>OZ010595.1:102643831-103018831 GCA_963932145.1 Acanthosepion lycidas
CAGAATAAAATCCCAAAAAAGGTTTTTCTAAATGCTTAAGATGTAATATCAGATGAAAATGAAAATAAATAAGAAATGAAATTTTGTGACGGAACTTCTATAAAGGTGTTCCAATAACTTGGATTTTTAAATGTGAAATATGTTTAAGTGTCTTAAGTGTTTGTTTGTTTTTCTTAACAATCAAACAACGTCTTAAAATTGTTCGTAAATTCAAACAAAATTAGTCGGTGGCAGATGTTAAAATACCACTGTGCTCGTTTACGCCATTCAGTTGAAAACATTGCTGTAGTGCACGAGAGTGTGGCCGAAAATCCAGACACCCGTGTTCGTAATTACACGCCGGAATTGAACCTCTCCACAACAACGTTACATCGAAGTTTGGCAAAAGATTTGTCTCTACATGCTTACAAAATTCAGTTGACTCAAGAACTGAAACCTGCTGTCCATTTGGGCGCCGTACATTCGTCAATTGGATGCACGAGTAAAGACAAGCCAATGAAGTTTTTTCGCAAAAAATCTTCTTTAGTGATGAAGCCTGTTTTCATCTTGATGGATTCATTAATATACAGAATTGTCACTCCAAGGATGATTGTTGAAAAGTCACTGCATTCACAAAAATTTACTGTTTGGTGTGCATTTTTTGCTAGTGGAATCATTGGGTCGTATATTTATAAATTTGAACGTCGTTTTTCGTAATAGACTTCGATAATTTTAACATGTTGTTAATCTTGCCATGGTTGAAATTACCAAAGACTTCAGTTGTTAAATCTGAAAGAAAAAGAAAAAAAAACATTAGATGCTTAAACTTAATTCCAATTTACTGAAACACACTATATAAACAAACCATGATAAATTTATGAACGTTTATTATTTGATTCTTATCCTATTATTTTGTCGAATTCTCTATTTGACGCCAATTCTCACACACACATATGCATACAAATACACACATGTGCGTCAGTGTGTGTGTGTGTGTGTGTGTATGTGTGTGTATGTGTGTCAGTGTGTGTGTCAGTGTGTGTATGTGTGTGTGTGTGTGTCTGTGGATTTAATAGACCAGATAATGAAAATTTAAGGAATAAAAAGACAACAAAATGATAATAATATTGATAATACAATTGATGATATTTATTATTTATTATACTTTTGACTAAATTGAAACACGAAGAGTAAGTTTTTAAAGTCGGAATTTTCGGACACGCCTTTGTCCTTTTTCAACGAGACGAGAAATAAACAAAGATACAGGAGTGTCTGAAAATTCCGTCATTAAAATGTTTGTCTTCGTGCTTCAGTTTAATCACAAGACCCACTAATATATTATAAATATAATCAATCCCATTGCTAATATTTTTATCATTTCGTTGTCTTTTTATTCTTCAAATTTAATTAATTAGCTGATGAAATATACATATCATGAGAAGCACACATAGTGGACTCTCTCTCTCTCTCTCTCTATATATATATATATATATATATATATATATATATATATATGAAAAATATATAGAAAATAGGAAAGAACTCGTTAGGTAAATAATCCAAAGTTCTTTAGTATTTTTGTTATTATTTTTAAAAAATAGTGCTCGATACAAAAGTAGAGCATAAATATAATTATTTATTTAAAAATATGATTCCAACACGCTACATAAGAGTTCTCATGTTTCAAAACAAAAACCAAAACTTCAATTCAATATAATTATTTGAATTAAATTGAATTAAAGTACTAAGTTCTGTTCCATCTTCAAGCGAAATTGTTTTTGGAATAACTTATTTCTGAAATTTACGTGTTTTATAGGCATATTCAGTATTGAAATCAAAATTTCTGTGGTAACAGCTAAAGCAATTGTTAAAGAAAAAGGGGCGTAAGGTGTTAATAATTTGTATCAATATCTCAGTTACATTCACAGATGTCATGTCAGTGTATGATTTGGGTGTCTATATTTAGATGACATCGCCTAGTCTGGTTAAGTGTCTATGGAGATTTATTTATTTTTTTTATTTTATTTTTATTTTTGTCTGAAAGGGTCTTGTGTACATAAAAACTGTCGTAAAGGGTTATCTTTTTTGTAGGACATTTAAACAATTTATTAGAACTATGGATTTTAAAAATTATTTTATTGTTTGTTTGTTTTTATGCTAATTATTCAATGCAAAAAAATGATGATGTCGGTAAAAAAACTGTTAACTCATGTCTATTGTTTAATAGATTTTATTAAACCCTTAAGCGATAGTCTGTTTCATGCTATATGCAATCGTCGGGCCTAACGATTGCATATAGCATGAAACAGACTGTCGCCTGTAAGTGTTGACTTCTATGTTCACTTTTATATTTACACACGCTCTCTCTCTGATATTGAGCACTTTATCCCATAAATATAGCACATCTTAACACTATATTTCTTCATATATATATATATATATATATATATATATATATATATATATATATATATATATATATATATTAATTTGCTTGATGTAGATTTGATGTGGTACAAGGCCGAAAGTATGTAGAACCCAGTGAGCATCGAATTTACTATTCAGTCATAATTAATCTAGCAAGACAAGCTTAACAAAGATTACACCACGTCGTAATGAATCTGTGCGTGCGCACGTCTGTGTGTTTCCACATTTGTGCTTGCTTGACTTGTTTTTTTTCCCCGATTATCAACCCATTATTAAAAGCTGAAACAAGTTTTGCATTGTAAAATTAATTATTCTTTACGAATGAATATTTAATTAACTATTTCTCGTCACTAAGAATATTTTTTCTGCTCCAAATTCCACTGTTTAAACCATAGCTGTAGGGAGCATGAAATGTACGCATGTGCCCAATTATTCGATCTTCCGTGTATGTCTTCTCTTTTTAAAAACTTGCAATAAAAATATTTTTTGACTGTTTTGTTTATTCTTCTTTCGCAATCATTTGACGAAATAATTCGTATTTTTGATAGGAATCAATATAACTCAAACCAGTATCAAATCTTCGTTTTGTTCTGCAAAGATGTTCACCTTATTCCTTAAGAAAACATCAGGAAAGGGCCAGATTGGCCAATAATGACCCTTTTTACAACTTTTAAGCCATTGTATTCGCATCCTTGGATAAAAAAAAATGCAAACCAAATCGTTTACACAGTGATTCCTTATGAACTCCCCTGTGTGTCATAAATTTTCCTTCTTGTTAATGGACCCTCATCAATTACCCTGCGGGTTGCTGTAATGTCTACACAGGTTGAAGCATCGAATTAGGGCTCAAAGATTAAAGCTTGACTAGTTTGTTGTTAGGACATGACCACCCACGTTGTCGAAAGTAGTGTCACGTCAGTGTATGGAAGGAACATAACAGAATGTTATTAGTAAAAACTATTTTACAAGCGATACGCCCAATATGTTTTATATTCTTTAAATATTGCCTTAAGATTCACAGTATGATCCAACTATAGTTCAGTAGAAGATGGTTTTGTAATATTCGGAAAAATGTCTAGAGAAAAGCACTTTCAGTACTTACTTTCTGTCAGATAATATATACCTATATGAGAAAATTTTAGAATAGATTTTTATCAATTCGATAGATTGTTTATCACTTTAAACGTTATTTTTAGTGGATAATCGTATTTGATTAGACGCTCCATTTATTTATTAAACAGTATATTTATTTCCACCTACCAGCCTGATATCTAATTAAAGAAAAGGTTGCTCTCCCCGGTAAGAATCCAACCAGTGCCCTCGGTGCAGAGGCAGTGAGCGTTTAGCCCGGTGCGTCTTACCGACTTGTCCATGAGGAAGCCAATTTTGAGCTTTCAATGGAGATTTCTCCCGTCAAGTTTTTCATATATGCATAGTTTCGTATGCAAAAGTAAACAAATAGAATTTTAGAGTGTTGTTATTAATCCGGCATATTTTTATCACTATATATATATATATATATATATATATATATATATATATATATATATATATATATATATATATATATTAAAAAATGTAGTCAAACAAAGAAAAATCAGTAAAGTTAATGTAATTAATGTAATTTTGACTTCGCTAACAGATTCGATAAAGCATTAACCTACTAACTATTTTATATATGCCTGCTTCTGAATTATTATTATGTTCTGTAACGGTTTTCGACGTGGTTTTGATCATTTGGATGATGTTTAGATAGGAAAAGTTTTTCTTGATAATGCATGTTATGGAGTTGGTAGGTAATGTTATGTATTTATTTTGTTTAATTTCTTATTATGGAAAATGTTGTTATTTTTGTTACGGTCGTGTATTTTTGTGTCTCTCTCTGCTTTGTGGATGAAGTGATAAGGATATTGAATGATTTCTAATGTGTTGTCTATGTGTATTTCTACTTCTGGTATAGGGGGTTGCAAATTCTTAATGATCTTAAGTAGAACCCCATAATTGTAGCAGATTTAATTTTATAGGACTGGTTTGTGTACAAGTTGACCAGGTCGTATGCAAATAAGGCAAATAAAATCCCTTAACACTTCATAAATTTTTTTTTTGTTTTAAAACTTTAGCTGGAGCCTGGGAAAATTTTCAAAATAAGCAAACTGAAATTGCAACCGCCTGTGTATGTATTTCTGTTTACACAGGATGAAACATAACCAGTACTATAGCTGAATTACTGCTGAATTATGGAAATCATAAATCTGCTCCCCCACAATCATCTTAAAACAGTTTTTTTTTCCTTCCATCAGTATGGCTGAGGCTAATCTACAGGGGAGCAAATCACTGTTTTCTCGGTCTCATATTTTTGAAACAAACATGAAATGGAAATATTATATTGAATCAGTTACTAAATCCGTTCCGAGAAAATGGATTTACTATAATCTGCTCTACAATTTTTCTAGCCAGCATCATTGCAGAGCATGTTTAGTAACACGTGTAACATGTTGACAGGTATTATTCTGCTGTAAATATACATCCTCTTACTGCGGAAGGAATGGCAGCAGAACAGGGTTAAAAGGTAGTTCAACGTTGTATCTAACTCATGACACCCTCTCCAAGATAATACTAGAGCGTAACATGTATATCGTGACAAATTAACACTCTACACTACCTGTGGCTTCTCTTTGTCTTTTCTTAAATAATTTTAATGGCAACCACTATAATAAGTTCTACTAGTTTGTCTCAACTGGAGGAATTTAAGCGTATTACTAGAATTGACCAATAGATCTCATCGTTTTAATGTTGAATGAGCTAGATATAATCGTCAGTTCTATTTAATAGTTTCTTTTCTCGCACTTCTTCCTTGTTAAACTCTCTTCCACTTTCTTGCTTCCCAGACGCCTAAAATATTTAAACAAAGTAAATGCAACGCCAATCGCTAATTCCTCTCTTCCTGACTACTCTTGTTTTATTTTCTCGGTCACCATTTGCGTCTTAGAGTCATTATCTCCTTAATTGTGGTGAAATGATAAAAAATTCAAATAGAATTTTCAATTTTCCAAATTCTCAATAGTATTAGGTTTGTGCAAAAATAATGACGCAATAATGTCATTTTTTGACGAATTTTTCACGTCAAAAAACGACATTATTACGTCATTATTTTTGCACCAAAATAATAGACTGCTACTTTTCTATGGCGCCTTGTGTTCCGGCTTAAATTAAAATATTAGCTGCTTTCTCATGTGTAATTTTCTTTTACGTCCTAACCTCGACCGTGTTGTTTACCTTTGTTCTTTAGCTTTGAATCACCTGCTTCCTTTCATTGAATCTCTAACGATTACGGTAAAACTCCTTGTACAGACCTTTCAGTAGTCCAAGAGTACGCTAAATTGCAAACATTACTTTAGAAGACATTTTAAATCGTGATTCTTACATCACCTTTAATGAAAAAAGTAAACGTGTCCTCATTCCCAAAAGCAGCTTACTTGCCATAGTAGGGCGTTTTACTAATATTTTCTCCTTAGGATTACGATTAACTCAACTGACCAATTATCTATATGGGTGATCCCTGGAGAATACCAACTGCTCTAATTTGGGATTGGTGCTTAATATACTGGATAATGGTGCGAACTTTCCAGTTCCCGTTGGGTTCGTTATATTCAATTACGCGCACTTATTTTCAAAATGTATGAATTGAATTCTTCTCCCCCATATATGGATTAAATATTTAGATTTATTACTAAAACCATTGTCATCAACAAAGAAAAATTAAAATGAATTGCGTAAAAATATTTAGATTTCGATATTAAATAATCCATAGAGATTGATATATCACTAGACAAAAACACCTACCCAACTGAACATTTTTCTTACTTTGCTCACACGAGTAAAGCATTAACATAATTTTTCTCTACCTCTAAGGGATGCTTGCAGAAAATTCCCCTTCCAAAAATTCTAATTCTATGGAAGTTCTTTCTTTCGTCCTGGGCAAGACGATGAACTACATCCGACAGCCAGGCTTTTAATCAGGAGGTTTGGCTCACCTCTTAATTGCTGGTGTTACCAAGTTCACCCTGATCCTGGATGGTAGAACTTGTCAGGGCCCCAGCTATGGGCAAATAGTTATCCCCCCAAAGGGGGTCAAAACATTATGAAAGTATGAACATAAGTCTTAATAACAGCAATACTTTCTTGGGAATATTACCAGCAGTACATTATTGAAAACGAAAAATATTACCAGCAATATATTTTTGGGTAAAAATATTATCACCAATATATTTTTGGGTAAAAAATATTACCAGCAATATATTTTGGGGTTAAAAATATTACCAGCAATATATTTTTAGGTGAAAAAATATTACCAGCAATATATTTTTGAAAAAAATATTACCAGCAACAAACATCTTGTCGGCATTAAATAACCTATTAAGGCTGATATGCCGTAAAACAAACCAAATCAAACCCAAAGTTATTTAACCTATTTCTTTGATATTTATTTACATACAGAGTAACAGCAAAACAGGATTATGGCTAGTAAAATTGTTCCCGTTTCTAAACTGATTTAAAATAAAGCAGGCATTTTTTTATTGTTTTTTCTTTAACGACCTGTGTGCATTTTCAATTAGTTTATATTCGTTCACAGCTTGTTAAATTTTATTATTTCAAAAATTAACAATTTCCATCTTCTTCAAAGGCGAGTGGAAAACGTCTGAGGCTTTACAGTAAGTAAAATGAACTCACCGTACGATACATAAGATGTGATACTTGCCTGAAATCATAGTGACGAGATCTTTGTTGGGTGCGTGTTTGCTTCGTATAACTTAATATTTCTTCAGTTTTCTCTCCGTTTTCACTTTTTGCTTTTTGAATAATTATATTCCTTGTCACATTGCCATGTTTATTTTCTACACTTTTGTACTTAACGTTGCCCCCAGATCCACTTTCATCTTGGATTTACAATATTTTTATTTTCCTTTTGCTGGCTCTCGGAACTTGGTTTCGAAAATAAGATTTTTTTCTTTCTACCAGTCGAATTTCTTTTACCGACATACAAACTGGATAGCCCCTCCTCACACCACGAATGTCTGCATGATAGGGAAAACCATCTGCCCTTTTATCGCAGCAATGACAGCCCCTCCCACACAGTTACTCAAGAAATTGTGTGCAAATGGTCGACTTAGTACATTAGAGATAGATAGATAGATAGATAGATAGATAGACCGACAGATAATGGTTCCAGCTTTGATAAAAGAGAGACATAGGAAAAAATCACTTCACACAATAGATATCAAATGTAGAGGCATTATATATGTGCGCTAACTTTAATGATAAACTATGTATCTGTAGCTGATATATAATCTGTAAAATATAATGACAGTATTTGAAGCAAATGAGTTTGACCTGCGGTTAAAATAGTTTATATAAACTAAGTAAAAAGCTGGTATAAAAATCAAAAATGTTATCATTGGAAATTTCGAGCAAACACAATTATTCATATCCTGTATCATTTAAAAAATATCTTACGGAAATTCAAATATATCCATATCTTTGGTCTAGAATACATAATATTCTCTCTCTCTCTCTCTCTCTGTATCTATCTATATATATATATATATATATTTTATATAGACAAAACAATTTATTCACTACAAAGATGCAACCTTGTTACGGTATATTTAGCTGCACCAGGCAAATAAATTGTTTTTGTCTCTATGAAACAATTATAATAAATGATTATTGCTCTACTCTCAGTATAGAGCCCTCTTTTAAATTAATGGTGTGAGCGTTAGAATTTATATATTGTTTCCGTTCACATTGCATTAGAATATATATATATATATATATATATATATATATATATATATATATATATATATATATATATATATATATATATATATATATATATGTGTGTAAAAGTGAACATTGAACTCAGCACCCAGAGGCGATAGGCTATTTCATGCTAGACGTTATCGAGTGGCGGCCTGACGATTGCGTCTCGCATGAAATAGCCTGGGGCCTCTAAGTGTTGACTTGAATGTTCACCTTTATATTTATATTTACATACGCTCTATTTCTGATATTGAGCACTTCATCCCATAAATATAGCACACCTTAAAACTGCATTTCTTCATATATATATATATATATATATATATATATATATATATATATATATATATATATATACAAAATTTAATTTTAAACTTATTGCTGTTGAGGAACTCCACACTTGTTGACCATGTCTTCATGAGTTTAGTCGTAATCACCACGCCTGGACAATTGCGGGTTATTGAGGTTAATTAACCCCTAGGTGGAATAATAACACGTTCATTCACAGCATATGGTTCCATTTACCCTCCTGAACAGACCAGAGTGAAGGTTGGCCAATTTCCTCACAGAAAAAAAGAGCGCTGTGGTAACAGAAATGTACTGCTACAGAAGGAGATTGATCACAACATGCACGGCACATGAGAGTAATACGAAAGCTTTTAGGAAGATGAAAAGAAAAAGAACATGTATTCTTACAATCAGAAAGTCATAACATTTTAATACTCATGATAAAATATGAGGGCTTGGAGAATTTGATACTTACAAGACACACTTACAACTAGAGGAATAGGGGATTACAACGAGTAATGTACATAAAAACATGCGTGAATTGATGACAAATAAAGGAGTGGCTGGAATGGTGAAAAGATAAACATTCCTAAGGAATAAAAATGATGGAAGCTGTGGAGAATCATTAACTCTCACTTCCTGAATAGACACAGCACGTAGTAGGTGTAGGAAAATGAAAGGTCATCTCAACAAGTTGGTTCAGTTCAAAGAATGATGGCAAGAAATTGTGGGAAAAACGCGGTTAATTTCAGAAGAATCGCGGTTGGAGAGAGGAAAGTTAAAGAGAGGGTTGAGGGCGCTCCTGCGTTCAGTAATCGATAAGTTGTCTGTTGGCACTAAGCTCTATGATCAGTCGGGATTGGTGATGGCCAAGGGGAGACAGATGGCAAGTTCACACACTTGGGTTGTCTCATCAGCACCGATCAGAAAAAGAAAATAGCGAATCGCTGGAAGGAGGGGAAAGAGAGTAGGAAAAAATAGTTGGAACGTTCCGAGTAAGAATAAAACGAAATAGCAAGAAAGACAAGAAAGAGAGATTTGAAGAGGTAAAGCGTTAAAGGACTAAGTAAAACTGAGGGAAGTGATCGAAAAGTAAAGATAAATAAAGGATTTGTTTGGACGATTTCGAAAGAAGAATGAGAAATTAGAAACGGAAACATTTGTAGTCGAAATATTCAGTTGAAGTGTCGAAAGAAGTTTTATTATAAAAAGAATCTGAAGTGAAACATTAGATAGAAGGTAGGATCAATATGAGTCAAAAAGAAAAAAAGAAAGAAAAAGAGATAGAAAAAGAAAGACAGAAAAAGTAAAAGAAAGAAAGTCAAAAGTAAAGAAAGCAGAAGAGATAGATAAACAAAAAGTAAAGCTAATCAGAGAGAAAGATAGATGAAAGGAAAAGAAAGGAAACAAAAGAAAACGGGAAAAGAAAAGAAAGAAGTTAAAAGATAAAAAAAGAAGAAAAGAAGTATACATAGAAGAGAAAGGAGGCACATAAAAAAGAAAGATGACGAGAAACGAAAGAACAAATTAAAAAAGAAAGAAAAACAAAAACAGAATTAAAAAAAAAAAACAATGAATAAAAGAAAAAGAAGGATGGAAAAGAGAAAGTGATAGATAATGAGACGAAGAATGACAATAAGAGATGTGACGAAAAAGAAAAGAAAATAAAATAAAGAAAAAAGAAAGAAAACAATCAAAACAAAGAAAGAAAGGAAAAGGAATCGAAAAGAAAGAAAAAAGGAATCAGAGAGAGAGAAGGAAGAGGAATATAAAAAAGAAAGATAGAGTGAAAGTAAATAGAAAGAAAGGAACAGATTAAAGAATCAAAAATTTGTTAAAAATGACAAAAAAGAAAGAAAGTTAAAGATGGAAAGAGAGAAAGAGATAAAGAGAAAGAAGCAAATAAAAAGAATGAAAAAAAGAAGCAGATTGAAAACAAAGCAAAAAAAAAGAAAATACTAAAAGAGAAAGAAAGAAAAAAGCAAAACGCAGAAAGAAAGGAAACAAAAACAAAATGAAGGAAGTATTGAGTGACTGAAGGATAGAGGTATATAAAATAAGACAGGGAAAAAATAAAAAGAAAGAAAGGAATAAAGCAGAAGACACAAAAATGAAAGAGGAAAAATATAAATAAAGATTGAAGATAGAAAGAAAAGTAGAAAAGATAACGTAAAAATAAAGGAAATAGAGACAGAATTAAAAAAAAAGAATGAAAGAAAGAAAGACACATAGAAAGAAAAAAGAAAGAATGAAAGAAAGAAAGAAAAACACATAAAAGAAAGAATAAATAACAGAAGGAAAAGACATAGAAAGAAAGAAAGAAAGAAAGAAAGAAAGAAAAAAGGAAAACACACAGAAAGAAACACACATAGAAAGAAAGAAAAAGAACGAAACAGAGAAAACACATAGAAAGAAAGAAAAAAGATAGAAAGCAATAAAGAAAACCTCGGAAAAAAACACATAGAAAGAAAAACACATAGAAAGAATGAAACAAAGAAAAATATAGAACGAAATTAAAAAAGAAAAACACATAGAAAGAAAGAAGAAAAGAAAGAAAAACACATAGAAAGAAAGAAAAACGCATAGAAAGAAAGAAAAATAAAGAATGAAAGAAAGAAAAAGAACATAGAAGGAAGGAAGGAAGGAAGGAAGGAAGGAAGGAAGAGAGGAAGGAAAGAAAGAAAGAAAGAAAGAAAGAAAGAAAGTACCAATATAAATAAGAAAGAATTTTCTTGGGATTGACGCAGATCAAAGCAAAATAAAGAAAGTATGGAAATATTTGCCAAAGGAAACTGCAAACAAATTTGATTTTACGCTAGAGATTTGCCTTCAATGATTTGTTTGTCTCTTCGCACGTTGCTTCATATCAATCTTTTTTTCTTGGTGCTTTGGAATGTGTATATACGTGTTTATACGTGTTTATATGTTTAAAAATGTGTGACACTATATATATATATATATATATATATATATATATATATATATATATATATATATATCAACTGAGTGAAGTGAGTAGCTGTGATTTCTTACATTATACTCGTTAATGCATTTCTTATATTAATAAATGTTTGCGTGCAAATATAAACAGGATTGATAATTGAACTGATAGCTTTGAAGGTATGACCAAGTATGTAGATAAATTAGCATAGATATGACATGTATATATGAATATAAATAGATATGACATATATATATAAATATAAATAAGTACATAATTGAGACACGAAGGTAACGCAGGATTTTAAGAAAATTGACTTTGATTTTTGACAGCAAATTGATGTCTTCTGAAAGCTTCAAATATCGCGGTAACTTGCATAAATTGTTATAGTTTAAAGTTAAATATACGGATATTCAAACCCACAATTACAGAAAAAACTTAAATTAACATTTGGTGCACGTATGAATTAAACAAACACGCATGCGCACACGCACACACACACCCCCACCCAAAATACGCTCACACACACACCCAAAAACACATACACACACACACACACACACACACACACACACACACACACACATATATATATATATATATATATATAAATATATATATATATATATATATATATATATATATATATATATATATATATATATATATATATATATAAAGAAAGAACGGTAAGATATATTATTATCCGGTGTTTTTATTGATATATTTTTTTTATTTTTACAAAACAGTGCTCAATGTAAATTTACAGAGCATAAATATTATAAATTAGCTGATTGAAAATAAGTTTTTTCGCTAAACAGTAATAACCATGTTTCAAAAATGGAAGATAAAAACTTTAAATTTAATTACATAATTAGTTCCGTTTCATCTTCAAGCGAATATGAGAACCGATATACACTTGAAGATGAAAAGGAACTAATGCTTTTAATTTAATTATAGTTTTTAGCTTCCTTTTTCGCAACATGGTTATTACTGTATAGCGAAAAAAACTATATTTTCAATCAGTTAATTTATAATATATATATATATATATATATATATATATATATATATATATATATATATATATATATACAAGTTTGTATCAGGAAGTTTTTCGAGGTTTTCTGTCTGAAAGCAATATTTATTACTGCATGTAATTAACATGCATTGACAAGGTCTTTAGGACACACACACGCCTATATATATATATATATATATATATATATATATATATATATATATATATATATATATATATTACAATGAGGTTCACCATGTACAAGGCTCTGAAGCAACACAAGGTAGACGATTTCAGTGTAATAAGCACAGTGTATGCGGATATGCAGTGAGATGATTGTTAACCCTAGTCTTGAGTTCTTTAACATTGTAGTGATCGGAAAACATCATCTTAGGAGTCGAATCCCCAAAGCAATGGTTTGCGGAAAGAAGCTGCTTGTATGAAATCTCCTATTGTTATTGACATTTATTTGTCGTCAGGTAATGAAGTACAAATTCAGCAAGAATTAGTAATCCCGGTCTACTGCCATCCTGATTACCCCGTCTCTGTTTTCTCTCGTTAGTAATGTTTATATTTCTATTTCAACAGTAGCAGGATCAGCCATTACTAATTTACTGCATACAGAGACAAAGATCTTTCAAAATTCCCTGCATAAAGAACGTAACTGGCCAATTATCTGCCATATCTTAACAACAAATCTATTTCGTCACTTTCACATCTGTTGTGTCTAAGTGACTTTACACTCTAGGCACACCACATAAAAGGCTATATCACAATATCTTATATCAGCCAATCAATGAGTCCCTGTATTCAATGGACAATGGTAATTGGTCGAAATGTTTATATCAACCCTGCTGAAAAAATAGTTCTAAATAATGCAATGTTTCATAGGATATTTCGAAATTATACTTCTTGTAATATGTGAAAATCTGCATTGGGAAAATCTAATTCTAAATTTTTGGCCTTTCTTCATTCCGCCTTTAAGCCAATCTATTATTTACTCTATTAACAATAAAACAATATATTGTTGAATTTGCATAAATCTTCCTGATACTGACGTCCATTATTTACATTATTCGGACTATTGTCCTCAACTTTGTCGCCATATTTATCACACCATATTTATTTCGGTTGTTGTACGATTCCGGCCTTCTTCAGGTGGTTGGGATGTCGAACAGAATCCTTTATTTCGCTCACTGAAGTAGACTGTTCTATTTCCACGTGCCATGTTTAATGGATGTCAGTTATCAGTTATTTCCTGTTAATTCCCCTCTCCAAGTTCTCCACTGCCTTAACCGGGAAATGAACTCACACTCTTTGGGTCCTGTTATTGTATCTAACCAACGCTTTTATTCATTGTGTCATTTGTCCTTACTGACGAACTGTGAGAAAATGTCAAGATCAAAATAGATCATATGAAACGCGGATCAAAATTACAAATCGAAGATAATAAGATCAAAGAAGTATAGAAATTTAAATATCTTAAAAGTGTTCTTGGAAATTGGAGGACGGAAGTTCAACATTGAGATCTGAAGACGTATTAGGATGGCCAAAATGCATTCGAAAAACTAAACAGATCTTAGACAGAAAAATTTCGTTGGAAACAAAGAAAAGAGTACTGAACTGTTACGTGATATCTGTCTTCCTGTATGGCAGTGACTGCTGCATAATCTCAAAGATGAAGATGTGACGAAGCAATAGAAACAAAGAAAAGAGTACTGAAATGTTACTTGATATCTGTCCTCATGTATGGCAGCGAATGATGGACGATCTACTCAAAGATGAAGAGGAGTCCTGAAGCAAAGTAAATGTGGTTCTACAGAAAGATACTGAGGATACCATGGACCTAACATGTGAGCAACCACGAAATTTTGGAGAAAATGGAACCAAAAGGAAACTTACACTTAACATCAGGAAGAAGCAGTTGAAATTTCTGACACCCCTGATGAGGAAAGAGGCCTTGGAAAATGTGATACACACAGGAGAGATTGGGGAAAACATATAAAATGAGCTTTAACAAATGGATTTGGAGAACAGGGTTGGGAGAAACAGCGAAAAAGACAAAATTTATTAAGAGTTACAAGGGACAGGAATATGTGGAGGGCCATGATCACCTACGTCCTGAAGGGACACGCCACATAAAAAAAAGATGATCATATTATTATGTAGCAGATTTAAAGCAATGCAATGTTGCTTGAAAGAAATGTGACTGCTTTAATATCGACCGAATCTACACATTTGTAAGAATTCACATCATCCTGTAAAGGCGCGCCCGCCAACACGGAGAGAAACACTTGACCATAAATATCTCATTCTCTTTCTCCATATATATATGTGTATGGATAACCTCGACGTGGTGTAATGGTTAGCAAGCCTGTCTCGCTAGAACAATTACGCCTGAGTAGTGAGTTCTATCCTCACTGGGTAACCCATACTTTTGGCCTTGTGCCACATCTATGCTACGCTTGGAAAATCACTGTGTGTGCGCGCGCGTGTGTATTAAGAATTGGTAGATTTGTATATGCAGATTTTATGTTAATTTGTTTTGGGGTGTGTTTGCTTCTGACGCAGACGCAAGAAAGTTACGTGAATGGTTGGCTCCACTGACGGCCTCTGTTTGTTCAAATGTTTGGTTGATTTACAATGTATTTGCCTGATCCATGCAGTTTCAAACCAAATCTTTTGACGAGATAAACACAAACACATACAGCGCTCGACAAACCGACACCAGATCCTTTTGTTAAGAGATTTTTTTTCTTTCATTCATTGATTCGTTCTACCTCTTTTATTTTTCTCAGTTCCCCGCCTCACTATCTTAATTTATTTTTCTCTTCCCTTCTTTGTTTTCATTCATTCTGCCTGTTTCTCATATTCCTTATTTTGCAGTTGCATCTCTGTTTTGTTTTTGTTTTTTTGTTGTGCTTAAATGAAGGGTTGTGCATTTATTTGTCTATCGTTAAGCATGAATTTTTATGAATATCAATCATCCTCTGCTTTTTATATAGATAATTATCATGTTCTATCTCCCACGAGAGTCTGGCATACGGTTACCATAATAGAGCACTCAGAGCAGATAAAAACAAGTGCTGATTGCTTATCAAACTAATTAACAACAATATTGTTTCATACTAATTGCTGTCTCCAAAATAATGATTCGTTTTTAATTTATATTTCAGCCATTTCACGTTTAAACTACCATCGCCGAAGTTAAGCAACGTAGAGTCTGATCAATAACCTAGATAGGTTACCACTTAGAAATACCTGGTGCTGTTATCTTGGATATGAGGTTGGTGTAATGGATAACGGCGTGGTATTGGAAATCCCCGAGACAAGATACTATTTCACTTGTGTTTGTTGTATTCATTTACGCGCCAATACCCTAAATGTACGAATCTGCCTATTCCCCACCAGCCATGGATTAATTTGTAGGATTTAACAATAAATCATTTTTTATCTCAAAATATTCTTATAATCCCAAAATATTTCTGCTTTTAATAACCTGTAAAAGGTTGATAAGACGTAAAAATAAATAATTTTACATTGTTTTTTAAAGTATTTATTTGTTATGTCAAGGATGTAAAAACGTCGCACAACCCTTGTAGTATGTTTAACTGAATCTCTTAGCTCTTATCGAAATTTATTCTAGACATGAGTTTGTTGCCGGTGGTCTACTGGCCCGCAAATTGATATTGAATCACGACAAAGAACAACAAACAAAACGAAAACTTAAGTAAAAAATATATGGCCATGTTTATTTTTGTTAAAGAAAATACATCAACAATAATAAGGTTAGAGTAGACAAGAATATGTCTACATGTCCATATGAGGCATGAGGAAAGCGTTGAAGTGCATTGTCCTGAGAATGACAATTTTTAGTTGTTGAGGACTGTTGCCATGAAAAGGACAATTTATCGCATATCGTTGCTACTGACGGGGATGACTGTCTGAAGCTGGAGGCCGATGTAGAGCTGCTGGTGATGTTTGGAGCCGTGAGTCGGCTGTCTGCTGCTGAAACAAATTTCTAAACTTAAATCCTACACATCTTCTCAATTTTAGAGCACGTTTCGTATGCTGAAACAGTTCTGCAAGTGTCGCTGGTCCTGGAAGCTGTAGTATCTTCTTCCGGTTGTTTTTTAAAATGTAGTAGTGCCGACAAGTTTTTTCCTTCTGATCTCGCCTAATTTAATGCACTGAATTGGTATCCTTTTCAAATGAATCTCTAGTCACCTGTCCAGACATACATTTCAGTCCTTTACTGTAAGAAAGGAAAATCGAGAATCATACACGTCTGTATCCAGTGTTTTTAACTAACGAAACCAAAAATGTTCGACCATAAAACATTTGTATAAATCTTCTCTGTTATTACTTATTCTTTACAACATTTATATCAGTTTGTTTCCCGAATATTTATCGTTGAAACCAGAGTGAGATGATTCAGTTTTTCGTGGCACATAACGAGGAAAGCGGGCTTGGAAAATTTATCAAAGTAAATGAAGAGGATGTGTCAAATTTTGCATGCATCAATGAAGGACATAAAATCTTCATGCGCCTTGATAGCCCACGTAATGTTCAGAGGGGTACATAAAAGAATACCCGAATAATTCCAAATTTTCTAGAATAATTCTTTTCCAGAAAACGATTAAGGTTTATCAACAACTTCATTGAATTCAGGGAAATCTTTTTGATGAAGAAAAATTAATGATGATTATAATTCCTAATTATCGTCACGCAATTTAATAACAAAAATCAAACAGAAACAATAATAATCACTGAATTACAACTCATTAACTTAACATAATTAATTATATTTATGATATAACAATAATAATCTGATACACAGCGTTCGAAATTTGCTAAACCTTGACAATTAATAAAATATGATAAATAGTAACGGTAATATTAGCCTTTTTCCTTATAAGGAACCATTCTGCTTTCATTGGCCAAGCAGCACTGGTGTAGTTTAAATTTATAAAATGTTCCTCTTAACTGTTATAGAGCTTTACAGTATTGATGAAGGTTTACTTCCAAACTTTTGTTTGATGTAGTGTGGAATTATTTACATTATTCAGGACTATTGTGCTCATCTTTGTCGCCATATTTATTACAACGTTTCCGTCGTTGTACGCTCCGGCCTTCTTCAGGTAGTTGGAATGTCGAACTGAACCCTTTATTTCGCTCACTGGCGTAGACTGTTCTATTTCCGTGTACCTTGTTTAATAGATGTCAGTTATCTCCTGTTAATCCCCTCTGAAAGTTCTCCACTGTCTTAAACGGGTATTGAACTCACACTCTTTGGGTCCTGTCACTGGATCTAACTAACGCTTTTACCCACTGTACCATGTCTCCTAGACATGGCACGTGGAACTAGAACAGTCTACCCTAGTGAGCGAAATAAAGGGTTCAGTTCGACATTCCAACCACCTGAAGAAGGCTGGAGCGTACAACGGCCGGAACGTTGTAATAAATATGGTGACAATAGTCCGAATAATGTAAATAGTGTACATAATACCTCATCTCAGAATTATAGACAGGTACTGTCTGTGGAATGTCAATTATATTATTATTTTCCCTTCACCGTAGACGTGATATCCATTTTCTTAGTCGCTGCTGTTGAAAGTCCTCATGTGATGCCGTTTCTGTTATTTTTTACATTTCTTTGATTATGTAATTCTGTAGCGCCAGTACAGAACATTCGAAAAGTTCGGTCTTTACCAGGAGACACAGACTTCACTCGCGGAACGCCATTTTTGCTATTTGATCTGAGAAAGCAGTTTTATACAGCCATCAGTTTAGATATTTTCTGAACAATTTTCCTCCCGACTCTGGAACTCTTTACCGGCTTCCTGCTATTCTGTTATCTTCAATTCATCCAGTATTTAAATATAACGTCAATCGCCATCTTATATCTTTTGGAACGTTTTTTTTCTCTTGCCTCACGTTTTCTCATTTTCTTTCTCTCTCAGCAAACTCTTGAGTGAAATCATTTTTAAATCAACAGTGATCGCAAATTGATGATCGTTTATTTTGAACTTTCAACAAACTAAGAAAATGAATGTAGTTGCTGGCCTATAAGATACATTACTTCCTCCCTCTTCCCAAGAATAGCTAAAGATATGCCCTGCGTCTGATATGCTATTATTATTATTATTATTCGATTTCTGCTATAGTTATACTACCTACCTAGTCTGCTTGAAAATCTAAATCAGGTAGTGATGTGTTGTTATGGCTAGATTTCATGATTTGTTTTTCTAACTCCCATAACATCACAAGTCTTACATGGACAAAGTTCTTCTTAGTCTGTGGGTTGTACTTACCAAGAGAATATTTGTATTTCTCTTAAGCTGGGATTTGCAGAAGTTTTTTTTAATGTATTTTTGTGTTCCTTTTTTAGCATTCTGTGACTGGTATTATTCTTGTTTTCAATTTACACATTATTTCGATTTTCAGGTATTTATGCTTTATAGCAGGTATATATTCTTTTGATAAGAAGTTATAAACTCCAGGTAAATTTAGTTTGCTATCAATTTTTGGTAGACTCGTATAAATTAAAAGGAATAATAAGGCATAGAATTTAAACAAAGACATATTAGCATATATATTCTTAGGAAAATTTTGCAAAAGAAACTATGAGTAATGAAATGTGAAATGTTCAAAGCACCTTTAAGTGTCTTTACTTGATTACTCACATTTTGCATAATGTTAATACTTTTTTATGTTCATTTCTGGTTTTATCTTATGTTGATACACTTATTCTGGTTGCAATTCTTTTCATTTCTTTAACTGCAGCATCTATGATTCAGATATTTCTCATGATGTAGCTCCTTACCTTGGCTGGTTTATTTTCGCCAATATACTTTCTAATTGCTTGTCCAACATTTTCTCGTCAATGTTTGTCGAGTGGTATTTTTTTTTTAGGTTTGTACAACGCTTTATAGAATGCAGTCATGACGAATTTGTACTGCCCTTGAGACTATTTTACCTTTTCTTTCTTTAAATGAATGGTTTAGGTCTAGTTGGAGAATTCGCAAGGTGGTCATTGGGATTATCCAGGTTGTGGGGACCTGCAGGTCATTGTTTTTGCAGGAGTTTGTTCCTATGGCAGATTTTTCTATCTCGGGTTGGTTCCCTCTTGAGCGACGGCTTCCTGTTTATCCACTTGAAGAGACATACTGGACATTTCGATTTGATTTTAGTTCACATATTGCTCACATGATTAACGCACGGGTTCAAAAAGACCACCCAAAGTTGGTTGGCACATTAGACATTTTATATTACAGACAGTGTTTTGAAGCCAGGAGAGGAACGTTAACATAACAGTTATATTCACTCCACAGCAATATTAACACCTTGAGTTGTAGGTTGTTCCGAGTTTTCCTACTCGTGTAAAAAAAATCGAAAACAAAAAGTTTTAACTTAATATAAGTCGCAATGACCATTACCAGATGAAAGGGCAGGTGGATATACATTGATGGTTAACACGAGAAAAAAAAGGTAATCAGCCAATACGATCATTACCCAAGACAATATATATCATATAGCCTGACGTGCCTTAAACGATTGGGACACAGAGAAGCGTTCGATTAGCAAGGTCGATTTTACTGTTTTTAAGCAAAATTCTCCATGATTTTTCTCATTCATTCATATCTTCTCAATGCGTATCCAAATGTAAAGAAATGATGTCATATATTATGAAATATTATTAAATATTTGTATCTATAAAAAGAACGTATAAACAAAAAATGTCTTAAAAATAATTGTCGGACTTTGTCCATTTCATAATGTATAATAATAATAATAATAATAATAATAATAATACATCGTTTGAGTAAAGCACAATACGCCGATTGAAGCTGCAAAATACATAAAAAAGAAAGCAAAGACAAATGCAACCGACCAGATACAGAAACAATGGCAAGATAAACAGTTTCATGGCCAATACTCTGCCCGTACCAAACAATCTGATGTAGACAAGCCCCGTACACATCAGTGGCTACTTTGTGCAGGGTTAAAAGCTGAAGCCGAAGGTTTTATCCTTGCACAGTATCAGTGCTTGTTTACTAGAAATTATCAAGGACAAATACTAAAATATACTGTTAGCCCAAAATTCAGCTTCTGTGATAATTACCCAGAAACCATCGATCATCTTATCTCAGTTTGCACGGTATTGGCACCCATTGAATATAAATTCGGATATGACAGAGTGGGCCGATATCTGCACTGGAAAATCTGTAACTTCTTGAGGAAGGAAACCGAAAGAAAGTGGTATGAACACCACCCAGACCCGGTTACGGAGATAGGACCTGTTGCAATTTTATCGGACTACACAATAGACAGAGAGAGAACAACCAAAGCCTACTGCACAGACATTGTTATTAGCGATCGCACACAAACAATTACCTCCTTATTGATATTACAGTACCTGTAGACTGCAATGTATATTTGAAGATCTTCAAAAAGCTATCAAAATACAAGGACATTGAAATCGAAATCTCAAAAATGTGGCACATGGGAACATCAACAATTTTTTTTTTCCAGTGGAAAATGTCATGATGCCATTTCTAAAGTTAGGTCTCTGGGCGGGACCCAGAAAGAAATGAGTACACACCAGAAATCAAAGAAAATAAAATAATAATAATAATAATAATAATAATAATAATAATAATAATAAGTGGTATGTTTGATGACAAACTATTTACTCTGACACCCAATGTAAAATATATATGTGTGTTTACAGGTGTATCATCAGTAGTATTGCCTTTGTATCAGGTGAATTAAGATGCGGAACACATAGCCGTAAGAAGCTGCTTGACCACTGCGACAGTCACACCCCGGTCTATGACATCGACCTACCGGCTAAACTGTTTGAGGTTAGTCGGAAGATCTTTCCGACCTGACCGGTGAAGGGAAATACCTCTACCCAACCCATTTGTGCGAAACGGCTATCGGTCATTCACCGGCCTAAGTGTCGGAGCTGCGCCCGTAAGGTCAACGGCTTTACCAATAGGTCTTCTGAGTGGAGGGACGGGGTAATAACTATATCCCAGGTGCAAAAGGAACCGGCAAACATTTGCACTAGTTTGCCTTGAATTTCACCACGAACCAAAATTACCACAGAAATATGGGGTGTGGAAATCACAGCGGTGCAAATGTAATAACTGAATAAATTACTGAATGAATGAATGAATGAATGAGTGAATGAATGACTGAATGAATGAATGACTGAATGAATAAATAAATGATTGAATGAATAAATGATTGAATAAATGAATGAATGAATAAATGATTGAATAAATGAATAGATGACTGAACGAATGAATGAATGAATCATTCAATGAGTGAATAATTTGGATGAATGAATAAATGAATGAGTGAATAGATGACTGAATGAATGAATGAATAAATGAATAGATGACTGAATGAATAAATGAATGAGTGAATAAATAAATGAATGAATAAATGAATGAACGATTCAATAAATGAATGAATGGATGAATGAATAAATGAATGAATGAATGATTAAATGAATGAATGAAATGCTTGCTCCTTTCTTTTCGGACATCTCTCATTCATACATGTACAAACATTGAGAGAAACATTTTGTACCTGCTTCTACTTATGTAGCAGTGTTTATATGTATCATTAGGCACAAAACATTTCTCATCTGGAAATTTCCTTCCTTCTCAACATGAACTTTTCCTTTCTAAATGAAATCAGTAAAATTTGTTTAAATTATTTTCTGTTTCAAAAGTTAAACTGCAGTTTTTTGCTTTGTAATCTGTATCATGAAAATCTTCGAAAAATCATTTACTATATGATTGTTCAGAAATATAGACTAATCATTTTTATTAAAACATTATCCAACAAAATATGTTTTGTATTTCATTTAAAACTTGTTTGCCACTAAAGTTCAAAATTACTTTAAATCTGGCATCACATTTGCATTGGTTTAAGGTACCAGATAAAATCGGAAGTTGAAACAGAGTCAAAGGCGAATTCATATAAGCTCATTTAGAAAATGTATTGCTTAGAAACTACTGAACTTTCCTAAGATATCTCTTCCTTGCAACTCTCAGCAAGTTTCTTCCGTCTGCTGCCTCCCCCGGATCACGTTCTATCATCCACTTGCTCAAGCCTGGCAGTTATGCCATGCGCTTTTTCCCTTGTCTCTCTATTCGACCCGTGAGTATCAGATTCTCCTGGCCCTCCTACCTCAATATGTGTCCCATAAACTTCAGCTGACTCTTTCTGATGTTAAATATAAGTTTCCTTGTCTGCATTCTCTCCAATACCTCTTCGTTGCTCATAAGCTCAGTCCACGACATCGTCAGCATTCTTCTATAGAAACACATCTCAGCCGTCTCGACTGTCTTCTTCACCTTTGAGAAAATCGTCCAACGTTCGATGCGGTAAAGAAGGACAGATGTCACGCAACAGCTCAGTATCTTTTTCCTTGTTACCAAAGAAATATTTACTCTACTTTTAATACTGAATTCCTGTTCACGTTTCACAGCTGATATTTTAAAAAAGATTTTTTTTTCTTTTAAGGAACCAGTAGATATTTTATTGGACAGTATTTCTTATGACACGAAAAAATATTTAAGGATACCCATATTTGAGTATATACAAGCATTTCGACGTGATGAAATGGTTAGCAGGATTGTTTAGCTGGATAAATAACGACTGACTAGTGAGTTTAATCCTCACTGGGTGTTTCGGCCTTGTGCAACATTTGGACAATACGACGAGGTGTAATATCTAGTGAGTTTGTCTTGCTAGATCAATTACGACTGAATATTTAGTCCGATCCTCAATGTGTACCCCGCGATTTCGGCCTCATACCATATTTAAGATAGAGTTAGAAAATCACAATAAATGTGTAAATGTCCTGTTTCGTTTAGTTTTAATAGTGTGGATTACGTCTACTCTGCTCTGCATTCAAATGACTTCAAGATATTCTGTCCAGCAGGATTCGAACCTCTATACCCCTCTCTACCAAAGAGCGCAGTTTCTTTATTAAAACTCTGCAGTAGACGATATTTCCCAGTTTCTTCCTTATATTTATAATGTTTTTTAATCAATTTTCGACTTACTTTTTTTGATTCAAGTTTTTTTCGCTTCATTTTTTTTAATCATTTCACCCCAAGCAAGTCAATAATGCCATTAAGACGCCAGGTTTTACTGAGAAAGAAAGAAAATCGGAAAAATTTAGGACCTCTTTATTTTAATTTTTTTTAGCATTTATTATTTAATTATCTGTCCTTTTCTCTGTTTATTCATCTTCTTTTTTCAAAACTTCTCTCCTTCATCTGTTAAATATTTCGCTTTCACTTTGGTTCCAGACAGGAAATTAGGTAACAGGCATTTTCCTTCGATCAGCAGGGAAATGCCAATTGCATCGAAAGATCGTAACCAAGGGAGATAATAAAAAGCAATTGCTGGAAAAATGCGTTTTTTATCACTCGAAGGAATCACCGGTGATAATATATTTATTCAAACATTTCCTTGTGTGTTTTCGTTTTTAATATTTCACTGGCGTATTTTCACTTTCAACAGCAGGACAGAACGCAATCGTTTTTAGGACTGCCAAAGTCAAGAGACATTGCTTCCTAGATACGAAGGAAAACTAAAAAAAGCTGAACACTACGAGAAACTGCGTTCGTGATAAACGTTTTAAACTCACAGAATGGCGTCTTTTCCGCTATGACTTTTATAGAGACACAAAAATCTAGAGGCAACGTGAAAGCGAAACTACACACTTTATAAAATAAATCTGAGATTATCACAACATTCGACATTTCAATTACTTAGTGAAAATTAAATTCTAAACGGTGATAATTAAATGAAATCTTAATAGTGTTTAACTTGAATCATTAATGTAATTACATAAACAATGTATTTTCCTTCATGCATGCATATATATATATATATATATATATATATATATAGATAGATAGATAATATTAGTGGTAAATATACATATATATGCAAAATCCACAGTATTTACGATTCCAATGGAATTTAAATCAGATATATGTATATGTGTGTGTGTATGTATATGTATGTGTGTATGTATGTGTGAATATGTGGATATATGTGTATGTGTACATGGATATATGTATGTGTGTATGTAGGTACACGGCGATGTGTATGTATATACGTGTATAAGTTATTGTGTATGTGTGGTTTTGCATGCGTTTTGAACATAAAAATATAGGTCCTCGCCAGATTAGATAATCGTCATATTTATTGTTTATAATATTTGATTTGTAACCTACAGTCGATATTATTTTTGTCAAATTTTCTCAATTACACAGCGTCCCTTGCAATTTTAATTTCACCCGCCCCATCTTTCTTCCCCACCACTTCTTTCCTTACCTCTCCCTCCTTCTTTAAGATTTGATCGGCCATGGTGTGTGTATGTCACCTCGATGTGTATCCTTATAATGTTTTAGACATCCGACAACAGTCTTTTTCCCCCTTCCACTCACACCTAATTTTAAATATAACTCTCTCTGTTAAACCCCTCTCTTATAAACTAACATTCGTCCCACACTCTCATAATTACACTCTCTCTAAATTCTATTTTTATTTCTGGAGTAGGTTTTTTTCTGTTTTCTTTTTGAATTTGTAGCTCTGATGAATTGGATCGTATTTACGATTCCAATGGAATAAATTATGACCATGGAATATTAGTGTTTAAGCCTTTTTATTATATATATATATATATATATATATATATATATATATATATAGAGAGAGAGAGAGAGAGAGAGATAGATAGATAGATAGATAGAGATTTTCTATGGATGAATATATATATATATATATATATATATATATATATATATAGATAGATAGATAGATAGATAGATATATTAATATATATTTATATACACACAATTTTCACACATATATATAGATATATAGATAGATAGATGCATGTTTCAATAAATAATATACACAAGTTTTGCTTATTTATTTTAAGCAAGCTCCTTTCATATTGTCTGAAAAAATTAATAACATTATCATTAAAAGATGAAAGGAAATCACCATATCGATACATGTTTAAATCCGATCTAAACTTTCTGCTTACATAAGCCATTATCAAAGGTGACAATTACATTTCAATATATCAAACAATATACAGACGAAACAATAATGATAGACTGTTATTGTAGCATGAAAAATTTCAAAGCAACGAAAAACTCGTGTATACAGAACGCGGAAATGAAAATCGCAACGCAGTTCGTGACGTCACACATGACCACGCGAGAGTGAAAACGAGAAGTATTAAGTTTGCTATATTATTTAATGAAACATGCATTAACGTATAAGTGAACATTGAAGTCAACACTTAGAGGCGAGAGGCTGTTTCATGCCTCGAAGTGTTGACTTTAATGTTCACTTTTATATTTACATACGCTCTATCTCTGATATTGAGCACTATTCCATAAATATAGCACATCTTAAGAGTATATTTATTCATATATATATATATATATATATATATATATATATATATATATATATATATATATATATATAAAGAGAGAGAGAGGGGGTATGAAAAGATATAGGGGTTAGCCAGACTCCACATAGATCATAATTAAATTACACATAATCATCTGAAAAATGAAGAACCACAAATATGTATTAGCTGTCAATAACATCACTCAGAGAAACACATTCTGGAGAAAGAGAAATATTTTTGTTGTTTCACTGATAGACTTTTCAATAAACAACATGGGTAAATGGATTTCACTATCAATACCTTTCCCCTGACAGATAATTTAGAATTTGTAAAATGCCATATCTATTTTCCTGAAAAAAAAAAAAAGAAAGTAAAATACTTTATAAAATTCACCCGATAGTAACAATAACGGCTTGGTCAAAATTGTTATTCAAAGCCGAATTCTTCTTGTATGGAAATGATTGATATCACCATTAGATTTAAAGAAGATATTTTCGCAAACAAATTCCCAAAATATAGCAACTGAAGAATAATATTCGTCAAGCAATTAAAAAGAGTGATAAGAGTTGAGGGATATGAGAAATCTATTTTACTGAAAAAAGCTTTAATTGTGTGATCTTATAAAATCACCTAAGCGTAGATATAAAATCACTATTCCGGCAACCAGTGGGGATCGAATTCACTTCTCAGTAATAATTTTTTAAGTGAGACAAGCATGCTAACCATTACACCACGCCAAGAGTCGTATGTGCAATACCTGTTAAGGCGGTGGAGAACGTGGAGAGGAGAATTAACAGGAGATAACTGATAACTGACATCACTGAGACATGGCGCGTGAAACTAGAATAGTCTACACCAGCAAACGAAATAAAGGGCTCAGTTCGACATTCCAACCACCTGAAGAAGGCCGGAGCGTACAACGGCCGAGACTTTGTGATAAATATGGCAAAAAAATGAGGACAATAGTCCGAATAATGTAAAATAGTGACTTTATCAATTTCAATAAAAAAAATAACAATAAATGTTCGTTTAATGAACGCCAAATATTTCACTTGATTTTAGTCCGATTCTTATTCTACTTTTCTTTTACACCAATGAATCTCATTATCACAGCCATATTGGAATAGTAATTTACAAATATATCATGTGACTGTATTATTCTGAAAAATACATGGCACATCTTATGAATATAAATTTGGGAACCTCACCGTGGTGAATTGCTTAACAGTGGCTAGAACAATTACGACTAAGTAGTGAGTTCGATCCCCACTGGGTACCTCATATTTTCGGCCTTCTGCTCACGTTATGTCCATGCTTAGAAAATCACTTAATATTTTCTCACTAGCCGCTGCAAATTTAACAAAAATATATATGTATGTAAATATGTGAGTGTGTGTGTATACAGTTTTAAATATTAGAAGGTCAGCCAGCCACACATGTTAATTTTTTATTTTCTTTATACGTGCATTGCGTACTCTTTGATACTACAATTTCCTAGTCCAATTCAACTCTGACCAATAACTGTTATATATATATATATATATATATATATATATATATATATATATATATATATATATATATATATATAAAAGTGAACATAGAAGTCAACACTTAGAAGCGACAGTCTGTTTCATGTTATATGCAATCGTCAGGCCACATTTTATATTTACTTTTATATTTACACACGCTCTATCTCTGATATTGAGCACTTTATTCCATAAATATAGCACACCTTAAGACTATATTTCTTTATATATATATATATATATATATATATATATATATATATATATATATATATACTGATGATGTTGCAAGACTCTCCTAGCAGTTCTCTGAGTATCTGGTATGTTTATGAAAAACTAAATACGTACAAATTCGCCTTCCTATCTTCTGAGCTTTGATAGCCTAAGGGTTTAAAATATCTGAATTATATCATATGGGTCGGGTTTCGGTCCCGGCCTGGAGCGATCGGATGTTTAGCCACACTGATGAGATGTGAAACTGCTAGTTTTAATTACTTGGTGAGATACCAGAAATTCTTTAAGTGCATATGAGGCTGAATAAAAAATTACCCCCACCAATAAATTTACAATACACTTGCTCTTCTTCTTCTTCTTCTTCCTCCTTTCTATTACAATCAACTTCGTGCGTTTGGTTATTTAGTTTTGAAAATACTTGTTCTTGTCACTCAAGATTATAGGACCCATTCTCTCCTGCTATTTACCCATTTATCTGCAAGAGATGGATTCATGACTTTCCCAAGGGTATTTTCACATAAGTGAATGTCACGAACTCAACTGAAATTCGAAACCGGCACTCCGATCTCTCGTACCGAGCCTCTATCCACCATGCCTCCATACCTAAAATATGCACATTCCTGGATAACCTACATGCATAAAATCAGCATATTTCATACACTCTTCCAATTACACATATTCGTGTAAGTCTGTATAGACAAAGAAGCAATTTTTTTTAGACATATGTCCCTCGGTGAAAATGCGTTTTTTTCTCAGATATCTACAGTACGGTGCATATGTATATGTGTGTTTGTATTTGCGTGTGTCTGTGTGTTTTTTATTTTTTATTTTAGAGGAGACAATTCCAATCTTGAAATCAAAAAGAGAAACGGTTTTGGGAATACCGACAGAAAAGCTTTCAAAGTCACAAGAAATGGAACTGTTTCAATCAAGCGGAAATAAGCAAAAGTAAATAATTTTAGTCATGGTTCCAAAGCGGAATTATGAATTAGATTTCGGGTTCGATGAAGACAAATCTGAAGACGAAATCTGCAGACTGGATATATATATATATATATATATATATATATATATATATATATATATATATATATATATATAATTAACTGAGTGAAAATATGGCCTTTTACACAATAATAAAAACTTTAAATTTAATTATATAATTAAATTAAATTAACTATTGTTGTATCAATTATGAGTTACTCATCGTTGTTACAATAGTTAATAAAAATGAACACGCTGTCGCCCCTGTCTGAATTATTGGATTTCTACGTATCATTGGAAAGAGTAAATTATGAATTTATATGTGCGTTTAAAACACAGGAATTTTTTAAAAAAGTTATTCCAATATTCGCTTGAAGATGAAACGGAACTAATGTTTTTATCGAATTATATAATTAAATTTAAAGTTTTTAGGTTCCATTTTTGAAACATGGTTATTACTGTGTAGCGAAAAAAAGACATTTTCAGTCAGTTAATTTATAATATTTCTGCTCTGTAAATTTACATGGAGCAATGTTTTGTAAAAATAAAAATAACCTGCTCTTTCTTTATATATATATATATATATATATATATATATATATATATATATATATATATATATATATATATATATATATATTAAAGATTGTGAGTGTCTGATATAAATGTATAACGCTCTCACTGCTACAGAAACATGCACAACCAAAAGTAAGCACACACGGAAACACACACACAAATACATATATATATATATAATAGCTGTCCACTCGTATTCGAGGATACCGTCTATTAAGGCGATTAGCTAATCCCTATTGTAGATACTCTCTCAGCCATATTTGTGTTCGGTCAACACCCACAGATTTCACCTGTTTTTTATACTGAGCAGATCTTAGCTAAAGTTTCTGGGAGAGCGTGTTATCTAACGCGATCAATAGCATGAACAAGGCCAGTATACGCAAACTCTCGGTCACGAAGACATGTGACTTCGTGCTGGCACTGCTATTGACGGCCCTCAAGTGGTCCTTCTACCCAGTTTCACTCGGAAGTCAACTCGTAGTATGGTTTTCAAGCACTTTCCAAAGGTGCAGCACGCTGTGATATCCCCCAACCTCCAGATTGATAACATCAAGAAGTCTCCTCCCGGACAAATCAACCGTTCAGAAAGCAAACGTTCTAACCATTCGTGGTAGAGGGTTACATTAAGAGACATTTTTCCGGATAGGTGAAGGAGATAACTTGAATAGGTTATAGCGATTTGGCAAACATCCTATTTGGAGACGGTTCCACGGACCAGTGTTTTGCGAAAAGCTATTCGAGTGAAGCTGAATGTGGAATGTTTTGCTACGACATAAATGACATGGCGGGTCCTAGCTGTGAAGGTTAGAACTGCTAGGAAAAAAGCAATGTACTTCGTCCGATCACTTTCAACAGACTGGACGGAACAACAATATGCTTGTCCCATTCAGCCTGTGCCAGCGATATGAAAGGTTGGGAAATAATTCGTCGCCCAACATGATTCGGAGACGCTTTAGAAATCTATCGAGACTGGAAAGTGAAGTGTGGGAGGCTACCCGCCAAATATGACAACAGTACTCTATTTTTAGACTGATCTGGTTCTTATTTACATTATTCGGACTATTGTCCTCATCTTTGTCGCCATATTTATTAAAACGTTTCGGCCGTAGTACGATCCAGTCTTCGTAAGGTGGTGCAATGTTGAATTGAATCCTTTATTTCGCTCACTGTTCTAGTTTCACGTGGCATGTCTAATGCATATCAGTCATCATTTATCTTCTGTTAATTCCACTCAAGGACACATGGAACAGTGAATAAAAGCATTAGTTAGATCCAGTGACAGGACCCAAAGAGTGTGAGTTCAATACCTGGTTAAGGCGGTGGAGAACTTGGAGAGAGGAATTAACAGGAGATAATTGATAACTGACCTCCATTAGACATGGCACATGGCACGTGGAACGAGAAAAATTTACCCAAGAGAGCTAAATATAGGGTTACGTTCGACATTCCAACCACCTGAAGAAAGCCAGATCGTACAACGGCCGAAACTTTGTAATAAATATGGCGACAAAGATGAGGACAATATTCCGAATAATGTAAATAGTGTACGTAATACTTCATCTCAGAAATATATACCGATCTGTTTCTTGTAATATATATAATTGTAATATACATATATATATATATATATATATATATATATATATATATATATATATATATATATATATATATATATATATATAGTTAATGTTTCTGCGAAATACTTTTTCGAATGGCTACATCTGCAAAAGTTTTTTCTTGATAAGGGCGAAGCTTTTATCGAGAATCCAGATTGTAAATGGGTCGACCACTTCATCCACTTGGATGAAGACAATCGACTAAGTGTTCTCATACAGCAATAACATCAGCTTTGCATGACCGCAGGTAGAATAGTACCTAATATTGGCCGAGGTATTCAAACCAAACGTAAAACGTTTTTAACGCTTCGTCGGACTCTGAGGAATGGACTGGCTCTGATAACCGTAAATAGTGAAAAACAAGATTTCTTCGAGCCAGTGTCTTTGAGACCCACAGGCCTTATCACAGATGGATGTTGAATCAACGTTGAAAATGGCAGTCTCTTAAGCATATTTCAGTGTTAAACCAAATATTACGTAAATATAGAGCGAATATAAACAGAACGGAACGAAAACAATGTTAGAATGCATTTCAGGCGCAAAATTTTGAAAAAGGTGAGAAAAAATATCACTATAACAATTACTACTACTACACGAACACACACACACACACATGCATACACACAAACACACACACACGCATACACATACACACACACACATCAGGGGTAAAGTGTTTACGTATCCAAAGTATGCATTATATACTTTTTTTCCCGGGATGAATAATCTTTAATATAAAATTGATTAAGACAAATTTTAAATAAGCGATATAATTTAAGAAAAGTAGAAAAACAAAGGAAAGGGAACTCTTACGTAACATCTTCTTTTCTGTATCATAGTGAATGCTGAACAATCTCCCTACGGATGAACAGACATGACCTAAAAGAAATATGGTTCTAAAGAAGGATGCTGAGCATACCGTGGACGGAATATGTAGCAAAAAAATGGAAACAAAAAGGAAAGTTGAAGTTTCTAGGGCGCATAATGTGGAAAGCAGACTTTGAAAATATAATACTCTCAGGATTGATTGAAGGTAAAATGGACAGAGGAAGATAACGCATAACATACTTAGTGAGGTTGATTAAGTGGGTGGCAAAAGAAGGTTTCGGAGACATAAAAAAATATTCAATATTTATCCAGAGCTGCAACGGACAGAAAATTGTGGAGAGTCATAATCGCCTACGTCTTGAATGGAGAGAGTACATAGAAAAAGAAATAGAGAAAGCTCCTGTTTCCTTAGCGAGGAAAGAAGCAAAAAATATCTATATTTCTGAAATGGGATATTGTAACTATTTACATCGTTCGGAGTATTGTTTCATCTTCATTGTCACATTCACAAAGTTTCGGCCGTTGTACGCTACGGCCGTCTTCGGGTGATATTTGTTTAAATTTTGAACTGAACCCAGAATAGTCTATCTGTATGTTGGCTTTTCTGAAGATTTGTTCGACGACATTTGTGTAAAAAAATTCATTTCCTTCGAGTATGGCTCTGTTCTTTCTTGTAATCTGCATCTTCGCACAATTCAAGGATGGAGTCTTCCTTATAGCACTGTGCTACAAATAGCCATACTGACTTATCCAATGTGTTCCATATTGGTAAAACTAGTTACGATGCTGTCCTTTCTAAAACCAACAAAATAATTGACTGCATGCAAGGGTAAATAAAAACCGCAGAAAGGAGGCACATTCGGAGAAAAATCCAGTTTTTGACATAAATATCGTCGAACAAATCTTTTGAAATGCCAACATACAGGCTGACTACTTTGGGTTCGTTTCGGTTCAAAGAAACATCCCCTAAAGAAGGCCGGAGCGTACAACGGCTGAAACGTTGGGGATGTGACAATAAAGATGAGGACAACAGTCCGAATAATTTAAATAGTATGACAAATAACAACAATGAATTAAATTCTTACTTCTATTCGTTTGAGCAGTGGGGGGGAGGTATGAAAGAAAAGCAAGTAGTGAGAGAACAGACATAGAAAGGTAGAGAAAAGCAGAATTTTTGTTGCTTGTTTTCCAGCCGTATTAAGGCAGATTTTGTTTGCTTAGCGAAAAAAAAAAAAAAGTTAATTAATGCTTTCTCATTCTATTCCCTTTGAACATGGAACATGAAAGAAAAAGAATCTGTTATCAAAGACAGAAAGGCAGCGACAGCAGAGTTTTTGTTGCTTGCCTTCTAAACGTATTAAGCCATATTATTGCTCTCAACGTATTTTCTCCTGAAGCCCTGGTGCTTTTATTGTCCTTTGCGGCTAAGATAAAAGATTCAAAGGACTTAAATATTTCCTCATCGGACAGATTTAAACAAGAAATGGATATTTAGTCAATTTGCAAGTTTGTTTTATTACTGATTCCGATTTATTGCGTACGATTATTCGATACTGAAGAGTATACACAGTACAACAAAGAACTTTCTAAACCGCGAAAAAATTATTTTAAATAATTTAAAATCCCTTCTTAGGATTCTTAAATTTAGGTTTTGTTTATTTTTATCTTTGAAATTTTGTTTCGGTTTTATTTAAGAAGCTAACCCGAATTAAAAGAAAACTTTAATTTCCGTATATAAATAATGTTTTTTTTTTCGCTATTTCTAAATCATTGGTACATTTTCTCGTCACTTATCGACTTACCGAAATACTTTATAGGCGAAAAATGCAAACAAAATATTTAAATCCCTTTACATATTTCAATATTTCTCCCAGATATTGCGAAGATATTTTGTAAATTTAATGTTCAAATTTAAATTTAGGTATTTTCATATATATTTTATATATTTTTTATTATTTTACTTTTTTTAATTTTTATATATATTTTTATATTTGGATGATTTTAGATATTTTTAAATCATTGTCACGTTTTCTTGTCATCGGGATATATTTCGAAGATATTTTCTAAATTTAAGAATTAATTAAATGGATTTTGTAGAATTAATATTAACCTTTAACTAAAAACTTAATGAAAATGTATTTTATTTTCGCACGGTAAATTATATAGTCAATAGTCAAATATAAATAATATATAATCCTAAGTGATGACTTAAATAGCGCGAATTTTTTTAAAGAAACGCGGAACACCAGCGATGTGTAATCAAGACATTGATATTTATGCTTAAAAATAAATTGTATTATCTCATATAATCTATATTTTGTGAATATATATATATATATATATATATATATATATATATATATATATATATATATATATATATATATATATATATTATCTCTCTATATCTCTGAGATGAGGTGTTATGATTATTTGCATTATTTACATTATCCTCATTTTCAATGCCATATTCACAACGTTTTGGCCGTTGTATGCTCCGGCCTTTTTCGGGTGATTGGAATTTCGCACCGTAAGTTCAATATCAGGCCACAGAAATGATGAAACAAAACTTGGAAAGTTGAGTTAAAGGAAAATAAATGAAACATCAGCAAGAGGCATGGCACATGGAACTAGAACAATCTATCTAATCCGGTGGATGAAATGAATGGTTCGGTCAGAAATTCCTATCACCTGAAGTTAATTCTGTTTAGTGCTGGCTTATTTTTTTAAAAATATAAATTGCTTCTAGGATCTGTAGCTTGAATTTATTATTTTCTTGTTTTATGATAGTTGGGTTGTCAATCAGTATTTTTTTCTTATATTGTGAATGTGGATAGAAATGTTGCTTGACATATCTCTCCCAAAAATTCCATAATGAATATTTCTTTTACGTTCTAATGAACGCTCACCATTTTGTCAACCGTTTGCATTTAAAAGCATAATAAAAAAATTACGGTAATGGATATCAACGCACAGCTTTGTATAAATACTTGTACTAAGGAATAACATATAGTTTTGTACTACTTGCACCCCTGAAGATGATCTTGGAAGAAGAACAAAAATACTTGGGAAATGAAAAAAAACAAAAAACAAATTTAAACAGCTATAGCGCATTTCTATCATCCTTCAACATCAATACACAGAAGGTTATTCATGAGCATAAACAGATTTTGTTAAAAATTAGCAGTGTCTACAGAGTTAGTCTGTAAGTTATTCCAATCACCCCCTCCCCCCACATATATATATATATATATATATATATATATATAGTCACCCACAGACTGTTTTGCTGTATCACAGCTCATCAGTGTGGCTAGACGTCCGGTTGCCTCTAACTAGGATCAAAACCAGACTGAATTGGCGTCAATCGGGGATATATATGTAGGTTTCTGTCTGGGATATATCTGTAGGTGTGTGTGTCTCTGTGTTTGTGAGTTTGGGTGTGTTGTGGACACTCGTCGATTCCAACATATTGTTATCAAATAAATCATTAGCAAAAATACACTTGACACGTCGTGTAGCGATACAGAATTTTACTATTTAAATTAGCTGGGGTGGAAAATGGTCATTTAATTGGGCGTGACCGCTCAGCACTTGGGACGTATACTGTTATTTATCTTCGATCAGTCTCAACTTAAATATTTTGGACTGGGAATAGTGTAGTGTAGGAGCTGTAATTTATTATTTTTCGTATTTAGCTTGCACGTGTTATAAGTTCGAGCACCATCAAGTGAAAAACTATTTGCTAATAAGGAACTGCCCTTGCCCGATCAATGCTATGATGAAGGGACCCATCTTAGATTTCGCCATTTTCCAATGTATATTAGGAGCAGCCCTGTTTCGATGTGAAAACACGGAATAATTACTTCAATTGTTTTTCCCCCGCCCGTAGTTTTAGGCAACGTGATGTCATCTGCGCCCTTTCTGTCTCCAGCGGCAGTGATCTGTCATAATCCAAGACACAATGTGACGCATTTCGGTAAATTAAAATCTGTCATAACATCTATAATGCTTTCAATTTGCAATTATATTATGAGAAGCCCTGTAAATACAATTAATCAGATAGACTGAGAGCTACATTTTATCAGTAAATAAATGAAAGTACAAGATCCCTCAAAGATAGCTTCTAGGGAAATTCCTTATGCATCGCAAAACAAATAAACGGAGTAGACAAGTTACATCACCTAATTTACTTTCTACTGATTTCTGAAGCTTATGTCTCAATCTAATCTTATTAACAATGACTTTTGGTAAGTCTCTCTATATATGGACTGCCACCCCACTTAAAAATCCACTCAAAGAAATTTTCTTTTCTGCAAGAGTGACATCAAAATTTGTGTTCGCAACCAGTCACACAGATCGATTTCTGTCAAGTATGTCCAGTGAAATCTTAAGCCTCACCTAAAGTTAAAATCAACATTTCGTCTAGTAATGAATAGAATTTTAGAAGTAAACTAGACGAGTGAACATTTCTCATTTGACAGCAGTATCGGCCGTAAAAGATGAAAAAAAGATGACATTTGGCACTAACAGTAGGAAGTGAAAAGACATACATAAAAAATGTATCAGGTTTTGGTTTGTGTTTTTGTAACACGTGAAAAACAATGATTTTTTTTTTTTTAATCAAGTTACCCCAATAGTATTGCGTGTGTTTACTCTCTGGCGATCTATATTCAAACTGAAGTGTCAGCAACGATACTTTATTCCTATATAACACCTCTCGTCAATTATGATTTTGCAAGCTAAGGTTTAGATGTGTCACCACGACGAAGTGCCCTCACATCCAGACAATTAAGATCACAAACCATGATAATTATGTCTGGTCTAACATCAGGATATTATTATTTGAAAACATTTCTTGTTGAGTATCTGTCTATATTTTTGAGATGAGTTATTATGTACGCTATTTACATTATTCGGACTATTATCCTCATCTTTCTTGCCATATTTATCACAACGTTTCGGCCGATGTACGCTTTGGCTTTCTTCAGGTAGTTGGAATGTCGAACAGAACCATTTATTTCGCTCGCTAGGGTAGACTGTTCTAGTTCCACGCACCATAGTTATTTCCTGTTAATTCACCACTCTCAGTTCTCCACTGCCTTAACAAGGTATTGAGCTCACACTGTCACTCGATCTAACGATCACTAAATCTAACCAACACCTTTATCCACTGAGCTACAATTATTTTATAATCATGTGCCGGCTCATCGTCAATGATGTAGGTCAACATGGAGGTTGTGATTTTTGTTGCTTTCGCTTAAACAAAAGAGAGTTATTAACAAAAATACTTAAGCGGCTTGTAAGAATTTTTTTTTATTTCCTTGAGAGAAATTGGAATATTGTTGATATGAGCTTGGATTCCTTTCTTTATCAAAACCAATGTTCCAACAAAAGGAACATCTTAAGATTTTAAATGCTATTTTTAATCCTTCTATTTCTGTATCCGGGTCTTCGTATTTGTTTCGCAGAGATATTTGTTAATTGGTACGCTCATGACAATCAGTGTGCAGACGTTTGATTATTATCATTATTATTATTATTATTATTATTATTATTATTATTATTATTATTATTATTATTATTGTTGCGTTTGACCCTCCTTTTATTAATTCTTAAGACCATTATGGACAACCCGTTTTTGATCGCCTGGAAAGACAAAAAACATTTAAGAGACGTTACTTGGTTTCATTTAGAAAATGAAAGGAAGAAGGCAAGATAGTTTTGTTTAATATGTGTTTCCCGGAAATGGAAAAAAAAGTTTTCAATTTCAAATCTTTTCATTCGTATCCAATTTTTAAAATAACGACAAGCATTCGTATTTATTATTGTTACTGAAATATTTTCGTTAGGTTCTTAGATCTCAAATATTTAACGATGCGATAGAGGGATTTCTAGTGAAATTTTATTGTTGGAAAACTTGCCATGATATTATTCAATCATTAAATAAAGAATTAAGATTCATCAAAAAGTCTTGAAATTTTCATGGATTAAAACTCGTTATTATTATTATTGTTGTTGTTGTTATTATTGTTGTTGTTTTCTTTTTATCTTAGTTAAGTCCAATTCCTTACCCAGACACTGTTCAAGACACGGCGTAATTGAGAGTAGTAAACATATGTATTCTGTTTACACACATTCTGATGTTAAGAGAAAATTAACAAGTAGTGTTTATATTGACTTTACATTCATAATTTTCTTGAGTAGATGAAAAGCACAAGCGGTGAAATTATTTGTATTCTCTTATAAACAGATGTCACTTGCTAATATTCCTGTTTCTACTTGGTTTTGTTAGAAACGAGACTCGAATTATTATGGCCATAACAGTAGTTTTTAAACTCCCAATTACAAGATACATATATTTTGATATATTTGTTAAGAAGTGTATTACTTCAGTATTCACAGAGGTTTCAGTATCATTTTAAATTGTTTATAGCTTTGAAACGGACCTTTATAATGATAGAGTTTTCATGAATCTTTATAAATTGCAAACGGCCGTAAGAGGTGGTTCTTAAGTCTTGTGATGCACTGGTACTGATCGGAAGGAATTTTGTAATCTAACGGCATTTTTCATGAGATGAGATTTTGGTAGACAAGATAACCAGTGATGTCAATCTGAGCACAATTTTCTTTATTCGAAAAACAACCGTATTTAAATTTGTAAAGCTCAACAATGAGGGAATCCATAATGAAATAGCGTTTGATTTCTATGATTATTTTACAGACATTGTGTCAAGAATATTTAAATACAAATGTCTTATTCACCCTTCAGGTGAAAATAGAAATCGAAGGCCTTTCTTATTCGTACGACTTCCTTTTGGTTCAGATGCAAGCTTCATGAATCACAGAAGGGATCAACATGAAATGCATAGAAATATTTTCAGGAAATGAATGCAAAGCAATTGAAGTGTTCTTTTTTTTTTTTTTTTTTTTTCCAGTGCAACAATTAGGTTGAATAGAATGTCACCGTTGTTGACATCCAGTGATTGGATGAACTAAATGAAGAGAGAAAACAGAGTAATAGGAAACAAAATGGCGGCCATTTGACAGCGAATAGAAACAACTTGTTTACACCTTATAGATAAAATCAAAATAGAACCGACACTGTCTTCATTTGCTCCGGAATATATTCAGATAGCGTTCCTCAACGCAGATTAAGTGGTTGTCTATTTAACTATTCTGGCTGCGTAATAAACTAGGGAGAAAAACAAGCCACAGAATTTACCGCTTTTCTGTTTGATTCAACAGACATGTCTCTTTCGATTTTGCCGATTTATTCGTATTGTTTCCGAATTAGCCTCTTCATTTGTCTCTTGTTCCCCTTTTTAATTTGTCTCTTCTATTTTTTATTTCTTTTCATTATACTTTTCCGCTTACCGCTCTGGTTCTGGACAAAAGCAATTATGCTACATGTTTACCCTAAGAATTAAATCAATATATTTTCGATATGTTACGGTCCTGTTCCCATACTTCCATCAAAATCTGTACATTCGCCCCTCTTACCAATATATGTATGTAAATCTTATGGAATTTCTAACGAGTACACAGCCACACCATGCTAGATGAATGTAATATTTCCCTAACAAGTAAATTCATACGAGGTGATAATTCTACGACAGCCGCCTTTGAATTCTGAGATTTCCTTTTCTTCCACTCGTTGCCAACCAAGGCTTCACAGACCAATCTACCCTGCAATTAATCCTTACGTCTCAGGTTCCCTACGTCCGGCGAAAATTTTCTTCTTGTAATGTGAGTGACACTCGAACCTCCAAGAATCTTCATTCACCCTTTGACAGGTATTGTTTTTAAAGCTTCTGGGAATCTAGCTGCCATACTCACTAGAAAAGTTCGGTATGAAACCGGTTTATTCACTGAGGACCCAACCATGTGGCAGGCGGTATTGGTTTACAATGAACAAGGAACACTGTCATAAACTGGCGCTATTTTCATTAATAGTTAATGTCCATATTTAATTGTAATGCTCATATTAACTGTTTCCTTACAAGGAAACATTTGGTATTCATTGTCCAAGCAGCCTGTCTTACTGTCGCTTGAAATTTATAATATTTTTCACTTAAATCAATTCTTCAGAAAAATTAATATCTCAAGTCTAGTAGCTGTTATCGTCTTTCTAGTATTGATAGAGGTTTCCTTCCTAACATTTTGTTTTAAGTGGTGTGGAATGTGACGATCTTGATAATGCCATTGTTTTCTCTTCGAGTTATATACATTTTAGCTGTTTCTGCTATGGAAAGTCATCAAGTTATGGTTTTTGTTATTTGGTACAGTTTGTGATATTGCAGTGCCAGTTGACAAACTTCAAAGAAGTGTTGTCTTCAACAAGATAGAGTGGTTTCACTCACTCAAAACAATTTTTAACCATTGATCTGAGAAAGGGGTTTTATACTGCAGTGATTGTGAATATATTTAAATAGGTTTGTCGCAATGCATTACATCCACATGAAAGTATTTATCTGATAGGTCTATTTAAGAATATGCCGAGAGTTTTCAGAACCCTAACCCTATGTTTTAGATTTATATCAGTTTCTGCTAGTGCTCAAATTTATTCTTAGTGTAACTTATTTAATATAAAATTTGCTTATCTACTAGACTAAATTTGTTATAACTGATCGACGCACTGAAGAGTTTGTGGAGGTTTTGTATTCAATAATTGTATATCCAGAACTCAAAATGAATCATGCTTCGTCCAAACATTAATGGATTCAAATATAATTGTATACAGAGACGAGCGGCCATATCGACACTATTTTTTTTTTTTTTTTTAGCAAGGTGGGCAGCCACTAGCACATAAGGGGTTACAGAGAGTTAGATCTAGAGCAAATAGGAGTGTTAGAGGAAAGGATGAAGAGAAGAATAGGGGATAGATCAGGGCATCTGGAGACGTCGATTGGCATTACATTTGAATATTTGGAGATTATAGCTATCAGGGAAACAGGAAGAGTGGAGGGAGTTTCACAGGCGAGAGGTACGAGACATGAAGATATTGGAGTAGAAGAGACGGCTACATTTAACAGTTTCGACAGTGAAAGGGTGTGAGCGAGATACCAGCCTAGTAGAACGCTTAAATTCATGAAGTCTGGGAACCAGCGAAAGCAGCTCATCGGAGCAGTTACCATGAAAGTATTTGTAAAATAGACAGAGGGAGGCGATGGTATGTCTGTGAGAGAGCGACTGCAGACTAAATGCCAGATCAGGGCCAATTACATTCCATATCCGTCTCTGGATCTTACCAAGGACCTTGAGACAAACGTAAGGGGCACCAGACCATATATGGCAGCAATACTCCATGCAAGGGCTAATGGTTGATTTGTAGAAAATTGTTGATCATTGACTCATCAACCCAGTATGAGTAGGACGTCGCCTCATCAGAACAGTTCTCTCAAACGTGTCGCAAACGTGTCGCAAGACGTAGGTATTGCTTCAATGCACAGTGGTAGTCTCTATCATTGTATTATTAATCCATGTCTTTCATATGACTAAACCTGTTCTTCACTCAACTTTTCCTTCCAGTGTTTCCTTACAGTATTTTTAATCTGAGCTACGAGCGTTATTCACACTTTTAAAACAGATTCTCTGCCCCAGTTAACAACAGACATTCGGTCATTATTGAGGTCAGTTGCAAATTTAACATTATTGATAAATGTTATAAATTTCAACCGAGAGTAGTAAACTCGAATGGCAAATAAAATATGTAAGATAGATTCTGAAGAGAAAAATTATCTAGTACGGTACAATGAATATACTTTCTTAACAGCACATCTAGCAATGGCTTCAATACTATCTTGTCGGCCGAGAATGTTAGCCCGCGAAAGAGTCACACTCTAGGGAGGGTTAGCATCAGCCACTCTGATGGAAAGTATAAAGTGGTCTCTCAAATGATTAGTAGAGAGGTTTTGTTTTAGAGGTGTTAAAATTAACAAGCCAGTCTGTTGTGTAGAAAGACGAATGACCTTCGCTACACTAAATGTTGACTCGTTTATCGGCTATGAGTAAAAAGTCGCTTCATTGGAACAGTCATCGCAAAGTGGGCTGCAAGCCATAGAGTTTGAGGTGTATGCATTACCGCACGGAACGACGGCATTCTCTGTTTTATCCATGTATGTTGTGTGATTAAATGTGTTCTTCACACAACATTATGTTCCAGGCTTTCTTTACAGCATTATTATCTGTTATGGGCCGGTTCCTTGTATCACGGTGATAGTCCAAGGTAGAACCAATAAAGTAGAACTCAAAGGCGGATATGGAATAACACAGATATATTACAAACAAGAATATATACAGAGAAGAAAAAAGTGTTAGTACGAACAATTAGGTTTAGTATTAATTGTCTGAACGCGGCTCTGTTCGCTCTGACTGACAGACTCCTGACGGACTTCACTCCAGACTTCAGACGGAACGATATTTATTCTGTTTTATACAGAAATGTGGCACATGTCCGAAAAGAGGACTGGGGAAAGGACGGTATTCTTCTGTCTTAACTATAAGATAACTATTAACTAGCTGCAAACACTGGCCCAATCGTACGAACAATATTCCATACACCAAAACAACACATTCATACGTACCTTTCTTACTACAACCACCATAATACCTCTTTGTCTCTTATGAAAATAATTACTAGTCTCCATATTTACAATACATTGTCTGTGGGGAGTAGGTTAATAAAAACAACAATTCTAAAAGCTAGCCCCAATGAGTATTTACAATATGAATACAAAATGTATATGCAAGAAACTAAAGAAAATAAGATTATTAATAAAACCCCCACAATCACTAAATGTGGCAGAAACATCGGTTCACTGGGCGAAATCAATGCGGGACTATAATAGTATAAAACATACATTCATCCCAAGCACTCACACTGACATGCATTCATTCAAACACAACAAATACAAAAAACCACTCACTTTTGGCTTTTCTTGAGAATCTAAATCTTTATCCGGTGGGTCTTTTTTCTTTTCTTTTTTTTTTTTTAGAACCAAACAGGTTTGTTCTCACAGTTCTCTTGGCACCGATTTTCGAAAACAAGATTGTTTTTTCTTTCACATAAAACAAAAAACAACAACAAATAAAAGTATAATTTAAATGAAAGATAAATACGAACAAATCACACGATAAAAGAAATTTAACGAGACAGAACAATAAACAGTTAAACACGCAAAAATAAGTTACAGAAACACGTACGCAAAAGAGGACAAAATACGTTAAAAATAAAACCAGTTAACAATTACAAATGACAAAAATGCGAGTACGCAAAGGAAAATCACAATTTAAGACGGAAAATAAACAAAAAGTATCTTTTTTTACAATAATACAACAGAAAATACGACATGAATAATACCAAACGAGTTCACAAAAACCAATATGGTTGCCACTAGAAAATTCTCGTCGGCCCAAGCACGAACGAAACACGTAAACTAAAACAAAGAAGAACTAACGAATAAAAAAATAAATATGAAAAATAAATACAAAAAGTTACAATAAACACAGAAAAGACTTAAATAAAGAAACACAGAATATTTAACAGTTATTTACAACAAAGAACGACAAAGAACAATGAAAACACGTAGAAATAAAATGTAAACAAAGAAAACTAAGTCTGACGTGGGGCAAAATAAACAATAAAAAAATAAAGTTTGGCATGGGGAAGTTACTCAAAATTAAAAGGAAAATTAAAAACTCAAAAATATGTATTAAAGAAAAAGAAAATTAATAATAAAGAAACAACAAGTGATAAAGTACAAAAAAGAGGGGAAGGAAAAGAAAAAAAAACAAATCAAACTTTTGGCAAAAAAGTCAATAAACGGAAAGTAAATTAAAAATAAAAATGAACTTAACGTGAACAAAGGTTAAAATCAGAAACAGTTCGTAAATAATCACAAATACGTCTGGCGTCAAGCACCGGTCGTACACCGTCGGAAAAACGAACTCTCCTCACAGAAGTACCATACCGAAGAGCTCGACTTCAGACAGAACAGTATTTACTGACCGTCTCACGAGGTTGTCATGTGGCACAAGGCCGGTTTAACGTGGGATGTCCGAGCCCGTGGGCTCAGCCAAAAATATGCCCTTTGAACCCGTATAAGCAGGTTCAGGTTCGGTTTACCTCCCTGAAAGGGACTCCGCGCTTGGGCGTAGCCTCGTTCGGGTTCCTCCCCGCCCGACGGCAAGAATTCAACCGATCAGCCGGTCAGCCGGTCGTCCGACTTCGGACTGAACGGTATTTAGTCACTCCCACACGAGGTTATCATGTGGCACAAGGTCGGTTTAACGTGGGATCTCCGAGCCCGTGGGATCTCCGAGTCAGTGGGATCTCCGAGCCCATGGGCTCGGCCAAAAATATGCCCTTTGAACCCATATAAATGGGTTCAAGGTCGGTTTACCTCCCCGAAAGAGACTCCGCCCTTCGGCGTAGCCTCCTTCGGGTTCCTCTCCGCCCGAAGGCAGAGAGTTCAACCGATCAGCCGATCAGCCGGTCGAACGACTTTGGGCTGAACGGTATTTAGTCAACCCTCCCACGAGGGCATCATGTTGCACAAAGCCGGTTTAACGTGGGATCTCCGAGCCCGTGGGATCTCCGAGCCCGTGGGCTCGGCCAAAAATATGCTCTTTGAACCCGTAAAAACGGGTTATGGGTCGGTTTACCTCCCCGAAAGATACTCCACCCTTCGACGTAGCCTCGTTCGGGTTCCTCCCCGCCCGAAGGGAGAGAGTTCAACCGATCAGCTGATCAGCCGGTCGCCCGACTTCGGACTAAACGGTATTGAGTCACCCCCCCACCACCACCACGAGGGCATCAAATTGCACAAGGCCGGCTTAACGTGCGGCTTCCGAGCGCATGGGCTCGGGCAAAATAGGCCCTTTGAACCCGTATAAACAGGTTCAGGGTCGGTCTACCACTCCGAAAGAGATTCCGCCCATCGGTGTAGCCTCGTTCGGGTTCCTCCCCGCCCGAAGGGAGAGAGTTCAACCGATCAGCCGATCAGCCGGTCTCCCGACATCGGACTGAACGGTATTTAGTCACCCCACCACAAGGGCATCATGTGGCACAAGGCCGGTTTAACGTGGGATCTCCGGGCCCGTGGGCTCGGGCAAAAATATGCCCTTTGAACCCGTATAAACAGGTTCAGGGTCGGTCTACCACTCCAAAGGAGACTCAGCCCTTCGGCGTAACCTCCTTCGGGTTCCTCCCCGCCCGTAGGCAGAGAGTTCAACCGATGAGCCGATCAGCCGGTCGCCCGATTTCGGGCTGAACGATATTTATTTATACAAAAAACGTATAAAATGTGGCACAAGGCCTAAAAGGGGGGTGGGGAATGACGGTCTTCTTCTGTCTTAAATCTAAACTTAGCTAGTCCCATACACGGACCCAAACAAACTAACAATATTCCAATCACCAAAACAACACATTCACTCCTACCTTTCTTACTACGTCCACCATAATGCCTCAAATTCTCTATGAAGTCCTAACTAGTCCCCTTATGTACAAAAATTGTCTGTGGGGGGGAGGGTCAATAAAATAACAACTTTTAAAAGATCCCCAAATGAGTATATACAATATGACTTAAGTATTTACAATAAAAACTAAACAAAACTGTGTTAGTAATAAACCCCCCCACAAACCATAAATGTGGCAGCAAAATCAGTTAACTAGACGAAATCAATGCGGGGCTAAGAAAAAATAAGAAAAAACATTCATTCCTCCAAGCATTCACACAGACACACACACATTCATACACAACAACAAATACGAAAAAGCACACACACGAAACGAAAGTCGCCCCGCATCCACCAGAGAACTGAAGTCACTGACCACCTAATGAGGGAGGGGATGGGGAATTAAAACAAAAGGAAAATAGGGACAGAAATAAAAGGGGCCAATGCGCATGCATACCCTAGCTAAGTTTACTAGAAAAAAGGGAAAACTAAAGATTCAAAATCGAAAACCTAGTCTAACCTAAAATCTGGGTGGGTTGCCTATGTTCAACCCTGTTAGGACAAATCCTGTACCTAACCGACATCCAAGTGCCACTCTAGGTCAGCCCCTTTTACTCTACACATTCGCGCAAGATTCACCCACCTTTTGCCAAATTCCGATGAGGTGAGCCGCCGCCTTTCCGTCCTAATCTTGACTTTAAGCTGATGCTTAAAGTACAAGATCAGTTGGGAAGAGGTGAACTTCTCGCCCTCATGGAATCCCTTCTGACGTGTCGTCCAAATCACGACTCTCATAATCCCTAGCAAGCAACAGAACACATAGTGTTCAGCCTTCGTCAATTGCGACACCACATTGCTACAAACAGAACTGGCTTCCAGGACAAAGAACTTTCCCTGCAGCATGCGAACCATGAGGCCTTCAACAAACTTGCCCAACGGCACTACCGTCTTGCACTAAAAAAAGGCGTGACCAATGGTCTCGACTTCCCCAGTGCAGCGACGACAGTTTGGATATTTCTCCAAACCTGCTGAACAAAGTCTCTTGCCGACCCAGAGGGCCCCACGAATCATCAGCCAGGTGAGTGATGCCTCATCGTTATTGAGACATTTCAACCCAGGCGCCCAAGGCCATATCGAGCGAGCCTCCTGCTTCGTAAGACCGAGCTCGTCGATCAGATCATCTTGAACGGACCCCCTAACTAATAATTGATACAATGCCTTACGAGACAACGCCTGGGCGTCGGAGAGGCCATCCGTCGTCCGTAAGAGGAGCTTCAAAGCACTACGACATTCGCGGTAGAAGGCGCACTCGGCACGAGGTCTACGGCCGGCCTCCTCCTCGCACGAGTGCACACTTCTCAGGGATGGGAAATGTTTTCGGACATCTTCTTTCCAAAAGGTGCCCACCTCATCCAATCCGCGACACATTCGGTCTAGAAAGGTAATGCGAAGCATATATTGACGAATCTCAATGCTAGGCATACCCAGACCGCCCTCAGCCGATTTCGGGCTGAACTCTCTGCTTCCACTTGAAGCGCAGTATTTATTACGTATGGAATAGTCCATTATGTCATTATGGGTAAGCTCCCATAACATTATCCATGACTATGAGTGTCATAGGAACTTTTAAAAAATTTTTAAAGCATATTACACCCAAGCAAAGCGGGAGTGACACTAGCACACAAAGGGTTACAGAGAATCAGAGTAAGCGTCAAGAGGGTGTTTGAAAAAATGATAAAGACAAGGACGAGGTCAAGGTATCATAAGATGTCGATTGACAATACATTTGAATATTTGAAGCTATAAGGGAAGCAATAAGAGGAAAGGAGTTCCGCTGTCGGGAAGTGCGAGATAAAAGCTTTTGGAGTAGGTAGAGACAGCTACTTTTAATCGTTTCGACAGTAAAATGGTTGGACCGAGATATCAACCTAGTAGCAAGCTTAAATACATGCAGTTTGGGTACCAGTGAAATTTGCCCGTCATAGCAGTTGCCATGAAAATAATTGTAGAAATGACAAAGGGAAGCCACAGCACGTCTTTGAGAAAGCGACTGCGGTCGAATTGCCAGATTCATTTCAATGACAATGAACTTATTTTACTGAGATGATCCAAAATCAGTTCATCAAACATATTCATAGATATATGCATGTATGTTTTATATATGATAAAACTAGTTGGTATATAAATGAAGGAGTTGTAAGTGACAATTCTTTTTTTTTTTTTCGCCTTTGCAGAGTAATGACAACATTGATGTTCTGATTTTTGAAATTCAGTAAATTACAATTCTATGTATTTTTTTCTTTGGGTTTTAAGTGAATTATCTGATTTTGTCGATTTGTAAATTAATTTATTTTTTGACACAAACTTGGACATTTCCATGAATCTGCTTTCGTATTTCTTAAGAAAAAACAGGTTGTCTCAGGAAGAACAACACGAAGACAAGAGTAGAAATCACGAAGGTATATTACACGAAATAATAATACAAGATGTGGAAGGTGTTAGTATGACAGTCAGTCTGGTTTGGAGTGAACTACTATCGGCTCGACTCGATTTGACTCTCTCTCTTGAGAGGCGTAGTATACATAGTGTTAGGAAGAGTTCATTATAGGTAAGGACTCATGACATCCAAACTACCCAAAGAATTATTTTCCTCTTCGGATTAATCATCAAAGGCTCTGTAAATTTTCTTTTTCTGTTTGATTTCCGCGGTTCTGAAATTGCTTGAGGCCTTTGCATATTGAAGGTGTCAAATATTGTGTCCATTACTTCCTCCTCTTTCTGGGGTAGACCGTTAGAATCCTCTAACAACCTCTTTCAGATCTGGTTTAAATGCCTTTTATGCGAGAACTTCGGACCCTGAATTATGTAAAACACGTTCCCGATTCGTTTCTCTATTGTACCTGGTTCCTAGTAGGATGTGTTGTTTTTGAACATTTTAAAAAAAAAACTTTCTCCCCTGGGCTAAATTTTCTTTTTGGTACAAACGACATTGGTGATTGCTTTATCTGTTCTGGCAGTAATTTGTCGAATACCGATCTTATTTTTCGTGCGAACATTACTTCTGCCGGCGAAAATGCCGATGGTGTAGTACTGTTCGGTGTAAGTTTATACACTTGCAAGAATTGTTGTAAAGCCTTTTCTGTTGGTAGGTCATAAGCTTTCCTTAGTGCTCTTTTTAATATATCTACAAACCTCTCCGCTTGCCCATTTGACCTTAGGTGATATGGCAGAGATTTGATGTGTTTCCCCTGTAAAGTTTCACAAAATTCTTGAAAATCCGCAGATGTAAATTGTGTCCCATTATCGGTGACTAGACAATCAACCACTCCGAAACGAGCAAACAGCTCGTGAAGGCAATTTATTGTCGTCTCAGAAGTAGGTTTTCTACAACGAAACACTTCTGGCCATTTGCTGTAACTGTCTACTACAATCAAGTAGTAGAAACCCTGTAATGGACCTGCAAAATCTACATGGCTTATGAGTGATCGTAGGTACCTTGGCTGCTAAGGAACAGCCCTTGAATTTGTCCCCCATATGTATAATATCTTGATCCATGTTTGGCCAGTACGCGTAACTTCGCATTAAGGATTTCAGCCTATTCTTTCCTGGGTGGCCCATGTGAAAATCCTTGAACATTCGTCTTTGTAGCGTTTTCGGGGTTACTACTCTTTCATTATATAGCAGAACGAACATTATCACAACGAAAAACTGTCTGATATATGCTTATCTTTTCCTGCAATCTTTGTTTTCGTTTCCTTTATAAATTGGTCATTCACTGCTTCGTTTCTTATTTCCTGTAATGTGACAGGAAGGTTTTGAATTGTACTACATAATGATGTTCTAATATCTTCCTCATATCGTAGGGCTGCAATTACGGAATCTTCTAATGGCACCGTTTTCTTTGGTATTAGTCTCGAAAGACCGTCTGCATGCCCAATTTTGTTTGATGGAAGATACTCAAATTTGAAATTATAATTTAATAAAATCGTCCCCCATCTTAGTAATCTATTAGCAGTGTAGACAGGTAGACCTTTCTTTGATCTAAATATTGTTAGTAACGACTTGTGTTCCGTCTGCAAGGTGAAAAACCTACCGTAAATATATCTGTAGAATCTTGTAATCTTAGCGTGAATGCCATGTTTTAAAACATGATTTTTCTACATTAATGACGGAGTGAATTGCGTCATGCTGGTCCTTTTCTCAAAGATGGTGGCCAAATGACCTACTATGCTGTACAGTTGACAAAATCTAAAACAAACAACATGCATGCACGAAATTAAAAATATAAAATGGTGACAATTTACCCATCGCACCCTGTGGATGTATGTAAATTAAGTCTGGAAGATCCTAAAACAAACGGAAGTTACTGATATAAAGAAAATATATCCTATGAGCTGAATAGCGTTGAAGCCACCTCGTACGTGGTTAACTCTTTCCACCTTAAAAACCCTTTTCCAAATAGAGGCAACGTCGCAAGCTACACTATTTTCTTGGCCAATGTTCAGACAAGCTCGCATCGCTAGTAACAAACGTTCAGACATTTACAGCTAAGACACTTCACGGCATATACACAGCCGTGATTTTCTTTCCCAAATCCGCTAGTTTATGGAAGAGACTCCCGAAAAGATATTTCATCGAAGAATACAATCTTAAACTCTTCAAATTTTTGAATCAAATGCTACCTATCTTAGATATAGTCATAAAATGTTCTTATTTCCCGCCTCCTTCATCCCATCATTTAGAATCCTGGGTATCACGATAAACTATATCCGACAGCAAGACAACTGATAAGAGCATTTGAGGAGCGTGGCACCACCTCTTAATTGATGGTGTTCCCAGGTTCACCCTTACCCAGTGTTGTAGCACCTGTTACGGTCCCAGCTGTGGGCTAATAGTTAACCCCCAAACTGGGGTCAAAACATGTAAAATATATTTTATTACCAGCAATACATTTTTGTAAAAATTATTACCAGCAATGAATTTTTGAAGAAAGAATTATTATCAACAATACAGTAATACTTTTTTTTGGAAAAAATCTTACAGCAATATATTTTTGAAAAAAATTACCAGCAATAAATATTTGGAAAACGAAATACTCCCAGCAATACATTTTGAAAATAAATATATTACTAGCAATACAAATCTTGTCGGCATTAAATAACCCACTGAGGTTGATATACCGTAAACTAAACCAAACTAATCTGATTTAGTAACCTTCTATCTTTGAGCCTTGTATTTGGAGTATACGGGGTGCATCGTCAGTGGTAGTACCTTTGCAGCAAAGAGGTCGACACTGCTTTACTCAGGGGAATTGGGTGCAGAAGTGCAATATTCCACGACTTACAGCCAATACACACATGGCTTCAAAAAGTCAGATGGGCACTGCGACAGCCACACCGCGGTCAAGTGTATCGACCTGCCTGATAAACTGTGTGGGGATAGTTTAAAGGGTTTCGCGACCGGTGAATCGGAAACCCTCTCCCTGCCCCAACCTGTGCAAACGGCCGTCGGCCATTCACCATATAGGGCGTAGTATCTGCGGCTTAGAGATCCATTGGAAGATGAACTTCCGAGAGAGGATGAACGAAGTAACATCCCTAGTGGAAAATAGACCGACAAGCCATTGCACCACTTTATCTTGAAAGTCACCCTGAAACACAATTACAATAGGGGAAGTGATGATCACATCGGCGCAAATTGCTCTAGCTGAATGAAATATTATGATTGGGTGAACATTCAGTTAAAATATAGTATTCAAATTGAAATGACATAAAAAACAATTTACATTATTTACATTATTCGGACTATTGTCCTCATCTTTGTCGCCATATTTATTACAACGTTTCGATCGTTGTACGCTCCGGCCTTCTTCAGGTGGTGTGAATGTCAAACTTAACTCTTTATTTCGCTCACTGGGGTAAACTGTTCTATTTCCACGTGCCTTGTCCTCCAGGATACATGGCACAGTGGATAAAGGCGTTGGTTAGATCCAGTGACAGGACCCAAGAGTGTGAATTCAATATACGGTTAAGGCAGAGCAGAACTTTCAGACGGAAATTAACCGGAGATATCTGATAAGTGGCATCCATTAAACATGAACATACTTGTACGAATGCAACAGAAGTTGAATGAAAAGGTTAATCGCAATAACCACTCTAGTCGTCTTTAATGAAACTTGTATAAAAGAGTAATTACTGCCTAAATACTTTATTATATACCGTTTGTATCAGCAAAAACGTCCAAATCGTGCAACAGCATAAGATAATTGCCATTCCCATAAAATGTTTAATATTAAAAAAAAAAAAAAAAACTAAACTAATTGAATTTCTTTTTTCCTGGTTTTTAGATAAGACATTTAGCCACCATTTTTCGTAAAAATCACTGAAAAACTCTAAGTTATTCAGCTAAAAAGAAAACTGGTTAAAAACGTTTTGTGTCATCCCAGCGATATATTTCTAACTGAGTAATGGTGAAAAGAAAAAAGATTATTCAAGCCCTAAGTATTGGTACCAATATTCATACTCTGGTTTCAATATTAAAAGTCTAGTCAAGAATCACCAAGAGAACGGTGAATAAATTTTAAAAAGAAGGAAAATTGAATTAGGAGGCCACAACAGGAAGAACGATGAAATTTTCAACTTAGAGCTAAATACATTCTTACTGTTCAAAGTAGAGTCCAATAGTGTTATAAAAACCTTGAAAAATTCAAGTAAGATATCTTTAATCATTTCTAAGATATCTTTAATCATTTCTAAGATACAACGGTTCAAAACCTAATATAAAAATTTAACAATTTTTCAGTTGCAGAATTTGGAGAATTTTGTTCTTAGGTCCGGTATGTCTGATTCTAAAATGTGTTGCTCTTTTGATAGGAACCATCATTATTTTATGATTAAATATGTTTACTAATACATTTCATACTAATATGAAGTTTGAGAAAAGAAAATATTATCATTGTTCAGACACATGGATTGTGTTATTTGTTATACAAATTTTCATATAGTACACATCTTGTGAGCCACTCCAGATAGAGTGTAAATGTTAAAATGACTCGTGTGATATGAATAAAGAGCATGTATCTAAAAGGGAATATTATCATGATGAAATTGATTGATAACGACTGACCCCTGCTTTGATGAGTTTAGGATTGTAATGTTCATGGAAGTATCCAAACAACAGTCACTACCACGAATTAGAAGTTGTTTTTTTTTTATTAAAAATGATTTTTTGCTTAATATATTAATGTTAAACATTACGCGATGAAACATTTTAAAAACATCTTTGAAATAGTATTTTAAATCATATATTTGATTTCAGATGACATGTATAATTTCTGTTTCTAAAATTCATTCTGGAGATACAAATGTAGGGAAATTAATTGCAGAATTAATTAGATGAATCTGTCTTTAACATTTCGCTTAAGGAAATTAAAACTATATTTTTTTCAGTTTGATAATAATGGAAAGGATGAACAATCATTTGAACGTCAAGATTTCTTTTATCAAGATGAGATGTCTGTCTTCATCAATTCAGTTTGAAAGATTCTCGTGAATATGATTATATAAGTGGACTGATACTCGTAAAAAATATTAATTGTCAGAAAGATAATTACTAAATTCGGTGAGATATCCTAAGTCATATTAAAAAGGACTTCTAAAGAAACGTCTGATATTTAGTCAATTGATCAGATTTGAGAAAGTGGCCGCATGGCCGTGTGTTTAAGTACGTTAGCCTTCTAACTATAAGACCTGATTTATAATAAGACTATTAGTCAATTAGTTAAGGAGTTGATTTCCTACTTATAATAGCATGGGAATACAAACCCAGCGTTTTGCACTGTTGTGAAGTTCATGAAAACTAAATGCAAGTTGTTAATCAATTTAAGTAAACAATTAAGTAGATTTCGATGGGTTTACTACAAGAAAGTCACCTGTCGTTATTCGTTAACTTTGGTTGGCAAACAATCTAGAATTAATGTCTCGATAAATAAAAAAATATCCAGCAAAATATCGTGGGAGTGTATCGGCCTAAAATATAACACAACTACAGAAATAATATTTAATTTGCAGTGTAACAGCTGCACTAGATTCGCAATGAAAAAATCCAGAATACTTACATTTATATAGAACTGTGCATACTCCATTTATGTGCAACTGTACATTGCTTGATAAATTTGATAAAATCTACCGATTTGGAGTTATCGACAGCGGGCAGCATTGTTTGCAGACATTCGCTGCAGAATACCTATTAGTGTAGGTATCATTACGCAAACTGAGCGTGTCTCTAAAAAGTTCTCGTGCGCACTAACTGAGAGAAATTTACACAAGAAAGATCAGTTCCGTGTTTAGCTTTCCGTAGTCTTCCGCGTTTAGCTTTCCGGAGCTAATGTATGCAAACAACGCCAGTAACGGCTGCTGCCAACGATGCGAATAAATCCAAACTTTCACTCTCGATAACTCCAAAACGGTAGATTCTATCAAATTTATCAAGCCAGATTCGAATGGTGTATGTACAATTACACGTAAATATAAGTATTCTTGAAAGTTTTAATGCAAAAAGAACGTCGGTGTTACACTGAAAATTTACCGAAATTCTTATGAAAGGAAAGGACATGTGTTTTCGCAATCTGTTGCAGGCCGAAAGATCACAATATGATGATTACAAAACCGACTGTGTCGAGTATTTTTCTGCAAGAACTCATATTTTAGGAATAATACTGAACAAAATTGCATTGTGGATAGATTTCTATGTGAATAAATCTGTTTTTATTTTTCTCAAGTGAATAGTTAATATCTCAAGCCGTTTCTTTCTGTTTTTTTAGGACAACAGTCAGAACAATGTAAATAATATAATTATAATAGCACATCTCAGAAATAAAGGCAGATCCTGAAGAACGATCGAGCATACTACACCCGAAACGTCGTTAATATGGCAACAATAATGAGGGCAACAAACCGAAAAATTTAAATAATATAAATGATTAAAATATCTCCTCTCAGAAATAGAGACATTTAAATAATAAATATTGCATTTAGTCCACATGTTTTCATAAACTTGTAAATATAATATTATGCTTGCAAATAAACACTCTAATGAAATAAATACTGTTTAATACTTTTGTTTTCAATACTCGTGAAAAAAGAATTCTTAAACTCTGTTTCATATATTTGGTTTGGTTTGGATTATTTTGTTTAACGGCATATCAACCTCGGTGGGTTATTTAAGGCCCACAACATTTGTTAGGATAGATTCCTATGAATAGAATATGTATTCTTTGCTTTAGATTGGTTTGGTTTATTTTCTTTAACGGCATATTAAACTCAATGGGTTATTTAATGCTTGCAATATGTGTTTCTATGAAAGTGAATAAACTCAATCCAGTACACTTGCTTTGAATTACATTTTTTATTATTACTTTATCAGCCATCTACATTCTTCATACGTTGTATGTACAGAATGGACAAAAATTGTCTGTTCTGGGTTATTTTTAGTCACTCCTTGTGTTGAAGAAATTGCCTGAACTTAGATGGAATCTCCTAATTGTTGTTAATTCTGAAGGAAAGAAAATAGATTTCGATTGCAAGCTAGTGGAGCACTTATATTGCTAATGAATCTATTTTCCCAAATTCCTTTTAAATGTTCCAAACAGCTTATCTGGCACCAAGAGAATCTGATTGAAATGCATGAAAGTTATTTTACTTTTTTATTTAACAAGGACATTTTTAAACGAAGGCTTGTGCCTAAGTATACGATCTTCAAATATTTGTATATATGGACATTTATGTATTTGCGTAACTGCTTAGGCATATGTTTATGTTTATACAGATATGCATATACTGTATTTGTGTCTAAAACAAAATCTGTATATAAAAGTAAAAACATATTTATAATTTAAATACTTAAAGATATTTTAAATATGTTTAGTCAATACAACTGTTTTTTTGTTTTTTGTTTTTTGTTTTTTGTTTTTTGTTTTTTTTTTTTGGAAAGTTTAAATAACAAAGGTTAAATACCTCAGCATCGAACAGCTGCTTCTTGGTAAAGACCAACAAATTATAGATGTGCCCGCAACTGGCGAACTTGTATCTTCGCAAAGGTCTCTAATGAAATCTATGTTTAAGTGAGGTTCTTCGTTTCTGCAGTTATGTAGAAATGAACATGTATTCTGCGCCCGTGTATTTATATCACCTCGTTAGCATCTTTTTTAGCAATAGAACAGTGTCTTGGAATCTGGAAACGGATTAAGCCAAGGTGGATCAAATTTGATTACTGTGAATATAAATCAATAATACACAATGAGTATCATTCACAGTTTCAAGGGACGACACCCATTGCGCTGTCCGCTAATACAATCAAGGCTTTCCGTGACTGCTACATTAAGAATTTAACCATGACCAAGTCGAAAGCGATCCGTCGATTAAATCAACAGAACACTGAGAGAAAATGGCGCCACTAACAAGTTCAGCTTATTGGACAAAATAAAGCATCTGCTTTTACTTGCACATAATAGTAAGTATCTGCAAACGAGAAAATCGTACATTGACTCGAGATTTATCGCGGAATAAACTGACTGTTTTTCTTAGATCAACCATTCACATGATCCTACGTTCTAAGAAGCATTGAAACATAAAATTTATATATGAACATCGAATGTATGAATTGATTTTTAAAACAATCACCTTATTGAGTTGATTACTATATCCACTCTGTTCGACTGTCTGTCCCTCTCTTATATCCACAGAATCAAGTTCTCAGGAAATAATTTCTTTTTAATTCTCTTCATCAGTTAATCCAGGTAAAAAGTTATTTTGGAAGTTGAGCTTAGTCGGTACCTTGATGAGTGACCGTTTCAGAATAGTGTGTGCAGTAAGCTTGGATGTGCGGGTGATGGCTCGGAAAGGAAATATCGGAGACCGAAGTTCGAATTCGTGTAGAGTTTGTTAGATTCACTTACGTGCAAACACCTTTGTGAAATGTATTATCCATCTCTTCTTTCCTCAGCTATGGATTAAATAGCAGCACAATATTGGTCCTATGGTCTTGATTGGCAACTAGTGTTCCGCAGAATATAATTGCGTTCTACTGCGGGAATTCTTCTGCCAAGTTAGTCATAAATCAAAATGAGACAGGATCACTCAAGTGGCATCACACATTGCATCTAAGGAAGAAACAATAGAATGAGTGTGTGTTTCTCTAATGTGTGTGTTTGTTTGGTTGTCTGTGCCTGTGTCTATTTCGACGTAAGTGGGTGTGTCTTTATGTACTCTATAGACCACAAGTATTGGTCCATAATCTGGAGTTAATAATTAGTAATTTCCATATATTCTTTGGCTTAATTAACTCAAAATAAAATAGGATGTTGAAACTATTTAAACTAATAATGAATGTCGTCTAATCTTTTAGAGATGGGGTTACGTTAAAATTTACTCTTTTTACCAAATAATCAACCAATCTTAATTAAACTATATATTTTTTTAAGAAAAAACTTTATTCCAACCAATTTCAAATTTTTTATAAAGTTGGGATAAAAATATTACTTAAAAATTAAAATGTGTAAAAATAAATAAACTCTGTCATTTAATATTTGCTTTTGAGGTCACGACGTCTGACAGTCTTTTTCTGTAATTTTTAAGAAGTTTCTAACAATAGTGAACGTCAATTAAAAACCATTCTTTTTGACAAAACTCCCACAATTTATCTAATATTCCTTGGGTTTCTTACATGTACAGCCTTCATTAACTAGAACTACAGATTTCAATTTGGTTTAGATCAGGACTTTGTCTTGATCATTCCAAGACTTAAAATTTCTTTTTTTCGAACCCATTCTTTTGTTGATTATCTTTGATGCTTCGAAACATTGTCCTGTTGGAAGTTCCAGTCCTGACCTTAATCAGATTTTGAACTGCGGGCAAGAGACTTTCATTAAAATTCTTATTTTTCAAAGAAAATTGTGATGTCAATGCGTACTATTTTGCCTGTATCAGCTGCAGAAAGCATACAAAAATTGAACATATCTAGGAAGTATTTTCTCAGAGAATGAAAACAGCAACTCCGAAATCCGAAGGCGTATTCCGAAAGCTACCCAGAGTATGTAAAAATAATAAGATTTTGTTACAAAAAAAAAAAAAGAAAAAAGTAGTGAACTATTATATAATATCACTGCTCGTATATGGCAGTGAAGGCTGGATCATCTCCACACAAATGAAGAAGGAACTTTAGACGATAGAAATGCGATTCTAGAGAAGGATGCAGAGAATTGCATGGATTGAACTCGTGAGCAACAACGAAGTTTTTGAGAAAATGGACTCGAAATGGACACTTACTGGGTCCGATCGGTAAATTGTCGCCATTTTATGTTTTTAATTTCGTGCATGCACTTTGTTTGATTTTGATCATGTCGACTGCACGGAATAGTAGGATAAGCTGTGCACCATCTGTGAGAAAAACAGTACCATGGCGCTATTCATTCCGCCAGAAATTTGGAAACTGCATGCTGTATTGCTTAACATTCACACCAGAAGCTCAAATACAACAATTTCAGAGCATTTGAACGTCAATCTAAGGACAGTTCTCAGGATTAAGAAAACGTTTGATGAGTCTAATGGTGATTACGAAGGTACGGCAGCTCGGAAAATTATTAGTGATCGTTCTGATAAGATAAGAACTGCTGAATTTGTTATTGAGCAAACACACGGAGGCCTACATCAAGTGCGTTGAGGAGTTAATGCTTCCCCGGGTTAACTGGATGATTGTGGTAAGACCCTATGTCTGCCAACAAGACTCTGCGACGTCACAGAAGCTGAAGAACACAAGAATTTCTATCAAGACAATTTCTGCGACCACATCCCTCATTATATCTGCCCCCGCTAACTTCACAGACTTCAACCCTATTGATTATTATGTGCGGTCGCAGCTGAGCGAGAGACCAACAAAATACCTTGTAACACCAAAGATGAATTAAAGTCAGCATTCACTAACTTAAATAAGGAGACCGTCAGACGAGATTCTGAAGTCGTATGGAGGCCGTGGTTGAAGCCAATGGCAATTTTATTTAATAAATTTACTCTTTACTATTTCAAGATATGTTTGTGTAATTTTGGTAAATATATCTGTTAAAATGTCAGTGTTATTTTCATTTTAGCGTCATTTAGACGACTATTTATCCGTCTTATTCTGTATATTTAATTTCAGTAAGGGAACATTAAAATTTCTAGGGTACATAATGAGGAAAGAGTGCTTAGAAAATTTGACACTCACAGGACATATTTAATGCAAGATGATCTAAAGAAAACAGCGCATAACCTCCATAACGAGTTTGTGCAAATGGTTTACAATACAGTGTAAAAGTGTGATAAAAAAAAGAAAAAATATACTAAAAAGAACAGGAAATTTTGTATATATTGTCAACCTCCTGAAGCATTTAGGAGGAGCCGCTAGGCGGGCATCTCGAAATTGGTAATATTAGCAAGATAAGAATGAGCGTGCAAAGTGGCGATTATCGATGCAAAATTCAGTTTGATATGCCCAGTTCATATTCCAGCCAAGGCTGTTGTATTCTCTTTGAAACGTATAGCTAGGGTTTAATAAGCGACAGTCTAAGCCATCTAGGTATGGTCAAAACTAATGAAGAAACACAGCTGTGAATTTAAAACAGTTTGGGCGTGGGACAAGAATCTCCACCTCGTAAAAACATCCTTGATACAGAAACTAACGTAACAACATCTGGCATCCTGAGGCTGTGTCCATGCGTTTTCCAGGAAAGTCGAATAGAAAGATGGAGAAAAGAGTCATAAATTACTTGCATTATTTCCATTATTCGGGTTGTTATCCTCATCTTCATTGCCATATTAACAAGGTTTCGGCCATTATATGCTTCAGCCTTCTTCAGGTGTTTGTAATTTCGAACTCAACCCTTTATTTCGTCCATTGAACACATGGTCCAGTGGATAAAGACGTTGGTTAGATCCAGTGACTCGATCCAAAGACGTGTGAGTTCAATAACAAGCTACAACAGTGGGTAACCAAAACTTGGAGAGTTGTGTTAAGGGAAATAACCGAGACAGCCGGAAGAGGCATGGCACGGGGAACTAAAAAAAATTAACCCATTGGATGGAATAAACGGTTCGGTTCGAAATTCCAATCACCTGAAGAAGGCCGGAGCGTACAACGGCCGAAACGTTGTGAATATGGCTATGAATTTGAGGATAGAAAATAAAGTAAATAATGCAAGTAATCATAATACCTCATCTCAGAGATATAGAGGCGGAAATAAAGTAAATAATGCAAGTAATCATAATACCTCATCTCAGAGATATAGAGGCGGAAATAAAGTAATTAATGAAAGTATTCATAATACCTCATCTCAGAGATATAGACAAAATCGTAAATGGAAATGGAATTCATTATATGAACAGTTTGTGTTTCTGGCAAAATTAATGCGTGATGAATGAATAGAAATTAAAGATTTTTAACGTCAAGAAGCATCTCCTAGCATTATTATGAAATTTCGCATAAGAGTAAATATTATTGTACCTGATTTTCACTTCAGTAGAATCGCAATTAATTTGTATAATTGTCAGTACATGAAAATCATCCAATGGCTTCAAATTCTAGCAGCAATGCCTGACGTGGGGAGCCTGTGGAACTATATACTACCGCGGAGTATACCTGACTTATTTATATATTTATGAATATAAGCCTTTTTCCGTTATCTCAAATTAATAGTTCTTGCAGTTGTCGGTACTTGAAAATAGCATTGTATCTTCTGATTTCAGTCCGCAAAAAAAATGAATAAATTCAAAAACAAAAACAAAAAAAAAAACAAGGTTATTTGAGATTTAGAACATTTTAAAATCTCCGACTGGAAATTTAAATATTTGGCCAAAAGTTAAAAAAAAAAAAACTCTTTAAACGAAAAGAAATCACAAGGATTATGAGACTCAGGAGGTTTATGCAATGAAAGAAATCTACAAAAATACGTGACGAAAAAATTTCACGCCAGACATGAACAAAAAATAACAGACTAAAAAGAAGAAATACACATAACACACGAATTGAAGCAGGAATCATGAAGTTTTATCAAATACTTATTTAACAAAACTGATTCAGTAAAATTCAATTTTACTTGAAATGGATTGTACGAACTTTTAAAGATTTGCATAAGCTGGGAATTTCTCGGAATATGCTTGTGTTAATTGTTACTACGCTTTCTCTAAAATTCAGGAACTGGAATGCACAGGTTTTTACTCATTGCTGATATAAGCATTTCTTCTTAAAATAATGATGGACAGGTGAACCATTATCCCTCCGAATGCAATGATCAGTGATCGAACCTAAGTGAAACCAAGAACGGAAATATTCTTTCATAAGCCTAACATCGTCTTCCACTTGAAACCGCTTCACACATCTTCTGTTATAAATTGCTTCATTCATATTGTCTGTATTTTATTTACGCTAACCTAAGATGTTCCGTCCAGGGAATGAAGATAAACTGCATCCGCATCCTGGGTAAGGCGTTAAACTACGTCCAACAGCAAGTCCTCTGATCAAGAGGTTTTGAGGAGTGTGGGACCACCTCTTAATTACTGGTGTTCCCAGGTCCACCCTGACCGGGGTGGTAGCACCTGTTAGGATTCCAGCTAAAATAAATCTGATTTAATGTAATCACCATAGAGAACATTTCTGCCTGACATCAAAATGGCTGATACTAACTTCCAAGATAGCAATTCTTTGGACCTTCTTGGGCTTACGAAATTCCACCGGGGTGTGGTTATATTGAACCAACTGCTAAGTCTAATGTTAATAATGTTGGTTCACTCTGTACAGACAGAGATTTTTCTTCGACAGAATACATCTTGCACATTTATAAATCTAGCAATAGTCCTTGCATTGAATATTGCAGTCATATTTGGTCAGGTGCCCCTGCTATATATATATCGAGATTCTTGACAAAATTTAAAGAAGCGGTCTGTAATGCAATCGAGATTTAGACTTGATATCTCGACTTCACCCAACTTTTTTACTGACGCGTTGTGGATTCTGTGTATAAATTTCTTTTCGACAAATATTTTCATGGTGATTGTTTTGATGGAATTTCCTTCTTCGTGCCTCGGCTTAAATTTAATCTTGCTACTAGATTGGCAACTACATTACACGTTTTATTGTTGAACTCACTAAATTCGACTCTCTCTTCTCTTCTAATAGATTCTTTTCTCGCTTGTGAAACTTCATTCGGATTTCCTGCTTCTTTGCTACCTTTGTCTTCAAAATTTAAATTCAACGTCAATGACCATCGGCTGTCGAATTCTGTTTATTTTATTGTCCTTTTTCCTTGCTTCACTCCACTAAAGTCTTCTCTTTCTCTTCCTGTAACTCCTTGAGTTTTAGTGTCATTATCGCCTGGCTTTGGGGGAAATGATTCTAAACAATAAAATAAAAGGAAATTACCAATAAAAATGAGGTAAAAAATAAGTCGAAAAGTAATCTTCGTCAACCATTTCGCAAATAAAGAGACAGCCAGATATTAGGCCAAGTAATTTTAGACAATATTAGGGAATAGAGAAATCAGATAATATCAGGTAATTTTAAGGAATAAAGAAAATTATTTTGCTTACACAAAGACGGTTGTCGTGTAGAAATAAACAGATATCAAAGAATCTCCAAGTAGAAAGGCAACTGTGCACCATTTAGAACTGTGAATTATTGGGTGAATTATGGCTAAACGATAAAACCAAAATATTCTAGGCGTGTGTCAACCTTGTAGCTGACGTTTAAAAGAAACCCTCAAAATTCATCATGGACGCTACCCATTGTAATATGTTTTAGATTATTTCCCCTTTTCGGATTTCAATTTTACAATTGATTTTCATTTTTATTTATTTATTTCATTATTTAGTTTTGACGGATTTTTGTTTCATATACTTTACTGATCGTCATGGCCAAGAAAAACTTCTTTAATATTGTCGCAATGGATTTTAACTCTGAGGCCGTTTTTCTTTCTTTAAAGAGACTGGTCTTTAATATTAGGTTGGTGCAAAAATAATGACGTAATAATATCGTTTTTTGACGTTAAAAAATACGTCAAAAAACGACATTATTACGTCATTATTTTTGCACCAACCTAATACAATCCATCCTATGGTGAGTAAATTAATAAAGCACTCTATTATTTTTAAAAAAATCAAATTAACTTTAGCCTTACAAATTACATTGTAACTAGTCACCGGCTACAATATTTAAATTACAAATTCGGTTTAACTCTGCTTGTTGAACAAAGCAACCTTTAAGTATTCTAATTATCTTTTTTCAAGAAGTTCTTTATGTTTTCTATTAAAACATGCTTAAGGCTGCGCGAGAAAAGATTTAAATTGTGATAAAGTAGTGTAGCAATTCAAGACATAGCGACAGCGTCTTATTTTAATGATAATATTGCAATTACTTCAATTAGTACATTCTGAAAAATTGTGATTTTTAGTCACAGGAATTAGTTACTAAAATATTCTCCCTTCCAACTCCATGCTTTCCAGCCAACTTTAATCTACAAAATTTAAAGTCAATATCAATCGTTATCTACTGTCCACATTCTTACTATACACTCTTTCTGTTCATCGTTAATGTTTCTGTTACTAATTCTTCCATAACCTGTAACTTCTTGTGTCCTAGTGGCATTACTACCTTTCTCGGGGTGATTCCGATTTAAAAAAATGCAAATATTCGTCATTATCATAATGTTTGTCCTTTGAGTCTCAAGAACGCTTTGTCTTGAAATTCATCAGTGGATCCGGTGGGCATATCGATGTGGCGTAATGTTCAGCAAGAGTGTCTTGTCATATCTATTACGACTGAGTAGTTACTTCAATCCTCGGTGGGTGCCTGATTCTTACGTTCTTGTGCTATATCACCCTCAGGGGATCCGGATGAATTTTCAAAACAGAATACTGCTGGAAGAATTTTTTGTGTGAAAATAGTTGCACTAGGGTAATTCCACTTTCCCAACGTAAAATCTTTATCCAATGGCCCGGCTGCAGTAAATCATCACATGTCTCGCCCATGATCTTCTATCCTCCACGGTTTTTGCCGCCACCGAAATTATTCTGCATTTGAACCTGTCGGCTAAGCTCAACTGTTTATGCAAACAACTATTTGGAGTCACAGTTGAGAGTTGAGGTTCGGAGAGGCTAACTCTCGCTTACACCACAAACATGTTTTTTTTTTTCACTGGGCGTTGGAGTAAATGGATTGTAGATAAACATACCATTTACTATTATTATAATAAAATATATAAAAATCAATACATAAAGATAATATGATCTATATAATGATAAATCTCTAATCTTGTATTGTTCCCGAGATACACCTTAAAGAATTTCCCAAACATTTTGGGAGCATAATTAAACTTTAACACCCTGCTGAGTGCAATGCCAAATTTCATTAAAATTAGACAAGTTGTACTTGAGCCAGGTCACTTTTCATTTGTTTTTACAGCATTTTTTGTAGGAAATTCAGTATTTGTTTTCCATATACATTTATGTATCATTTTTATAGTAGCAATATTATTGATAACAATTGTAGGAAAGGCTTTTCGAATGCTGAACTTTATTTTTGTCTGCATTTTTATCATTTGTTCTCAAATGTTTAACATTTACACGGTTTTGATAGAAAATATAATTGCAGCTGTATGCTGCAATCAAACAGTATAACTCATTGTGTATGTAGGGTGCAGTTAGAGATCAAACTAAATTCACTCCAAGCAAGACAATAACTCTACTAAGATACAAGTGGTAACTGTGTGAAAAAGAGATTTTTTCCTCAAATTTTGAGAAACCTTACCATTTATTAATTATTTATTGTGTTTCATCTAAGTAATAGTGCATAATATCAATCCGCTTATATAAACAAACACTTGAATATTATATTCCAGCAATTATCTGTATGAAAATTAATACAAATTAATAATAAATATCAATACACTACATTAGAATTATTTTTATGAACAAATATCTCAGGTGTTTATCACCTAATTCATGCACTACGTTCTAATTCAAGACAGCAGTACTAGAAAATTGCGTGACAACAAAACGGAGCACTACAAACAAAGCACGCATGTCACAGTTTACTGTTAATAATTGTTCTCTGCACCAAAACCAGTTCATTCACTACTAAAGAAACACCCTACCCTGCTCCTCCCGCGCAGAGAAAACCCAATACCTTTACAAAAAGAATCAAACATACTATTGACACAAGTAATGTTAAACCAATTTCTGCTAAAGCAAGTCATTTATCAGAAGAAAAATACAATGTTACAAAAGAAGAATTCACTGTACTTATGAACATTAGTATAATCACACCCTCAAAATCACTATGGGAATCACCACTACACTTTATACCCAAAATCAGCGCTAGGTCAATACAGACCTTGTGGTCATAATAGACACTTAATCCTCTTAAATAAGTCTGGTAAGTATCCACTGCCCAATACCAAGACGCTGGGATCCCAAGTCCATAATAAACAAGTGTTTTCTAAGATAGAGTTGTTACATGCGTCGTATCTTCAGATACTCATGAGCGACGGGGGCTTAAAAACGACAGTTGGCATAGGCGTTCCTGGTCTGCGACGTTTATTCCCCTGGACAGTAGTCGTAGACGCCATCAATTCATTACTAGGAGCAAGACTTCCTTGTGCACTATGTTCCAATTCTAGAGTGCTGTACTGGAAAATTGCGTGACAACAAAACGTAGAACTACAGAAAAAATACGCATGTCGAGGAAAGTACTCAACAGATTACTGTTAATAATTGTTTTCAGCTACCAAAGCCAATCACTGCTTAAACGCACACTTTACCCAGCTCATGCCACGCAGAGAAAGACAATGCAATGTGTGTGTGTCATTGTAAAACCTAATCTGTTTTTTTATTAATTCACCCCAAGCAGGACAATAACTCTACTAAGATACAATTAGCAACTGTGTGTAAAAGATTATTTTCTCAAATTCTGAAAAACCTTGCCATTTATTAATTATTTATTGTGCTTGATCTAAGTAATATTGTACAATAATTATTACAATAACTTCTATTGTAAAAGCAAATTAAAATATGCGTAATTAATGATAAAATTGATAATATTGCTACATCATCATTTTGTATCATAAACTGCTTTTGGCCTCGATCTGAAAGCGTTTTAATCCATAAATATTGGTCCAATTTTTATGACATCGCTGAAAGCGGAAGTCGCTGGTAGCGAATGCTGACTCACTGAATTAACCTAAATCATCTATGTAATATTATAAAGCAAGCGAGTGAGTGATTGTTTTCAGTTTGTTTTCTTTTGTAAATTAAATGGTTAAATAAACATTATTTCCCACGAAATGATTAAACAGATATAATACACTTACAGACAAGCTTCACGAGTCTAAAATTAGAAGTCCTAGCTGGATTCATTATTAGCAGCAAAAATAAACAATACGCAAGTTATTTCAATGATATTATTTTAATAAGTGTTATCGTTTGTTTCTGTTGTTTTGTGTATTGGAGACTGTAGTTTTCAGAACTTTTTCAAATATTTCCATTTATTAATTACTTATTGTGTTTGAGATAAGTAATATTGTACAATAATTATAACAATAATTTCTATTGCAAATACAAATTAAAATATGTGTAATCAATAATATAAATGATAACATTGTTACTTCATTTTGTATCCTGAACTTCTTTCAAAAGGAAAACAACAGGTTTATGGGTGGCCTACTAGATAATATAAAATGTATTTAAAACTATTTTGCTATTATATTTTCTGTCAAAACCGTTTAAATGTTAAACATTAGGAAACAAATGATAAAAATGCACAAACAAAATAAAGAGCAGCATTCGAAAAGCCCTTCTTATAATTGTTACCATAAAAATGTTATCATAAATATGTTATCATAAAAATGTTATCATAAAAATGTTACCATAAAAATGCTACCATAAAAATGCTACATAAATATGTTACTATGAAAATGCTACATAAAAATGTTACCATAAAAGTTTTAAAATGTTACCATAAAAATGCTACCATAAAAATGCTACCATAAAAATGCTACATAAAAATCTTACTATAAAAAATGATACCATAACATTGCTACCATAAAAATGCATAATAAAAATTTTACCATAAAAATGCTACCATACAAATGCTGCATTAAAAAGGTTACCATAAAAATGATACCATAAATACGCTACAATAAAAATGCGACATAAAAACGTTAACATAGAAATGTTACCATAAAGATACTACCAGAAAAATTTTACATAAATATGTCACAATAAATATGCTACCATAAAATGCTACATAAATATGTTACCATAAAAATGCTACATAGATATGTTACCATAAAAATGCTACATAGATATGTTACCATAAATGCTACATAGATATGTTACCATACAAATGCAACATTAAAATGTTACCATAAAAATGTTATCATAAATATTCTACCATAAAAATGCTACTATAAAATACTACATAAGAGATTTTACCATAAAAATGTTACCATAAATATGCTACTTAAAATGAAACCATAAAAATGCTACATAAAAATGTTACATAAAAATGATACCATGAAAATGCTATAGGAAATGCTACAATAAAAATGCTACATGAAAATGTTACATTAAAAATGTTACTATAAAAATTATACCATAAAACTGCTACATAAAAATGCTACATAAAAATGTTACCATAAAAATGCTGCCATAAAAATACTACATATAAATGATACAATAAAAATGCTACATAAAAATGCTACAATAAATATGTTACTATAAATATGCTACATAAAAATGTTATCATATATATCTGACATAAAAATGTTATCATAAATATGTTCTCATAAAAATGTTATCATAAAAATGTTACCATAAAAATGCTACCATAAAAATGCTACATAAATATGTTACTATGAAAATGCTACATAAAAATGTTACCATAAAAGTTTTAAAATGTTACCATAAAAATGCTACCATAAAAATGCTACCATAAAAATGCTACATAAAAATCTTACTATAAAAAATGATACCATAACATTGCTACCATAAAAATGCATAATAAAAATTTTACCATAAAAATGCTACCATACAAATGCTGCATTAAAAAGGTTACCATAAAAATGATACCATAAATACGCTACAATAAAAATGCGACATAAAAACGTTAACATAGAAATGTTACCATAAAGATACTACCAGAAAAATTTTACATAAATATGTCACAATAAATATGCTACCATAAAATGCTACATAAATATGTTACCATAAAAATGCTACATAGATATGTTACCATAAAAATGCTACATAGATATGTTACCATAAATGCTACATAGATATGTTACCATACAAATGCAACATTAAAATGTTACCATAAAAATGTTATCATAAATATTCTACCATAAAAATGCTACTATAAAATACTACATAAGAGATTTTACCATAAAAATGTTACCATAAATATGCTACTTAAAATGAAACCATAAAAATGCTACATAAAAATGTTACATAAAAATGATACCATGAAAATGCTATAGGAAATGCTACAATAAAAATGCTACATGAAAATGTTACATTAAAAATGTTACTATAAAAATTATACCATAAAACTGCTACATAAAAATGCTACATAAAAATGTTACCATAAAAATGCTGCCATAAAAATACTACATATAAATGATACAATAAAAATGCTACATAAAAATGCTACAATAAATATGTTACTATAAATATGCTACATAAAAATGTTATCATATATATCTGACATAAAAATGTTATCATAAATATGTTCTCATAAAAATGTTATCATAAAAATGTTACCATAAAAATGCTACCATAAAAATGCTACATAAATATGTTACTATGAAAATGCTACATAAAAATGTTACCATAAAAGTTTTAAAATGTTACCATAAAAATGCTACCATAAAAATGCTACCATAAAAATGCTACATAAAAATCTTACTATAAAAAATGATACCATAACATTGCTACCATAAAAATGCATAATAAAAATTTTACCATAAAAATGCTACCATACAAATGCTGCATTAAAAAGGTTACCATAAAAATGATACCATAAATACGCTACAATAAAAATGAGACATAAAAACGTTAACATAGAAATGTTACCATAAAGATACTACCAGAAAAATTTTACATAAATATGTCACAATAAATATGCTACCATAAAATGCTACATAAATATGTTACCATAAAAATGCTACATAGATATGTTACCATAAAAATGCTACATAGATATGTTACCATAAATGCTACATAGATATGTTACCATACAAATGCAACATTACAATGTTACCATAAAAATGTTATCATAAATATTCTACCATAAAAATGCTACTATAAAATACTACATAAGAGATTTTACCATAAAAATGTTACCATAAATATGCTACTTAAAATGAAACCATAAAAATGCTACATAAAAATGTTACATAAAAATGATACCATGAAAATGCTATAGGAAATGCTACAATAAAAATGCTACATGAAAATGTTACATTAAAAATGTTACTATAAAAATTATACCATAAAACTGCTACATAAAAATGCTACATAAAAATGTTACCATAAAAATGCTGCCATAAAAATACTACATATAAATGATACAATAAAAATGCTACATAAAAATGCTACAATAAATATGTTACTATAAATATGCTACATAAAAATGTTATCATATATATCTGACATAAAAATGTTATCATAAATATGTTCTCATAAAAGTTTTAAAATGTTACCATAAAAATGCTACCATAAAAATGCTACCATAAAAATGCTACATAAAAATCTTACTATAAAAAATGATACCATAACATTGCTACCATAAAAATGCATAATAAAAATTTTACCATAAAAATGCTACCATACAAATGCTGCATTAAAAAGGTTACCATAAAAATGATACCATAAATACGCTACAATAAAAATGCGACATAAAAACGTTAACATAGAAATGTTACCATAAAGATACTACCAGAAAAATATTACATAAATATGTCACAATAAATATGCTACCATAAAATGCTACATAAATATGTTACCATAAAAATGCTACATAGATATGTTACCATAAAAATGCTACATAGATATGTTACCATAAATGCTACATAGATATGTTACCATACAAATGCAACATTAAAATGTTACCATAAAAATGTTATCATAAATATTCTACCATAAAAATGCTACTATAAAATACTACATAAGAGATTTTACCATAAAAATGTTACCATAAATATGCTACTTAAAATGAAATCATAAAAATGCTACATAAAAATGTTACATAAAAATGATACCATGAAAATGCTATAGGAAATGCTACAATAAAAATGCTACATGAAAATGTTACATTAAAAATGTTACTATAAAAATTATACCATAAAACTGCTACATAAAAATGCTACATAAAAATGTTACCTTAAAAATGCTGCCATAAAAATACTACATATAAATGATACAATAAAAATGCTACATAAAAATGCTACAATAAATATGTTACTATAAATATGCTACATAAAAATGTTATCATATATATCTGACATAAAAATGTTATCATAAATATGTTATCATAAAAATGTTATCATAAAAATGTTACCATAAAAATGCTACCATAAAAATGCTACATAAATATGTTACTATGAAAATGCTACATAAAAATGTTACCATAAAAGTTTTAAAATGTTACCATAAAAATGCTACCATAAAAATGCTACCATAAAAATGCTACATAAAAATCTTACTATAAAAAATGATACCATAACATTGCTACCATAAAAATGCATAATAAAAATTTTACCATAAAAATGCTACCATACAAATGCTGCATTAAAAAGGTTACCATAAAAATGATACCATAAATACGCTACAATAAAAATGCGACATAAAAACGTTAACATAGAAATGTTACCATAAAGATACTACCAGAAAAATTTTACATAAATATGTCACAATAAATATGCTACCATAAAATGCTACATAAATATGTTACCATAAAAATGCTACATAGATATGTTACCATAAAAATGCTACATAGATATGTTACCATAAATGCTACATAGATATGTTACCATACAAATGCAACATTAAAATGTTACCATAAAAATGTTATCATAAATATTCTACCATAAAAATGCTACTATAAAATACTACATAAGAGATTTTACCATAAAAATGTTAACATAAATATGCTACTTAAAATGAAACCATAAAAATGCTACATAAAAATGTTATCAAAGAAATGCTACCATAAACATACTACATCATATATATCTGACATAAAAATGTTATCATAAATATGTTATCATAAAAATGTTATCATAAAAATGTTACCATAAAAATGCTACCATAAAAATGCTACATAAATATGTTACTATGAAAATGCTACATAAAAATGTTACCATAAAAGTTTTAAAATGTTACCATAAAAATGCTACCATAAAAATGCTACCATAAAAATGCTACATAAAAATCTTACTATAAAAAATGATACCATAACATTGCTACCATAAAAATGCATAATAAAAATTTTACCATAAAAATGCTACCATACAAATGCTGCATTAAAAAGGTTACCATAAAAATGATACCATAAATACGCTACAATAAAAATGCGACATAAAAACGTTAACATAGAAATGTTACCATAAAGATACTACCAGAAAAATTTTACATAAATATGTCACAATAAATATGCTACCATAAAATGCTACATAAATATGTTACCATAAAAATGCTACATAGATATGTTACCATAAAAATGATACATAGATATGTTACCATAAATGCTACATAGATATGTTACCATACAAATGCAACATTAAAATGTTACCATAAAAATGTTATCATAAATATTCTACCATAAAAATGCTACTATAAAATACTACATAAGAGATTTTACCATAAAAATGTTAACATAAATATGCTACTTAAAATGAAACCATAAAAATGCTACATAAAAATGTTATCAAAGAAATGCTACCATAAACATACTACAAAAAATGTTACCATAAAAATGTTACCCTAAAATCCTAAATAAACAAAACTCATTACCTGCAGTAATGGATTAATAAATTAGTAAAATTAGACATGGTGGTGTAATGACCAGCGGGTCGGATTCAGGAATCGTAGGGCTGCGTTCGTATTCCAGTCGAATCCATTACATTTACTTACGTGCTAATACCCTTGAGAAAGTTATTAATCCTCTTCTTCTCCAGGACAGAACTGGTCTACTGCAGTAAGAATTGGCAACCTACTGCGGGAAAAATCTGACTCGTCAGTCATTTATCGAAAGATACATGATTGCTTAAGCGTGTATCACGCATTGCACGTAATTGGATGAATTAGTAAAGAGTACTGCGCAAAAGTAACTGAGCCCCTAAGATAATATTAAAAAATAGTATTTTTCCAGATCTTAACAATCTAAATTAATCAATCTTAACTATCTAACAATCTTAACAATCTTCATCTTAATTCGAATGTTAACGCAAATCATAATTAAACTATATATTCATTAATAAAAACCTTTATTAAAAGAACTACAAGCACTTTCAAAAATTTTCAAGATGGAATAATTTTTTTTTTAATTAAATATTAACAATTAATATGTGCAGAATTAAATGAACCCTGGCATTTACACTTTGTATTTTTCTTTTACATAGTTGCCAGTAAACATGTAAAAATCAAAATGACACGTGTTCATATTTTTGTCAGCTGTATGCTGCAATTAAACAATATTAACTCATTGTGTATGCAGGGTGCAGAAGCGTACAACTAGAGATCAAACTAAAAAATGTGCCAAGATCAAAATAACTTCCTGAAGCTTTAAAACGCACATAGTTGAAGCCTATAATTATGAAGAAGGCGACAAAATGCTATCAAAAAGATTTGGAATGCGTGTCTTCATTGTACGATACATTATTTATAAATGGAGGGATTTTTGTATGAAGATACCGCAATCAAATGATGTCGTCCGCGAAGAATAACTGCAAGGGAAAGTAGACATCTAGTTCGACAAGTTTCCATGTCAAATGTCGAAATCAATGGACATACGACTCTTTCTTTTATCCTGTGAGCCGTAGGAGCAACATGTATAATGCAGCCTCAGTAGAAGCGAAGTTTCTAGAGGAAGATGGCATGTCGGAGCACAAACTTCTCCAGGCCGGTTTTGAATTCAGAGTATTTCCTTCTCCTAGACAGATTGCCACCCAATGTTATAGAACCCTGTCTGCCTTGCAATTTACCCAGCACTGGGAGGAGAAGAAGAGGATTCATACCTTTCCCAAGAATATTAGCACATAAGTAATAGATTCGACTGGAAGTCGAATACCGAATTTGTCAATCCGAGCTGCTATCCATTACTCAACTGTGCCTCCGACTACTGTGCTCGAAATACTGAGCTGATCTAATGAAAATGCCGAGAAGAGACCACTGCTTACGAAAATGTACAAACAACCTCGGCTCCACCATAGATTGAAACGTTCTGTGTTACGATAGGATGAGATCAGACTAGAGATTCTGTTGAGGAACGATAGGCGATATGTCTTGCATGCTCCTGATAGTGCTTTAAAGGGAAGAAATAGGGCAGTGTTAAAATTATGGTTTGAAACGGGCAAAATATACACTACAATACAATAATCAATTTTCAACGAAAATGTTTTGACCTCTGTTCGAAAGTTGGGTTTACGTCTGTGCTGGATCTTTTAACAGAACAATGATCCAAATCATCAAACAAATCTACAAAAGAACGGACTCGAAAAAATAAATGTCAATCTTGGAATTGCCTAGTCAAAGTGCTCATCTAAACCGAATTGTAAATCCGTGGTTCAAGTTAAAGAAGGCTGTACATGCAAGAAACTCAGGTAATATTATATGCGGGAGTTTTCCCAAGTCAAAGCTTGACGATCACTACTGCCAGAAACTTATTAAAATCATAGAAAAAAACTGGTGTATGCTGTGATCTAAAAAGGGTGAGTTACCAAATATTAAATGTAACGGTTCACTTACGTTTACACATCTTAATTTAATTTTTTTTTATTCCAGCTTGATAATTCTTTTTGAAACTGCTTGTAATTAATTTAATAAAGGTTTTTCTTAATGAATATATAGTATAAAAACGATTTGTTGATTATCTATATAATATGCATGTTTTTAACATTATATTAATGATTTACATAGTTTTGCGCAGCAATATATATATATATATATATATATATATATATATATATATATATATATATAGAGAGAGAGAGAGAGAGAGAGAGAAAGAGAGAGAGAAAGATAGGTCGATGCCGTGACCTCAATAGGGTGAGTTACCAAATATTAAATGTAAAGGTTCCCTTACTTTTTAATGACTTTATTTTAATATCTTTTTATCCCAGATTGAAAAAGTTTTTGAAAGTCGTTATAATTTGTTTAATTACGGTTTCTCTAATTGAATATATAGTTTAATTAAGGTTTGTCTGCAAAAAAAATACATAATTCTCTTATTATTATCTTAAGGGTTCACTTACTTTTGTACAGGACTGTATAATAATTTTTAGTAATAAAAGTATACATAAATATAAAGACTCGTGATAAATAAGATATTTGTAATACAATAAGCACACCAGAAAATACCTGCTTTAATGGCAATCGATGTATAAACACTGAACATAAAGAATTATCAAATAGAGACTGTAATAAATGAATAAAATAGCTGTTATATTAAATCGAGAATAAGAAATATAATAAAAAAGGTATAAATGCATACATAAATAAATATAATTTGCCTTATTTTGTTTTAAAACACACTGCTTTCTTGGATAACCACAAAAGGCGTCCGTTCAATTCCGATTGTCCGGTTTAATAATGAAATAAAGAGAAACATCTACTTACATGGGAAATAGCGTAGACTAGATATTCTGCAGAAGCCCTGGAAATATAAATTGTGTTCTTACTGCAGTTATAATTGTATTTTTCTATCAAACCTATACAAAATACTGAATGGGGCCCACAAATCTAGGCAGTTTTGTCCACGATGGGTTAACAAAATAGTAATAATTTTATGTTCATCAGAAGAAATGCCGTAACTGATTGCATAAGAAAAATTCAGTTTTCTTGAAGCGTAAATTTATTCAAGCAAAATATAAAATATAATTTTCATTGTATGTAAATAATCCGGAAAGAATGAAAAATAATATTCTCGTCCCCCTCTCTCTTACGCTATATATACATATTTAAAATAAAGTAATTCATCGAGTCTAAAAGAAACTGCAACAGAATGCAATGGACGGCCGTTTCGTCCTATATTTGAGTCTACAGAAGTAGCACGCATCCACTACCAAGAATTGAAACCCGGTGACGAAGTGTTAGCAAATCAGACTCGATATAGCGTTGCGCGATGAAATATTCCGTGGTGGAATTCATCCGCGTTCCTCTTTAAAACATAGGACTATCCCCCCCCCCACACACACACACACGAGCTACGACGACTATCCCCAAGCCGCTCCATCCAGAGCATTAGAAGCCGGGTCAAGCATGGATATACAAATGATAGAAATTAAGAGAATTTGAGATAATTATAATTAAGTAATTCATCGAGTCACTCTCTCTCTCTCTCTCTCTCTCTATATATATATATATATATATATATATATATATATATATATATATATATATATATCATGCATAAATATATATATAGGATTTTTCAAACATTCAATAAATGCTATTTTTTTTAAATAAAAAAGTGCTCTCCGTTATTATTATAAAAACGTTGAGCTCTATGTAAAAATCAGTTTTAATGTTTGATATTTTATATTTTGCTAATAGGATTCAATTGTATAATATAACAACGGATGTTTACCTGTATGTGTGTGTGTGTATATATATATATATATATATATATATATATATATATATATATATATATATATATATTATTCTTATAAGATATTTATATAGACAGAAATATCTAAATAAATGGTCTGTTTATAATAATCAGTATTAACCACATTTACCGTCCTGAATGTCCAAGAAATTTCATAGAAAAGATATATCGTCCTACATTCAGGTCGCTAAATTTCGTTACTGTTTATTATAAACAGAGAATTTACTTAAATATTTCTGTCGATATAAATAACGTATTAAAATATAATTAAATAATTGTTGGCCTTAATCGATTTCATAATATATGACTTAATTTGTTTAAGTTCAGTTATGCTGCGAGCAGATATGAACGTTCGAGGCAAATCATGGGAAATTTGTAGTTTAAAAACATTCAATCGACCTTGTGAACCAGACAGTTCCTTAGCTAAACAGGTATAGAATGCCAGGCTATATGGCCGTTCCTGGAATATAGAGGTTAATTTACCTGTCGGAGGACCCATATTTTCTATGAGATTTCTCGGACATTGACATCAGTAAATTTTGTTAATATAGTTTATTATGAACAGTGCATCTATGTAAATATTTCTGTCTATAAATGACGTATAAAATAATTGTCGGACTTATTCTATTTCATTATATATATATATATATATATATATATATATATATATATATATATATATATATATATATATAATGACAAATGGGTCAAAACGCTACGAAAGTGTAAAAGTCGGTTTTAATTCAAGAAATACTTTTGAGAAAAAAATTATTTGCAACAATACATTATTACCAGCAATATATTTATAAAAATGTTACCAGTAATATATTTTTGAAAAAAAATATTACCAACAATAAAAATTTTCGGTATTAAATAACCAATTGACATTGATATGCGGTAAAAGAAAACAAAGAATAGTAAAACATAATAACATATATATATATATATATATATATATATATATATATATATATATATATATATATATGCATAAGTTAGAGAAAATGTAATTAAAATAATAAAAATGTTCTTTTAATGACATTCTCTGGAAACCAAAACAAGTGATTTCATTGTTTGTTTGTTTTTTGGTTTTTTGGGGGTTTTTTTTTTGTTTTCTTTTTTTATGTAGGTACATGACAGACAGATCGCAATAGAAAGTGTAGATCACATACCAAAGTAGATTCATAACATGTCGGTAACAAGCAAATGTAGCACAAAAAGTGTATAGTGAGTGTATGTGTGTTTGTGGTTGTAGCAAAAACAGTAAAAAATTACTGGAGATATGTCAGAAAGGAAGACTGAGAATCAGGCAGAGAAAGAAAGGCTAGCAACAGATTCAGTGACAGAAGACCTCATCATAACAATTCTCGCAACACCGAACAGTTTCTCCAAACCCATCGTATTTTGGCATGACTTTATCACAGCTAGCAGAGTGGACCGTCGCATGATGAGGAGACAGAAAGAAAAGACACATGTATGGACTACAAATCTTTTCGTTGGATTTGTCATGTCATCCATTGCCGTCCTCTCTCGGGCTAAACCGAGCGCCCAGATATCGGCGCAGCAATAACAGAGATAAGCAGTCAAGCGTGGTTGATGAGTTGAACCAGAGTTTAGGGCGTTATTTTCGGAAAGTTTAAATGCGTGCCACCGCAGAAGCCGTGTGAGTTCTTGTGGAAAAGCTGTATTAACACGTAAATTGACGGGCAAACGTTCATACTGACAGTTCATCAAACGAAGCAATTTCCTACGTCAGATCTAGGTCTCCACTCAGCTGATTTGGTGAAGGAAATCTTTGTGATAAAATTGAACAAGCGTTGAGGATAGAATTCAGATCCTACCTGAATGTTGAAAAAGGATCGGATAGATTTGTAGATATTCAAGGAATAAAGTCCAGAAGAAAGAAAGACGTTCAGAAAATAAAAGAAAAGAATAAGAAACAGAATGTAAATGTGTAAATGAGTAGGAATGCATGAAAAAAGAGAAATGAAATACGGAAAGAAATAGAGGAGAAATGGATGCAGGGAAAACCATTTGTAATAAAAGATATGTAATCTGGTGTCTTCGAGGGAAAGGCAAAAGAGAAACAAGAAATATACAAGTAAAAATAATAAGAAAAAAAAACGAAAGAAAGATACGACCAGTTTTCAAATGCTAGGTGATGAAAAACAAGGCTAAACATCTAAACAAATAAGAATAAAATAAATCACAGCGGGATATGTAAAAAAAAGGAACGGGAAATGAATATAAACGGAATAGATTTCGCAGCGAAATAAACCTCATATAAGTAGTTCTAGGAAAAATCCATTGGATTGAAGATCAAATCGGACACCTTTTCTCGGGCTTTTCCGCTTAAACTCTCAACTACTCAATCTACAATGGCCATTTTTATCCATCCCTGCCGATTGTAGAAACAAATCTACACTGCAGTTTTTCAGGAGCGCCTGCGAAAATAGTGAACGTTTTATATTGCCAATCCGCCAATCCAACACTGAACCCCTCCTAAATTATCCATCCATCCATTCGGTTGTACGATGCACATAATCACTCCCAATGCATATACATCTTCTTTCATTTTATCTTTTTTTTTATCTCCCTTTTCCTAGCATTTCATTTTCACATACAAGCTTCTCGCCCGACCTAAACATTTCATCAGGTCACATGTTTTTTTCTCTCGCCCAATGAGCATTCAGCTGTAATGGTGTGTGTCCCTGTAAAAGACATAGGCACGATTCAGAAGTGTTTTGGGTTAGAGGTCGACAAAAGATAAGCCGGTGAACAGTCAAGTGGAAACGAAGTTGTCAGATCGGGTGTTTTCTGCTCGATGAACCTGACTCCACAACGTCAGTTTACTTACTTTGATTTTGGTAGGCCTAGTGCTGTTAAATCGACCAGGTAAAGTTAAATTGGAATTGCATGCATACTCACATATTATAAATATCGAACCTGCGACCCCGATTTGCAGTAGACACCGCTGCATTATGTTTTTTGACCGCTCAGCTACGAGGAGGCAGGTTCGAATCCAACCGGAGGGAACATTTTCTGTATTTTCTCGTGTACGCAGGCATGTATACGAAATAAATACTGTTTAAAATAAACTAAGCGTCTAACCAAACAGGAGTATCAATTAAAAACAACATTTTAAGAAATAAATATATGTCGGATTAAAAAATAACATCCCAAAATTATATATATATATATATATATATATATATATATATATATATATATATATTAGTGATATAAATTTTGGGTGGATTTGAATAATAATTCATAGTAATTCATATAGTCGAGATATGATTATTCAAATTCCGGCAAAATATCCATGACTTGTATATCCTTGCTTGATCCAGCTTCTAATGCTCTGGAGTGAACAACTTCTGGAAAGAAGACGTGGTTTTAGGAACCCAATCCGGTGGGTTATGTATACTTGGATGAGTATCACTGCCGAAATCATTACCCAGTAAAGTGAGTAGTGGGGCTGTATAGAGTCTAGCCAGTTTCTTCTTCGTCAACGAGGCCCAGTGATCCAGTGGTATGATGCTTCCGTTGTATCATAATGGTCCGGTTCAGGGTCCGATTCTCAGTAATGGCTGCGCACCGCTCCCAAGTAGGACGAAACGACCGTCCAGTCCATTCTGAAGAGGATACTTCTAAATTCGAAGAATTACTGTAAACGAATATATATATATATATATATATATATATATATATATATATATATATATATATATATATATATATGGCGCAAGCAAAAAATGGCTTCCTCGCATCGGTTAATCCTCCCGATCTTCCGCCTCCTCCAATATAGGGTGCAGAGGGTCGAAGATCGGGATGAATTTGCAATTCTACTATCATTCGTCCCGCCTGAAGGTCGTTTCTCTGCATATCAAACTTTAAGTGGGCAAAAGCACATCATATATATATATATATATATATATATATATATATATATATATATATATATATATATGTGTGTGTGTGTGTGTGTGTGTGTTTGTGTGTGTGTGTATAGATACATACATATATATATATATATATATATATATATATGTGTGTGTGTGTGTGTGTGTGTGTGTGTGTGTATGCTTGTGTGTACGTGTTTGTGGGAATGTATTTAAAATACAATACAGAAATATCCACAAAGTTTTTAAGGAATTTGACAAATGGAAAAGTTTTAATTTAAACTAGATTTGATTAGGTGTTTCGCCTTTCTAGGCTTTATTAGATCTAAAAAACAGAAGAAAGAAAAGCTGTGTATGTATATTTGTGTGATTGCTTAAATACTTTCAAATTTTCCATAAGCTAGCATTTGTTGTGATAAAAAACGAAAGAAAATATTTATTCTGATTTTTCTTCATAATTCTTAGTTCATGTCTAAAGTTGTTAATGTATTTTCCCTGCTTTTTTTGTATTGAATTAAAGTCAAATCTTCATCACATTTTCAGAATGACTCAAAAGAAAGAAATCCATATTTTTTTCAGAAATGAATCCAAGGGTAATGTTTATACAATCCTTTAAAATAGGTTGAAAAATAAAGGATTTATGTGTTTTTGGAGTCGACAGTTTATATTTTTAAAAAGAATATGATACAGAATCCAGATAAAATTTATAAGAAATTTACAACTGGTAAACGTTTCACTGAAAATGGATTTGCATACGCGTTTCCTCAATATAGGTTTCATCAGATCCAAAAACTAAAGAAAGAAACGTGTTTATGGGTATTTGTGCGTAGGATTAGATAATGAATTTTAGTATATATTCCCTAATCTGCCGTTTGTTGATTAAAGAATTCATACATACACACACACACACACACACATATATATATATATATATATATATATATATATATATATATATATATATTGTGTATATTTAGGCAGCAGTTTTTCATTGATGCATGTTTCATTGAATAATATAGACAAGTTTTGTCTATTTATTTTAAGTAAGTTCCTTTCATATTGTCTGATAAGCTTCATATCATTATGATTGAAGGACGAAATGAAAGCTTAGATTGGATTTAATCATGTATCAATATGGTGATTTTCCTTTCGTCCTTCAATGATAATATTATTAAGTTTATCAGACAATATGAAAGGAACTTAAAATAAATAGACAAACTTGTCTATATTATTTAATGAAACATGCATCAATACGTACATACTGTGCCATATTTATAATACCCCGAAATTCATAAACAGATGTCCTCAAGGACACATGGTGCATTGGTGGGAAGATTGATAGTAGAATTGCAAATTCATCTCTAATATAGGGGGCGGAGGGCGGTAATTCTTCGAGTCTAGAAGAATACTCAGCAGAATTAACTGGACGGCCGTTTCGTCTTACTTGCGAGCGGTGCACGGTCATTACCGAGAATCGAACCCGGACCATTACGATGCAACGCAAGCATCATATAACTGGATCAACGGACCACGCTGACGAAGAAGAAACTGACTAGACTCGGTAGAGCGCCGCTACTCACTTTACTGGTTAATGATCTGGTCGTGATATTCATCCTGGTATTTTTCTAAACTGACCTAAAATGTAGTTCTTTTGTACTTTAAATATGAGAAAATTATTAAACATCGTTAAAAAACAATGAGACAAGATTTTTTTTATCAGAAATTCTATTATGACAAAAAGGAAAAAAATATTTTATGATTAAATTTTGCTCCCGTCAAAATATCCTCCTTTAGCCTTGATACCTGCAGCACAAATGTTATCATTAGTTGCAAAAGTTTCTCAAAGTTTAATATTTCATTCCATTATTTTTTTCAATGACTCTAAGAGTTTTTTCATCTTTTTTCACTTTTCTGTCAAGTGAATTCCATATTACGACAAGATCAGAACATAATTTAAAATGCCGACACCAAAATAATGTTTTATTAATTCAAATAATATTAATTCCAATAATAAATGCTTATATCTGCACTACATATAACGCAAAAAATCCAACATACTTTAGACGAAACCAACACCGGGAATAATAATCAAATAAAAATAAATAATTAAAATAAACGAAAAAGATTTGAGTAAATAAATAAGCAAATTAATTTAATAATGAAAAATTAACAAACTAATAGTATACATTTCTTTTCCATTTTTACGTTTATATGATCATTAGCTATTTTTTGTTTGGTTGTTTTTGACTGTATGCGTTTAAGCAACATTACTAACGATTTGTTTAACATCCTCTTTTATTTTTCAACTTATTTAAGTCTATTGTAATTTGGTTTCTCAAAAAAGGAACTAGCATGATACGCGAGATACATGATGAAATCATTTTTTATAAGCGAAAATTTCGGGTTCACACTGTCGCGCGTTACACAAGTATAGACGGAATTGGAATTACAATGAGAGATACCAAAGCATGTTTTGTATTCACTGTCATTTCAGAAATGAATTGTTCAGAGTGTTGACTTCAAAGGCAGACTTAAAGCCATCGAGTGAAGATTCAAGTGTCAATGACTGTCGCTGTGTATACCAACATATATAAGAAAAGGAACCCAGTGAAAAATTAGGATAGATATGCACAGAACAACGGGAAAAAAAGAAGCTATATAAACGCCGGACCTTTTTTTTTATCCTTTCACCCGCAAGCAAGGCGGGAAAGCCATTGGTAAGTTAGCGTTTATTGAGAATGAAGTTGAAAGAAAACTCTGGGTATAGTTGGGAACGAGGAAAGGATAAACGCTGAAGGGTGTTTGAGAAGATAGTAGATGGCGATTGTCGTTGCATTTAAATTTTTTGAGATTGTAGTTATCAGGGAAGCAAGAAAACGGAAGGGAAGTACGAGAAAAGTAACTATTGGAGTAGAAGTGGCGGTTATTTTTAACTCACTCAACTGTAAAAGGGTGAGACGGAGATGCCAATTTAGTAGCACGCTTGCACTCATGTAGTCCTGACACAAGAAAAAAAAAACTCCTCACAGCAGTTGCAAAGAAAATATTTGTAGAAAAGATAGAGGAAAGCCATGTCGTTGTGAATAAAGTCAGTATGTCTAGAAGGTTCGATTAAAGATATGTGAACAGTATTCAATGTTCGATTTGTAAATGTGCAAGATGGATACTGGCGAGAAAGATCTTCTGGCACGGCACAGTGACTCAACTTTTCTTGCAGTAGATGCAGCTAATGATTCGATGTTAGTTGAAAGCGTGAAGCGAAGAAGGCTCTCTGTGAGCCTAGGATCAACAATGCTGATGACGGACAGGAACGTTTCTTTATGGTGGTTAAATGATAACAGTTTCGTTTTGATAGCTTTAAAATTTACGAGCTATTTCGTGCCCACTGACTGGAGAATCTTTTCCCGAGCAGTTGCCATGTTAACTTTGTCATCCCTGACAGATTTGCTATTGAGATAGGAGTAAATGGCAATGTTATCGGCACAAATGCCTACGTGGGAACTCATGATATCAGTATATCATAGATGAAGATCAGAAGATCAGGATCCAGGATATAGCCTTGAGAGACACCGGCGTTTTGTGAAAGGATATGAAAGCGAATCCGGTCAAAACGACCTTCATTTCACGATTTGATATGAACGATTGGATTAATTCAGACAATAGTCTAGTAATACTGTAGCCCTGGAGCTTATGTAGAAGACCGGCGCTCCAAAGCCTGTCAAACGCCTTCGAGTTGTCTAGAGCCACAGCGCAAGCTTCACCTTTATAATCAAAAGATGGATATACATATTCAGCGGCCAAACAGATGCTATATTGTTGTAGGTTGTGACAGGCAAGATGTTTAATCACTTCAGCATTAATTAAAGCCTCGAATACTTTGCCGAAAAACGGTTGGAGACTAATATGGCAATAGTTAGAGGAGTCAAAAGGTTATCCAAAGTTCTTATAAAGCAGTGACAATACACATGGATTTCCAACAAGGACAGTTGTAGAGATTGGAAAGAACTGGAGGCAGATTGGGAGTATATTTCTTTAGAAAGACAGTTTGGATCCCATCACCCCGGTTTCCTTCTTTCTTTTATGAGCCTTGTCTATTTAGGACTTAGGCAATCATGGCTCTCTACTTATCCCTATTCCTTGTAGTTCTCTATATGTTTTTTCACTTTTGCTACTTCTCTCAGACCTTGTTCTATCATCCACTTCCTTAAAAGTTGTTTTCCCTTGTCTCTCTCTCCTTCTATCCGCCCTGTGAGTATCAGACCTCCAAGCCCTCCTTTCTTATTACGTATCCCAGAAATTTCAGCAACCTCTTCCTGAAGTTAAGTATAAGCTTCCCCCTTGCATTGTTTATTTGTTTAGATGGGTGTATGTAATTGTATGGAGATGTAAGGTTTTATGTATATATGTTTACGTGCACCTATGTGTATGTCCATATGTATATATGTGTGTATATATATGTAGGAGTGGATGAGTATGGATATATGTGTATATGTATGTATGTGCGTGCATTTATGTATGTATATGTATACATATATGTATGTATGTATATATATATATATATATATATGAATATATGTATATGTATATGAATATATATGTGTACATGTGTATATGTGTGCGCATGTGTGTACACGCCTATATGTATGTATGTACGTGTATAAGTTATTGTGTATACGCATGTGTTTTTGAACATAGAAATATAGGTCCTTGCTAGATTAGATAATCGTTATATTTATTTTTTATATGTTTATATTTGATTTGTAACCTGTAGTCAATATTAATTTTGTCAAATTTTCGTAATTACACAGCGGCCCTTTTAATAAATGCCCTTCAGTTTTAGTTCACCCAGCTCCATATCTCTCCCCATCCTTTTTTCTTTTCCTTTTTCTTTTCTTTTCCTTTTCTTTTCCATCCCTCTTCTTCTGATCTTTAAGATTAGATCGTCTATTGTGTGTGTATGTCAAAACAAAAGGTATCCTTTCCTGTTACATATTTAATGTATTAGACATCCGACAACATTCATATTTCTCTCTTAAACCGTCTTTGACTCCCCTCTCCTAAACTTCTCTCTGTTAAGTTTTAATCCCTATCTTCTCTCGTCTATTGCCCCTGTCCATAGCTCTAACATTCGTCCCACACTCTCATAATTACACTCTCTCTAAATTTTACTTTTTATTTCCGGAGTTGTTTTTTCAGTTTTCTTTTTGAATTTGTAGGTCTGATGAATCGGATCGTATTTACGATTCCAATGGAATAAATTATGACCATGGAATATTAGTGTTTAAGCATTTTTAATATATCCTTACTCTGTCCTGGACATTGAGTTCTACCTGGATTCTATCCTCTTGGAATTTCTTTTTACAAAATATATATGTATGCATCTATGTATATATATTTATATATTTTGCATATATATATGTGTATATTTACCACTAATATTATATATATATATATATATATATATATATATATATATATATATATATTGTGAGAGAGAGAGAGAGAGCTCTCCCTTCAAACTGATTGCGAGTAAAAGGTGTGTGCGTCAGAGAGTAAGGAGAAAGAATAGAATAAACATTAAGTTTTAAGAATTTTATTAGAGTCCCACTAGTTGGTAAAACCCGAAGTAAGCCAGACTACACACGATATATATATATATATATATATATATATATATATATATATATATATATATATATATATATATATGCACACCTTCGGAAAATTTAAATTTACACATTAATCTAACAGACCCGAAACAAAATTAAATAGAAAATACATCCAAACGACTTGATGGAAAAGGAATTCTTATTACTTAAAAGGAATTCTTATTACTTAAAAAGAATTCTTATTACTTATATTTGGACCGAAAGCAAGTGACGGGATTATATGCATATCAGTCAGTAGAGTCTCTGTCCGAGAGGATAATCAGGTGTGGCTACCCCAAGAGAGCCGAAAGTTGTGTTGGAAGAGAATTTGCGAACAAAGCTTTCAATGTTATCTGAAATAAAGATGAGGCCTTCGAATTAATTTAATAGAGGAGGGATTGAGGTTTTTGCTGTTGTTCAGTAAACTCTTCTACAGCCGCTAATAATCTCTAGAATCGAACTTGCGTGATGCTATCAATTGATTCATTCTATCCGCAAACAGCAGCGTTTCTCCTTTGAGGACACGCTTGCACTCATTACAAGCATAGACAAAGAGACCTCTTTTGCAATCAGACGTGTCGTTCTGGTAGAAACGGAAGAAGTGGTCTATAGTGGTCGAGCATGCGGGTGAGAACCAGAAAGATGAGAGCGATTTAATTTGGTATTTCCTTTCTAGAATGAAAGTACTGATGCCGGTTTTCACCAAGGTGGAGACCTCAAATGCGTATTTTTGAACAAGAAGATTAAAAAAAGCACGTCACGGAAGAAATCACGGAACGAGTCACAGTCTGTCCGTTAATATCCTTTATGCCCTAGCGAGGAGGAGATCGAAAGTTTGAAGAAAGTCTCGAAACCTCAGACTCCGATATCGGCCAATGTGTGGAATCGAACCTGTATCTTATACGGAACCGTCATATTGCCTGACGTGCCTTAACCGTTTGGGCCACAGTCATTTCTCTACATTTGGATACGATATGAGCAGATATGAATGTACGTGAGAGAATCATTGAAAATTGTAGATTAAAAACAGTAAAACGATACATGTTCGATTCCTGTCGGAGGATGAATATATTCTATGAAAATTTCTCGGTCATTCGGTCGGTAAATGTTGTTTAATACAGTTTATTATAAACGGAGCATTTACCTAAATATTTGTATCTATAAAAAAGAATGTATAAACATAAAAATGTCTTTAAATAATTGAGGGATTTTGTCATTTTCATAATATATATATATATATATATATATATATATATATATATAGATGACAAGATAATCTTTATAATTATGACAGATGTCATTTAAAAATAAATTTACATTTCTGAATACCAGCTCTATTACTGGATCTAAGAATATCACCAACAAAATGCTTAAATTTAAATGCTTCTGAGTTGATTATATTGCAATTACACGCTGTTCCTCCAAAATTCCCAGATTTGAAAACTGGTCAGTAAAATTAATGCAGGAAATAAATGCCTGCAATGGACACTGACCTGTGAAATTGGTTACAGAAAGAAAAATTGAACAGAAAGTGGAATCCTAAGAAAGATGTTGTTTGATGATTAAATAAGAAAACAGCGAAACTATTTCTGAATTTAATCAAACCTTTTTTTTTCTTTTTTGACGAAACGGTTATTTTTAAGGCCCGATTCATTTTTTTTTCCAATAAAAGTTGTAATTTCAATTCAAATTAAACTGCTCACGTTTTGTAAGAGAAAAGAATTAAGATAGCAGTACAGTGTAGCATTCTAGACAACAAATCAATAACGTTAAAACACTCGAACACCGCTGCAATTTATTATCTGCTTTCTAGATGAAGAGAAAGATTTCGATTCTCAAACAGGTGGATATTTTTATTTAACTCTAATAATTTCACACAAATGCGGATAAACATATGACATGATTCAAAATATACAAACAATAATATATATAAAATTATATGGAAAATAATAAAAAATCAAATTATATGATAAATCAATAAAAAAAAACAAATTACAAGTCAAATATATGAAAACTAACAATAGATCGTGAAACAATAAAAACCGTTAGTAAAATAATAACAATGTAGAATAAAACAATAAAAATAGAGAGTAAAACAATAAAAATAGACGGTAAAACAATAAAGACTGTTGGCAAAAAATGAAAATAGACAGTAAAACAATAAAAGACGTTGGTAAAAAAATTAGACTGTCAATAAAAAAAAAAGTTGATAAAACAATAAAAATAGATCGTAAAACAATGAAAACCGTTGATAGAACAATTAAAGTTGGCGGTAAAACAATAAAAATCGTTGTTAGACAATACAAATTAGACGGTAAAACAATAAAAACTGTTGGTACAACAATAAAAACCGTCAGTAAGAGGAAATACCGACGGTAAAACGAAAAATTATTGGTAAAACAATAAAAACACACGGTAAAACCCTAAGAGTAGACAGTAAAACAAAAACATGTTGGTAAAGCAATGAAAATAGAGAATAAAACAATGAACACACAAAAGAAAAAAGAAAAAAAGAAAAGAAAAAATCGATGGCAAAAAAAACAAAAGTAATTATTGACGGTAAAACTACGAACATAAAAAAGATGGTAAACAACAAATTAGAACTGAAAAGAATAAACGCTGAAGAATATATGGTAGCACAATTGAAATAGATGGTAAAAAATAATAAAGTAAATTGTTAATTTAATAATAAAAATACTTGTTAGAATTTTAAAAGATAACATTGTTTCTAAAACAATAAAAAATAAAAATAAATAGCAAAAATTGAAATGTGCTAACAATCTGCAAGAAGCTAATTTAATTATAAATGCATCCACTGTCAAAATGTAAAATTAAATGTTGAACATCTCTTTATCTTCCTCGTCTCATTATTTCATTAACTTTTTGATGCTCACAGTCCATTTTTTTAAAAAAATGACTGATAATAGGGATACTTATTAAACTCTAATTGACAAATGTTTCTTTTTATTGGTCCGTAAAAAGTCAGGATTTTTTTATAAACAAATGATTAATAATTGATATTTTAGAAACTACATTATTTTACTACATTTTATATTAGATTTTATTCTAATTTTCATAATTAATACCAGATTTTAAGATGGAAAATTACGATAGGTTAACGTTTTTCTAATATCCTCGTTGAAAACACAACTATACTTAAAAATGAAAACAATACACAAACACTAAAAAATTTTGAAGCGATATACATAAAATAGTTGAAACCTAACCTGAACAAAATAAAATATGAAATCTCCACAAATATTCTTAAATGCTTATAATTGATAACAGAAGACATTGGTTTATACCAACGGCTTTCCATAATTAATATTTCTCGTTTTCACTCCCGCGTGGTCATGTGTGATATAATAGGCTGCGTTGCGATTTTCGACTCCAGCGTCTTGTATGCACCAGTTTGTCGTTGCTTGGAAATCTTCCATGCAAACAAAAACAGACTATCCTTATTTTTTTGTCCGTGTATTGGTTAATATAGTGTAATGTAACTGTCATCTTTGATAATGGCTTATGTAAGAAGAAAGCTTAGATAGAATTAAAAAATATGTATCAATATGGTAATTTTCTTTCATCTTTCAATGATAATGTTATTAAGCTTATCAGACGATATGAAAAGAATTTACATAAAATAAATAGACAAAACTTGTATATATTATTTAATGAAACATGCATCAGTATACATATAAAATAAGGAATAAAAAAAACAGGGAACTAAGAACATGTAATTCAGGCGAAAACAATCGTCGAGAATCCAAGCTCAGAGTCCAAAGAACCTCCAATACGAGTGAAGCAAAGTAGGTTTTCTTAGCTCTTTAGATTCATAGCCATATATATATATATATATATATATATATATATATATATATATATATATATAAAGAGAGAGAGATGTTGCGGGGCCGATAAGGATGTCGCCCCCGCAAGCTTTATGAGGAAACGTGTGAACAGCCAAGACAATGAAGGGACAAAGGCGAAGGTTTATGAAGCAATAATGTCGATTTTATTAATGCCAATTGTACAAGAGTGTACACTGAAGAATGTGTTCAAGTCGGTGTCGGGTCCGGTATGACTGGGGTAACTGCCTTCGGTCGTATTGGTAATGACGAATGTAGAGATGATCGGCAAAAACGGATGTAGCTGGTCGACTGCCGGATGGGAGAATAGACGGGAACAGCAACAGGTTGATCGGTGTCCCTAAACAGGGCCAAGTCAGAATAATGAATGACTTCACAGGGCGGACCGACAACAGTGATAGACTTCACAGGGCGGATCGACCGCGGAAACGGGATCGCGCCAAAGCGTATCACTTGGCGAAGGCGGAGTCCCTAAACAGGGCCAAGGCAGAATGTGATAGACTTCACAGGGCGGATCGACCGCGGAAACGGGATCGCGCTAAAGCGTATCACTTGGCGAAGGCGGAGTCCCTAAACAGGGCCAAGGCAGAATGTGATAGACTTCACAGGGCGGATCGACCGCGGAAACGGGATCGCGCCAAAGTGTATCACTTGGCGAAGCAGTCAGAGAGGTGATACGTCTTCCAGGGCGGATCGACCGCGGAAACGGGATCGCGCCGAAGAGTAACACTCTCGACAAAGCACCGGAAGCTCACAAAGGCAGCGTACTACACTTTGATCCAGGCCCCGGGCCGAGTAGCTTGGATTTGGACGAAAAAAGGAGCTTATGATATTTGGAGCGATTCATTCAAGAACTCCCCGGCTAGGGGGAGTAGAAAACCGTAGATATTAAATTAATACAATTGTTGTTCGGTGTTTGAGGAAGCGCTGCATAATCCGATGCTCACGAGGTACGGTTTGGCATCAATGATATTGAACTAGTCGTCTGGTTTCTCGCATGTTGCTTGACTTAAGTCTGCAAGGTCAGGAGTTGTGAAGGTCAAGGCCGTCTTTCTAAGGAGCGGCTAATGGCGACCGCGACAAGGCCCTTCCCCTAGAAAATTGATCATATCAATTAATAATAATAATATTTACGAAGATTTTTAGGGAAAGTGACCCTCCTACCGGATCTGGTTTGCTGCACAGGAGTTGCTGGGGTGTCGTCTGACGTCTGCGGTGCGGCGTGTGCCTGGTGCGCTGGAATATCATCAGGGGGCCGCAGAGCCGGGTTTGCGTCGTACTGTCGCTTCTCCAGAAAAGCAGGCTTGGTTCGATCGATAGCGACGGTGTCGGTCGAGTTGGCGCGCTTGATTGTAAGGTGCTTGTCGGAGCGCCGAAGAACCTGAAAAGGACCTTGGTATGCCGGCGTGAGTGGTCGTCTCACGGCGTCGTTCCGTACGAAAACGAATTCGCAATCCCGCAAGCGTTGAGGGATGTACGAATTCATCGGTTGCTGTCGCGGAGTTGTATATTTAAGTCGAGCCATTTTGTGGCGGAGTTCCTCGACGAAAGGAGTTGTTGGTTTTGAAAACGTCTGAAGGGAGTCGTTGAAATATTCGCCGGGCAGCGCAAGAGGTGTACCGAAAACCAGTTCGGCGGGTGAACAACCTAAGTCCTCCTTAACGGTATTCCTCAATGCTAGGAGAATCAAAGGTAGGTCGTCCACCCAATTGATAGTGTCAGGTTTAGTGGCCAGGGAGGTTTTAAGAGACCGATGAAACCTCTCGACTAAGCCGTTGGCGCACGGATGATAAGCGGTAGTTTTTATGTGCTTGGCACCAAGTAGGTTGGTAAACTCCCGAAAAAGGGATGACTGGAACTGTGATCCTCTGTCGGTCGTGATGACTTGGGGCGTGCCGAAAGTTCCAATCCACTCTTTTAGGATGGTCCTGGAGACGGTACTTGCAGAAGTGTCTTTTATAGGTATGGCGGTAGGCCACCGCGAAAAACGATCCACAACCGTCAAAAGGTACTGGTAATCCCGACACATCGGAAGCGGTCCCACTAAGTCGACATGTATGTGGGAGAACCGTGCATCGGGACTGCTGAAGGTGCCAACGGGGGATTTAGTGTGTCGGTGGACCTTACACTTCTGGCACTCCATGCACGTGGAAACCCATTCTCGGATGTCCGCATTCATATTAGGCCAAACGAATCGGTCGGTAATAAGTTTGACCGTAGCTCTCTTACTCGGATGAGACAACCCGTGGAAATGTTGGAATACCTGTCTTCGAAGTGTCGGTGGGATGTAGGGCCTAGGGCTGGCTAGGCTGGTGTCACAGTACAGGGTGTCGTCGCTGAAGGATGCAGGGAACTCCCGAAGCTTTAAAGAAGTATTTGAAAGAACGTCTTGCAGCGTGGGGTCGGATTTTTGTTCAGCGGCTATGGTATCCTGACCCAAGACGCCGGTCTGAAGAGATTGAATATCCGCTCGCGATAATGTGTCCGCGACGGCGTTGTCCTTCCCCTTTATGTGACGGATATCGGTCGAGAATTGTGACAGGTAGTCGAGATGCCGGATCTCGCGAGCTGTGTATTTATCAGAGTTGTTACACATCGCAGTCGTCAATGGTTTATGGTCGGTATAAATAGTAAAATCTCGACCTTCCAGTAAGTGCCTGATGCCTGATGGCCAGATAAATGGCCAGCAGCTCTCGGGAGAAGGTGCTGTATTTTCTCTGGGCTGGCGAAAGCTTGGCTGAAAAGAATGCGATGGGTTCGCGTTGTGAATCGAATTCTTGCTCAACCACCGCGCCCACTCCAGCGTCCGATGCGTCGGTTGTCAGGAAGAGCCGCGTCTTCGGATCGTCATTAACATGCGAGAGCCTGGTAAAATTCGCCAAAGCAGCCTTCGCTGTATGGAATGCGTGCAGAGCATCCCCCTCCAACACGATGTCCTTATTCCTTCTCTGCAGCAGGTTCGTCAGTGGCTGGAGGATGGTAGCGCAATTTGGAATGAAACGACGATAAAAATTGAGCATACCGAGGAAACGTCGCAATTGTTTGATGGACGTCGGTGTAGGAAAATCCCGGATCGAGCTGATCTTGTCTGGCAGAGGTGCTATGCCGTTTGCGTCGGTGCGGTGCCCGAGAAAATCAACGCTGGGCGCCCCGAAAACGCACTTGTCCAGATTCAACTTCAGGCCGTAGTGCGAGAGTCGCTGGAAGACTTCTCGCAGGTGTTGTCTATGAGAATCGGCGTCTTTACTGGCCACCAAGATGTCGTCTATGTAAGCGTATATGTGTGGTAGTCCGCGCAGGACTTCGTCTATGAGCCGTTGGAAGGTCTGGGCAGCGTTACGTAGACCGAACGGCATCTTTAAAAACTCATATAGGCCGAATGGTGTTGTGACTGCCGTCTTAGGGACGTCTTCCGCAGCGACGGGGATCTGATGGTATGCCTTTGTCAGATCGATTTTTGAAAATATGCGAGCGCCTTCTAGTCCGGACGCAAAATCATGAATATGCGGGACAGGGTACCGGTCTGGTACGGTTGATGCGTTCAATTTCCGGTAGTCGACGCATATCCGAAACTCTTTTCCGCCAGGTTTAGGCACTAAGTGTAGTGGCGAGGCGTAAGGGCTATCGGAAGGACGAATGATGCCATCACTCAGCATTTTGTCGAACTGCTCCTTGGCGTACGCCAGTTTGTGCGGAGCGGGTCGTCGCGGATGAGAGTGTGCGGGAGGACCTCTAGTCTTGATGTGGTGCTGAGTCTGATGGTCACCTGAAGCCGTTACTTGGAGTGGCAGCGTTATATCCGTGAACTGTGTCAGGAGATCTAAGTATTCGCGACCATGGCACGTTGCGACGCTGATTCCTGTGGAGCCTTGACGTGTAGGGGTACCTAAGACACGGAGATTCGTAGTCGTATCTGACAGGGTCCTAGGGTTCATATGGACCGCCAGTGCGTAATGCGCCAGGAAATCCGCGCCGAGGATGGGTACCTTCACGTTGGCCACGGTGAATGTCCAAGTGAAATCACGTCGCATGCCGATATTCAAGGTAAGTGTCCTTTCTCCGTAAGTGTCTATCGCGGAACCATTCGCAGCTCGTAGTTTGACCAGGGTGGGCTTAGCGGTGTGGTCGTTCTGACAGGGTACCACGCTGATGGCCGCACCTGTGTCTACGAGAAATTTCAGCTTGTTCCGGCGATCCCAAACGTAAAATAGACGACATTGCGTGTTGGCACCGGATGAGTTAGTCGTCGCCACTCCCCGGTTTATTCGTTTCCCCGGGCCGACGGGTGTGTACAGGGAGGTTTACAATTTCTGGCTCCGTCGCCAAAAGTGCGATGAAACCAACAAACACTCTGGTCGTTTTTCCGTTCCCGGCTGGGGGTTCGTCTCCGTCGAGATGGGGTCGATTTCCTTGTCCGTGGGCGCAGGGAGAGCTGGATCTCCCGAATTTGTCGTTGAAGGTCGGCCAGCGCCCGTTCTGTTTTACTTGGCTCGTAGCGTTCGTGCTTTGCTATGTTGGGAGCGTGGACTGCGTTAACGCTGTAGTCGAACTGCGCAAAAACCAGGTCGGCTGATTCTGCCAAATCATCCAGGGGCGTGGCTCTCGTCATTGGCGCGATAATCTGAGCTACTGATTTGGGCAAATGCTCCAGCCATAAGCCTCGAAGAACCTTCTCCGATACATTGTGCTTTCCCAGCTGGTTCCTCATATACCTAAGAAGCTGGGATGGCGTCTTGTCGCCTCTGGTGACGTTCCGCAGGATTTCCTGAATCATGTCTTCTTCGGAACGCCCAGTGCGCTTGAGGATCGCTTCCTTTAAGTGATCGTACGGCTCATGTTCGCGCAAATCGGAGAGGACGTCAGAAATTTCGTCCATCATATCGGATGGCAGTTTCTGCATTACATTCGCGAATCTGGCTCGCTGTGAAGTGATGCGTAGCATGGAGAAGATAGACTCTACCTGCAAGAACCAGTTCTTGGCATTATGGTGGTATGCAGGCAGGGGTATGATCGCGGCCGTCATGTCCAAAGAATCACTTTTGACCGACTCCATCATCGCTTAGCTGTCTCACGTCGGGAAGTCACCACTTGTTGCGGGGCCGATAAGGATGTCGCCCCCGCAAGCTTTATGAGGAAACGTGTGAACAGCCAAGACAATGAAGGGACAAAGGCGAAGGTTTATGAAGCAATAATGTCGATTTTATTAATGCCAATTGTACAAGAGTGTACACTGAAGAATGTGTTCAAGTCGGTGTCGGGTCCGGTATGACTGGGGTAACTGCCTTCGGTCGTATTGGTAATGACGAATGTAGAGATGATCGGCAAAACGGATGTAGCTGGTCGACTGCCGGATGGGAGAATAGACGGGAACAGCAACAGGTTGATCGGTGTCCCTAAACAGGGCCAAGTCAGAATAATGAATGACTTCACAGGGCGGACCGACAACAGTGATAGACTTCACAGGGCGGATCGACCGCGGAAACGGGATCGCGCCAAAGCGTATCACTTGGCGAAGGCGGAGTCCCTAAACAGGGCCAAGGCAGAATGTGATAGACTTCACAGGGCGGATCGACCGCGGAAACGGGATCGCGCTAAAGCGTATCACTTGGCGAAGGCGGAGTCCCTAAACAGGGCCAAGGCAGAATGTGATAGACTTCACAGGGCGGATCGACCGCGGAAACGGGATCGCGCCAAAGTGTATCACTTGGCGAAGCAGTCAGAGAGGTGATACGTCTTCCAGGGCGGATCGACCGCGGAAACGGGATCGCGCCGAAGAGTAACACTCTCGACAAAGCACCGGAAGCTCACAAAGGCAGCGTACTACACTTTGATCCAGGCCCCGGGCCGAGTAGCTTGGATTTGGACGAAAAAAGGAGCTTATGATATTTGGAGCGATTCATTCAAGAACTCCCCGGCTAGGGGGAGTAGAAAACCGTAGATATTAAATTAATACAATTGTTGTTCGGTGTTTGAGGAAGCGCTGCATAATCCGATGCTCACGAGGTACGGTTTGGCATCAATGATATTGAACTAGTCGTCTGGTTTCTCGCATGTTGCTTGACTTAAGTCTGCAAGGTCAGGAGTTGTGAAGGTCAAGGCCGTCTTTCTAAGGAGCGGCTAATGGCGACCGCGACAAGGCCCTTCCCCTAGAAAATTGATCATATCAATTAATAATAATAATATTTACGAAGATTTTTAGGGAAAGTGACCCTCCTACCGGATCTGGTTTGCTGCACAGGAGTTGCTGGGGTGTCGTCTGACGTCTGCGGTGCGGCGTGTGCCTGGTGCGCTGGAATATCATCAGGGGGCCGCAGAGCCGGGTTTGCGTCGTACTGTCGCTTCTCCAGAAAAGCAGGCTTGGTTCGATCGATAGCGACGGTGTCGGTCGAGTTGGCGCGCTTGATTGTAAGGTGCTTGTCGGAGCGCCGAAGAACCTGAAAAGGACCTTGGTATGCCGGCGTGAGTGGTCGTCTCACGGCGTCGTTCCGTACGAAAACGAATTCGCAATCCCGCAAGCGTTGAGGGATGTACGAATTCATCGGTTGCTGTCGCGGAGTTGTATATTTAAGTCGAGCCATTTTGTGGCGGAGTTCCTCGACGAAAGGAGTTGTTGGTTTTGAAAACGTCTGAAGGGAGTCGTTGAAATATTCGCCGGGCAGCGCAAGAGGTGTACCGAAAACCAGTTCGGCGGGTGAACAACCTAAGTCCTCCTTAACGGTATTCCTCAATGCTAGGAGAATCAAAGGTAGGTCGTCCACCCAATTGATAGTGTCAGGTTTAGTGGCCAGGGAGGTTTTAAGAGACCGATGAAACCTCTCGACTATGCCGTTGGCGCACGGATGATAAGCGGTAGTTTTTATGTGCTTGGCACCAAGTAGGTTGGTAAACTCCCGAAAAAGGGATGACTGGAACTGTGATCCTCTGTCGGTCGTGATGACTTGGGGCGTGCCGAAAGTTCCAATCCACTCTTTTAGGATGGTCCTGGAGACGGTACTTGCAGAAGTGTCTTTTATAGGTATGGCGGTAGGCCACCGCGAAAAACGATCCACAACCGTCAAAAGGTACTGGTAATCCCGACACATCGGAAGCGGTCCCACTAAGTCGACATGTATGTGGGAGAACCGTGCATCGGGACTGCTGAAGGTGCCAACGGGGGATTTAGTGTGTCGGTGGACCTTACACTTCTGGCACTCCATGCACGTGGAAACCCATTCTCGGATGTCCGCATTCATATTAGGCCAAACGAATCGGTCGGTAATAAGTTTGACCGTAGCTCTCTTACTCGGATGAGACAACCCGTGGAAATGTTGGAATACCTGTCTTCGAAGTGTCGGTGGGATGTAGGGCCTAGGGCTGGCTAGGCTGGTGTCACAGTACAGGGTGTCGTCGCTGAAGGATGCAGGGAACTCCCGAAGCTTTAAAGAAGTATTTGAAAGAACGTCTTGCAGCGTGGGGTCGGATTTTTGTTCAGCGGCTATGGTATCCTGACCCAAGACGCCGGTCTGAAGAGATTGAATATCCGCTCGCGATAATGTGTCCGCGACGGCGTTGTCCTTCCCCTTTATGTGACGGATATCGGTCGAGAATTGTGACAGGTAGTCGAGATGCCGGATCTCGCGAGCTGTGTATTTATCAGAGTTGTTACACATCGCAGTCGTCAATGGTTTATGGTCGGTATAAATAGTAAAATCTCGACCTTCCAGTAAGTGCCTGATGCCTGATGGCCAGATAAATGGCCAGCAGCTCTCGGGAGAAGGTGCTGTATTTTCTCTGGGCTGGCGAAAGCTTGGCTGAAAAGAATGCGATGGGTTCGCGTTGTGAATCGAATTCTTGCTCAACCACCGCGCCCACTCCAGCGTCCGATGCGTCGGTTGTCAGGAAGAGCCGCGTCTTCGGATCGTCATTAACATGCGAGAGCCTGGTAAAATTCGCCAAAGCAGCCTTCGCTGTATGGAATGCGTGCAGAGCATCCCCCTCCAACACGATGTCCTTATTCCTTCTCTGCAGCAGGTTCGTCAGTGGCTGGAGGATGGTAGCGCAATTTGGAATGAAACGACGATAAAAATTGAGCATACCGAGGAAACGTCGCAATTGTTTGATGGACGTCGGTGTAGGAAAATCCCGGATCGAGCTGATCTTGTCTGGCAGAGGTGCTATGCCGTTTGCGTCGGTGCGGTGCCCGAGAAAATCAACGCTGGGCGCCCCGAAAACGCACTTGTCCAGATTCAACTTCAGGCCGTAGTGCGAGAGTCGCTGGAAGACTTCTCGCAGGTGTTGTCTATGAGAATCGGCGTCTTTACTGGCCACCAAGATGTCGTCTATGTAAGCGTATATGTGTGGTAGTCCGCGCAGGACTTCGTCTATGAGCCGTTGGAAGGTCTGGGCAGCGTTACGTAGACCGAACGGCATCTTTAAAAACTCATATAGGCCGAATGGTGTTGTGACTGCCGTCTTAGGGACGTCTTCCGCAGCGACGGGGATCTGATGGTATGCCTTTGTCAGATCGATTTTTGAAAATATGCGAGCGCCTTCTAGTCCGGACGCAAAATCATGAATATGCGGGACAGGGTACCGGTCTGGTACGGTTGATGCGTTCAATTTCCGGTAGTCGACGCATATCCGAAACTCTTTTCCGCCAGGTTTAGGCACTAAGTGTAGTGGCGAGGCGTAAGGGCTATCGGAAGGACGAATGATGCCATCACTCAGCATTTTGTCGAACTGCTCCTTGGCGTACGCCAGTTTGTGCGGAGCGGGTCGTCGCGGATGAGAGTGTGCGGGAGGACCTCTAGTCTTGATGTGGTGCTGAGTCTGATGGTCACCTGAAGCCGTTACTTGGAGTGGCAGCGTTATATCCGTGAACTGTGTCAGGAGATCTAAGTATTCGCGACCATGGCACGTTGCGACGCTGATTCCTGTGGAGCCTTGACGTGTAGGGGTACCTAAGACACGGAGATTCGTAGTCGTATCTGACAGGGTCCTAGGGTTCATATGGACCGCCAGTGCGTAATGCGCCAGGAAATCCGCGCCGAGGATGGGTACCTTCACGTTGGCCACGGTGAATGTCCAAGTGAAATCACGTCGCATGCCGATATTCAAGGTAAGTGTCCTTTCTCCGTAAGTGTCTATCGCGGAACCATTCGCAGCTCGTAGTTTGACCAGGGTGGGCTTAGCGGTGTGGTCGTTCTGACAGGGTACCACGCTGATGGCCGCACCTGTGTCTACGAGAAATTTCAGCTTGTTCCGGCGATCCCAAACGTAAAATAGACGACATTGCGTGTTGGCACCGGATGAGTTAGTCGTCGCCACTCCCCGGTTTATTCGTTTCCCCGGGCCGACGGGTGTGTACAGGGAGGTTTACAATTTCTGGCTCCGTCGCCAAAAGTGCGATGAAACCAACAAACACTCTGGTCGTTTTTCCGTTCCCGGCTGGGGGTTCGTCTCCGTCGAGATGGGGTCGATTTCCTTGTCCGTGGGCGCAGGGAGAGCTGGATCTCCCGAATTTGTCGTTGAAGGTCGGCCAGCGCCCGTTCTGTTTTACTTGGCTCGTAGCGTTCGTGCTTTGCTATGTTGGGAGCGTGGACTGCGTTAACGCTGTAGTCGAACTGCGCAAAAACCAGGTCGGCTGATTCTGCCAAATCATCCAGGGGCGTGGCTCTCGTCATTGGCGCGATAATCTGAGCTACTGATTTGGGCAAATGCTCCAGCCATAAGCCTCGAAGAACCTTCTCCGATACATTGTGCTTTCCCAGCTGGTTCCTCATATACCTAAGAAGCTGGGATGGCGTCTTGTCGCCTCTGGTGACGTTCCGCAGGATTTCCTGAATCATGTCTTCTTCGGAACGCCCAGTGCGCTTGAGGATCGCTTCCTTTAAGTGATCGTACGGCTCATGTTCGCGCAAATCGGAGAGGACGTCAGAAATTTCGTCCATCATATCGGATGGCAGTTTCTGCATTACATTCGCGAATCTGGCTCGCTGTGAAGTGATGCGTAGCATGGAGAAGATAGACTCTACCTGCAAGAACCAGTTCTTGGCATTATGGTGGTATGCAGGCAGGGGTATGATCGCGGCCGTCATGTCCAAAGAATCACTTTTGACCGACTCCATCATCGCTTAGCTGTCTCACGTCGGGAAGTCACCACTTGTTGCGGGGCCGATAAGGATGTCGCCCCCGCAAGCTTTATGAGGAAACGTGTGAACAGCCAAGACAATGAAGGGACAAAGGCGAAGGTTTATGAAGCAATAATGTCGATTTTATTAATGCCAATTGTACAAGAGTGTACACTGAAGAATGTGTTCAAGTCGGTGTCGGGTCCGGTATGACTGGGGTAACTGCCTTCGGTCGTATTGGTAATGACGAATGTAGAGATGATCGGCAAAACGGATGTAGCTGGTCGACTGCCGGATGGGAGAATAGACGGGAACAGCAACAGGTTGATCGGTGTCCCTAAACAGGGCCAAGTCAGAATAATGAATGACTTCACAGGGCGGACCGACAACAGTGATAGACTTCACAGGGCGGATCGACCGCGGAAACGGGATCGCGCCAAAGCGTATCACTTGGCGAAGGCGGAGTCCCTAAACAGGGCCAAGGCAGAATGTGATAGACTTCACAGGGCGGATCGACCGCGGAAACGGGATCGCGCTAAAGCGTATCACTTGGCGAAGGCGGAGTCCCTAAACAGGGCCAAGGCAGAATGTGATAGACTTCACAGGGCGGATCGACCGCGGAAACGGGATCGCGCTAAAGCGTATCACTTGGCGAAGGCGGAGTCCCTAAACAGGGCCAAGGCAGAATGTGATAGACTTCACAGGGCGGATCGACCGCGGAAACGGGATCGCGCTAAAGCGTATCACTTGGCGAAGGCGGAGTCCCTAAACAGGGCCAAGGCAGAATGTGATAGACTTCACAGGGCGGATCGACCGCGGAAACGGGATCGCGCCAAAGTGTATCACTTGGCGAAGCAGTCAGAGAGGTGATACGTCTTCCAGGGCGGATCGACCGCGGAAACGGGATCGCGCCGAAGAGTAACACTCTCGACAAAGCACCGGAAGCTCACAAAGGCAGCGTACTACACTTTGATCCAGGATATTTATTGTAAAAATTTACAATTGTGGCACGTGGCCGAAGAAGGGGAGGGGTAAAGGCTGGTCCAAACTAACTATCCTATACCTAGCTAATCAGATTCACGACCCATTCATACAATACAATTTACCCATTCACCACAAGAACTCATCCATCACCAATCGTTCTCTCATGCACCATAATACCACATTCTTACCAGGGGGTCCTACAAAAAACGCGCCCCACACCATAAAAATTTGATGATGAAATACATGATATACATTAAAATTCTAATAATGATAGAATGAGAGGGGAGGGGAGATGAACCCAATAATCCAATAAATATAAACACAAAAATTAAACTAAACATAACAGATGTTAGTAGGGGACCGTCCAACCCTCAAAATAGAGAGGCCGCTGTATTCTGCCCAGGGGACAGAATCAAGAAGCTCTCTCGCTAAGGGAGTGGGGAAAAAGGATAAAATATTATGCGGGAATGGGGAAATATACAGCTGACCCAGTCGAGATGAAAAGGAGGGTTAAAAACAAACTGGGGAGGTTGGGAATCTCGACTTGGATCATAACCAAAGAGTAGCCGGGTTGCAGGCCAGGAACAACACTTACTCACATTAACTAGGTACACTGAAGCTTGTTTAATCCTAACCAAGGGGAGGGTTCCACAGGAAGCCACCCCGATGTGCAATAGGTTGACCTAGAAGAGAAAATCAAGGCTAGCCCCGGTCACACGAACCAAGCTCGCCTCTTTTACCCACCTTTCGCTAAAGACTGTCGAATGCAATCGTTTTCTATCAGATCTAATCTTCATCTTGAGCTGATGCTCAAAGAATAGGATCAGATGCTGATGAGAAAGATGGTTGCCCCGCAAGACTTCCTCCTTTCGCGTCGTCCAAATCACCATTCGAGCCGTGGCCAGCAGCGTCAGAAACACCATTCGTTTCACCCCGGAATACGGGGGCGACACATTGTCACACGCGTATGCGCGATCAATGGACACAAGCTGTTCGGGAGCGAGACGAGCCGTCAGCTCGCCGACATGGTCCCATAAGGGGCGGACCCGGGGGCAATGGTAGAAGGCGTGCGAAGCCGTTTCCTCTAAGCCAAGACCACACCGTTCACAGTCTGGCAAATCCGCCAAACCCCATATGAAAGCCTTGTCGTTGAGAGGCAGCCGATTCCGAGCCAATCGCCAGGTAAGCGAAAACTCAGGGTTACTGAGGTAATCCGCCGCTGGCGCCCAAGACCAGTAGGAGCGATACTCCTCCTCCGACAAGCCGAGCGTATCACGTAGGGAATCCTTCGCGGGCCCCTCCACTAATCCACGATAGAAGACCTTCCTAGGCCGTGAAAGGTCACTGGACCGGGGAACGGCCCTCAAGGCTGACCGACACTCGCGGATGAAATCCGACTCGTCCCGGGGTCTACAACGGCGCTCAGCCCTCGAGATGGGGGGACTGATGGTAAGGCTAGGGAAGGCGTCCCTAACAATCCCCTCCAGAATCGGATCTCTCCCAGTCAATGCGCGGCGTAGGAAAGCCAACCTAGAGGCACGGATGTGACTCAAGAGGTGCGGCATTCCCAGCCCCCCATGACACGGACGTTTAGCGCAGACTCGTCTGTCGACCCTGTTCACGCGTCCCCTCCATAAAATGGAGGATAGCGATCGCTCGAGCGCCTTCCAATGGGTCCCACAGAGAGGAAGTACAGACAATCGATAAAGAATCAGGGGGAAAATGTATGTAACACACACCTCCGCCCTGCCCTTCACGGACAACCGCCGTCGATTCCAAGTCTTGCCGGCAGAACCGACCTTTGCCAGTACTTCAGACCAATTCTTCTCCAGCTGGAGGTCCGGTCCAAACCACACTCCAAGAATGCGGACAGGTCCATCCGTCCAACCGAAGCGGCCCGGAAGAGCGACCCCCTTCCAGGCACCTAACCGCAAGCCGGAAGACTTGTCGCGGTTTATCTTGGCCCCTGTCACCTTCTCGTACCGGTCAAGCGCCTTCTGTACCGCCTCGATATCGTCCCGGGACGACACGAAAGCAGATACGTCATCGGCGTACGCGGACACCCTGGCTCGAGCCCCTCCAGGAACGGCGATTCCGCGTAGGGCCGGACTGCCGGTCTCGTCCTTCAGCCGGCGAAGGAGAGGCTCCAACGCCAAAGCATAAAGGAGAGGCGACAGCGGACAACCCTGACGAACCGACCTAGACAGCACGAACGCGTCCGACAACCTTCCGTTCACCTGTACCACAGCACTGGGGGAGCGATACAGGAGGCTAATCCAGCGGCAGAAGTTGGGTGCGAATCCAGCGGCCTGCAGGACAGTAGCAAGGTAGCGATGGTCGACCCTATCAAATGCTTTGGACTGATCCAAATTGATCAGCGCGGCTTGCTCGTCGTCTTTTACACCCTCTATGATCGTGCGGATCAGATGCAGGTTGCTCTGAATTGTTCGGCCCCTCACAGAACAAGTCTGCTCAGGTCCCAACAGAGACTCGGCAACTGACTGCAAACGCTCCTGCAGGATCTTGGCCATAATCTTTAACTCTGTGTTTAGCAGAGTTATGGGCCTGTAGTCATCTAGTTTCCCCCCACCACCTTTGCCCTTTTTCAACAGAGTGATCACGCCCCTGGTGATCCGATTGGGGATGGACCCCGACCGAAACCAGTTGTTGAACACTGCAGTCAAAATCGGAACAAAGATGTGCGACAGCCTCAAGTACAATTCATAGGGCAAACCATCCAGACCGGGCGACTTGCCTCTGCCGACCTTCTTCAAAACCGCGTAGACTTCGCCCTCCGTGATCTCTCCCTCGCAGCTAGCCGCTTCAGTCGGCGAAAGCCGAGGAAAGTCAGCCAAATAGCTACGAAACTCCTCCTCACGGAGACCAGGCTCCTTGGTAAACCGGCTCTCGAAATGGCGCCGAAACGCCCCGCACATGTCGTCGGTGGCCCGAAGAGTACGCCCCTCCGGGGATTCGACTTCACGAATGTAACGATCGCCACCTCGACGGACCTCTTCCCTGCGCAGCTCTGCGCCCAAGTTCACCGCTTCGGAAGACATCTTGCTTAACTTATGTCTAATTACCTGGCCCATGTACCGCTCGCTATTCGAACGATCCAGGGCCTCCTTAGCTAAGGCTATCTCTAGGGGATCCCCCCCAGCCACCGCCCGGGTGTAACTAGCTTTAAGCGTCTTCACCTTATCAGCTCTATCTAGAGTGAGCCGTTTGCTGAAATCAGTGGTGAAGGACCTAATCCTACATTTAAGGCGTTCCCACCACCTATTCCCGATAACCGCCCCCACTAGCTCCCGCTGCACTAGTCTAATTAGCTGTTCCCGAAAGTCCTCCCTGTCCAGTAAGGACAGATTGAACTTCCAGTAACCAGCCATTCTAGGCCTACCGTCTAACGCCACCCGGGCACAAACGAGTTTGTGGTCCGAATAGCCTACCCAGTGGAACGTAGGGCAATCTAACAGATCTATGTCGGCTCTTCTAACTAACATTCTGTCAAGGTAGCTGACTACCTTGTCACAAGGCCAATTAAGAGCCCACGTCCACATTTTCCCCCCGGGATGATCGACCCGGTATCTATCGACGAAACCATAATCGTCGATCAGATCAACCAGGCTACGATCGCCCCTTCTCCCGCTAGCTCCCCGCCCCCTGTCTAACTTGGGGTCCAGGATGGCATTCCAGTCCCCCATTAAAACTAGGCGCGTTGAATCCACCAGGAACGGCCCCAACCGCCGAAAGAACGAGACCCGCTCCTCCCGGTCGTTGGGCGCATAAACCGCAACGACCCGGAACGAACCACTTTTCACGGCAATATCGGCCACGATCAACCGGCCCTCGGCATCGGTATGCACAAGGTCCACCTTCGCATCAAGAGTACGCCTGACAAGCAAAGAAACTCCTCTGGCAGAACGGTCCCCATATGCTGAATAGACGACAAAGTCATCGTCCAGCACACACGCATCGGAACTGCAAACAAAGTGGGTCTCCTCAATCGCGGCAACATCCACATCCAGGGACAGAAGGTCCCGGAGCAGGCGGGCAGCCTTACCCCGATCCCTTAAGCCCCTCACATTTAAAGTTGCTATCTTAATAGACATCTTCTAAGCCTGCAAAAAAGAAAAGCAAAAGTGCAATGAACCTACTCACATACAGGACGGAAATCTGCGGGTGAAAGGACCCCGACGGATTGTCCCAGGCTCCCCACGCCTAACTCCGACGTCATCCGTCCTTCTGTGACAATCCCGCCGACGTCCGTGGGGTAGGTTAATTTGATGGCTCTATATAAGGAGGGGTGGAGTAAAACTGGGACCCTCCCAGAGCAAAATTGTCTTAGATTTTTTAAGTTGTGGTTCTCCAGTTCGAACATCCTTATATTCGGGAACGCCGCCCTCGCTTCGTATAGGTGATTCCATACTTCGAGCTGGTTCCCGGTTTCTCTTATGCAAGTTATTACACCTGGAGCTCGGGGGAAATTTTGAGGGTCTTCGATGTTTTTCCCCTCTATAGTCTCCATTTTGTAGAGTCCACCTAGAAGGGTTTTCCTCTGTTTGGGGAGGCCCTTTTTGTATTCCTCTTTATCTACTTTGCAGATCCATTCCGGACCAGCAAAGGTCTTTCTCTTTCTTTTCTTCTTTTCCCTTGATGGATGAGGAGGGGAGGAAGTGGGTGAGAGGGGAAAGGTGGAAACTGAATTACGGGGAGGAGTGGAGGGAGAAGGGTGGGTAGTACTGGAAGGGGAAGAAGAATGACGTCTGGTTCTTGTTGGTTCTTGGGTATTTTTGAACGAAGCAGGGACGGAGATTGCCCTGGACTGCTCCATGACCTTCTCCGCCCTACCACGGTCATGATGCCTTTGTGGAGGTTCTTCATCATCTTCCTCCCTTGACCTCTTGAGGGATGTAGCTCTAGGTGGAGGTGTTTGTTCTACCTCCATTTGATCTTGTTCCGGTTGCTGCTGCTCCGACTGTAGGGGTTGTTGCTCTTCTGGCTGCCGGAGCTGTTGCTGTTTGTGTTGATGCAGCTGCTGTTGTTGCTGCTTTTTATCTCCTTTCTGTCTTGGAGCTTCCACCTGTTGCCTCTCTTTCTCGCCTTTTTGTTCCGGGAGGGGCACCTTCTTTGCCCTCTGTTGTGGTGGCGTTTGCTGCTTCCTTGGGGTGTCTTCCTTTTTGGGTGGGGTAGACACGTTCTTGGGTTTTTTGCCACCTCCTACCACTTTCCAAGTTCCTTCAGCATCCTTTGGGGTTGCTTCAGTTGTCGGGGATGTTGCCACTACTGCTGCTGCTGTTGTTGTCGTTTTCGATGATGTGGGCTGCTTTGTAGGTGGAGGGCGTTTAGCGGGGCACTCTTTAGCCATGTGGCCAGATATCCCACAGGACCAACAAGAAGGCCTTCTGCCCTCCACCACCACCAACATTCTTCTTTCTCTACACAGAAGAACATTGGGAATCTCCATAAAACTTGATCTGGTTATTGTGACCTGTAGTTCAATATCGCCTGTTGCAATCCCCGATTTCCCGGTTATTGCTTTCACCTCCTCGACACTGCCAAACTTTGAAAAGTATGCACCCATTCTATCGGTGGATACATCCACGGGCACACCATGTACGGTAATCCGTGTCCTCCGTGTGTCCATGTATTCCGTTTGCAGTCGCAGGTTTTTCGTTGTCAATATGTTTCCGGCTATTTGTTTGGCATCCTGCTCTGTAGGAAGAAGAATATCCCACATGGCATTTGATCTTCTTGCCAGCACTTTGGGGGAAATTTGTAAGACCTTTAGGACTTCCTCCATTGTTTCCCTGCTGACTCCGATTAATTTCCGGCTTTTTATGTCGGAAGTCAGCAGGGATACTGTTTTCTTTTTGACTGCCATAAATGCCTCCTCAATTGTAAGGAATTCATTTTCCTTAAACGTATCCTTCAGTTGAACTCTTAACTCCTCATAATATTCGGCGTTTTTTCCCCTGGGTCTATCTTCAGCCCAGACACTTTTTGCCGAGGACACCGGCGGTGTTATGTTGTCATCGCTCATGGTGGCCGAAACGACCACCACGACCGATTGGATGTCTTTTAATTATTATTTTTTTAAATGGAATATCATTCCAACACGGAAGCAATGTCCAGTATAAACCAAATAAAATCAGAAAGGAAAAACGGGACAAAAAAAGACAACCAAAAAATAATTCAATAAAAGTAATACAAACAAAAACGGTGGGGAGGGTAAAAAGTAAGAAAGGAAATCAACAAAAAAGAAACAAAAGACACAAGTATATCTTAAGAAAACAAACTGAAAAGACAGACAAAGTTTTTAGGAAAACAAAAAAAATCAAATAAACAACTTATCAGTTAACGTATGCTATCAACCAGTTTGATGTACACAAACTCGTCCAAGTATCAACAAGACTGCAAACAGGCACTGGTGAAATGCTGCTCTCCCCTGAAATTTCGAATGCTGTCCGTACTACACTTTGATCCAGGCCCCGGGCCGAGTAGCTTGGATTTGGACGAAAAAAGGAGCTTATGATATTTGGAGCGATTCATTCAAGAACTCCCCGGCTAGGGGGAGTAGAAAACCGTAGATATTAAATTAATACAATTGTTGTTCGGTGTTTGAGGAAGCGCTGCATAATCCGATGCTCACGAGGTACGGTTTGGCATCAATGATATTGAACTAGTCGTCTGGTTTCTCGCATGTTGCTTGACTTAAGTCTGCAAGGTCAGGAGTTGTGAAGGTCAAGGCCGTCTTTCTAAGGAGCGGCTAATGGCGACCGCGACAGAGAGAGAGAAAGAGAGAGATAGATAGATAAATAGATAAATATTAGCTATCTCTTCTAATCCCTGTTTTTGTAACCATTTTTATATGACTGTTACAAATGTTATACGCTCTTTTCCCTTTTAAGTCTATTAAATTTTTCTGTTTGCACTTTCGTCATTATGCGCTCTATAAATGTCAGCCGACTCTGTATGATGTTAAGTATAGATATTTACTTGACCAAACTGAGTCAGGTTTTGATACAAGGTCAGCTTTTAACGCTTGTCTAAGCTGGTTATAGCTTGTTCAAGCTTGTCAGAGCTGGTCTAAGCTAGTAATAGCTGGTCTTGGCTTGTTATAGCTGGTCCAAACTGGCCAGAGCCGGTCCAAACCAATCACAGCCGGAGCTCTGTGCCAGGTAAGTATAAACGTCATATACGTTTCCATTTTCTCTAAGACTTCATCATTGCTCACATGCTCCATCCATAGTATTCTCAGTATCCTTCTGTAGAACCACATTTCTGTTGCTTCTTTTCCTCATCTCTGATGAGATTGTCCAGCATTCAGTGCCATATCGAGGATTACTTGAATATTTTCCTTTGAATTATACTCACAACACAAAAAGAATATAAAAAACGTGAGACATGATATTTTTATTAGAAATTTTATTATGAAAAAAAAAGAAAAAAGTATTTTATGAGTAAATTTTGCTCTCGTCAGAATATTTTCCTTTAGCTTTTTTTGGTTATCAAAGTTGATTTTACTACTTTTAAACTACAATCTTCCATGATTCCCCTCGAAAATTCAGATCCTCTTGAAATGACTTCGTGCTAGCACAGCCACCGACGGCTCCCAAGGGTTCCGACAACACAATTCCACTCACAAGTTTTGGGTCAACCCGTGGTATGATTTTCAGGCATCCAGAAGAGGTATGGCACATAGGACTAGAACATGTACGAAATAAATGGTTCATTTCAAAATTCCAATCACCTGAAGAATACCGGAGAGTACAACGACCGAAACGCATTTAATATGCCAATCAAAATGAGGACAACACTCTAAAAAATGTAAAATGTTACCTCCTCTCAGAAATATAGACAGAGTTGGTTGTTTATCCAGAGGTATGACATTACATCCTTTCAATGTGTATTTGCCTGCAAATAATTCTGGAAGAACAATTCAGACAAGAAATGCATAATTCTATTGTGAAATGTATGATTTTTAGATTATCGTATTTAAAAGACATAAAATTAGCATTTGTTTTATTATTAGTTCTTTATTTTTATCATCTAAAGAAGTGAAATGTTATTCTTATAACTATTGTACGTGTCTTAAGTGAAAATAACTATAAAACCTATTTTTATGGAATTAATTTTCTCGTTTTTAACCATTTAGCGTGCACGTCCGTCCTTCTTTTCGACCGCCATTTAATGAAGTATAATAGTTGCAAGAGAATATCAACAGTCTGTAAATCAAACTAATTGTGTATTTCAGTTCTTTTTTTATCTTTTTCTTCTTAATTTGTGAAATAAAAATGACAGAGGCATCACGATTTTATTTGTATTTTACCCATTTTAATAAGAGTTATTTTACAAAAATTAATTTTTTGTCTCTATTTTTTGAAGATTTCCTCACTTTATACGGTATTATTTATCTTTGGTTTTTATTCGTATTATTGCTTGTTTTATATCAGCTTTCTCGATGGAAAATGTTCTGACCGATACGATAAGTAGCATCGAGTAGAAATAAAAGCTCGCTTCAGACAAGACTTAAACTCGTATCCTAAATCACCGTGTGCCATTATTTTGTTGAGGACGCATTTCCGGTTAGAAAATCTAGTTAGACGGAGTCAAAATCTTCAGCCATATTGCGAACATTCTCAACCAAACTGAATATTACAAATCAGAAACAAAATTTCCTAGGAGGCTGTGATGAATTAAAAAAATCAAAATTAAAATGAACCAAATCCAGCATGAAATTCAACGGAAAATTCAAATCAATTAATCTTTCAGAAGTTTCAATCGCGCAAAGTAAGGACTTCATCAGTCATCTTTTAATCTAACAGTTTTCTCTCTAGAGTCTATTTGTACATGTCTATACATTCTTATATTCGCCCATGCTTAGAATATTGCTACTACATATGGTCCGATGCTCCTGCCATATATTTACATATTCTTGATAAAATCCAAAGTAGAAACAGCAATGTTATTGGCCCGGATCTGCTGTCTCGGAATCAGTGACTTTCGCACCGCCTCCATGTGACTTTTCTATAAATATTTTCATGATAATTTTTCGAATGAGATCTTCGAAATGGTGCCTAAACTTTTTGAATTTAAGCGCAGTACTAGACTTGCGGCGAGATCTCATCAATTTACAGTTGAGCTGCGAAATGTAGACATAAGTTTTACATCTAACAGTTACTTCTCTCGTGTGGAACACGCCTCCGGCTCCATATTTTCCAGCCAACTTTAATCTGCAAAAATGTACATGCAATATCAACTGTTATCTACTCTCCTCCTAATTAGTCTTCTGTTCTACTTGCCCTTTCGCAATGCTTCTGTTTTCTAATTTTCCCATACTTAGTAACCCCTTGTGTCTTAGTAGCTTTACTGCCTTGAATGGGGTGAGTCGATTTAAAAAAAAAAAAATGAAGCCTGATATGCTTAGAAAATCAGGATTTGACATGGTGTTTTTTTATTCTTACCTCGAATATGAATGTTTATCACTGATAATGCTGATAAATAAGCAACTACTATTTACACATCTATCTATCTATCTATCTATCTATATATGTATGTGTGTGTGTATGTGTGTGTGTGTACGTACACGTGCGTGTTCTCGTGTGTGCGAATGTAAACACATCCATCTGCCTGTGTGTGTATGTGTATTTTTTTGTGAGTGTGTGTGTGTGTGCGCGCGTGTCCGTGTCTCTGTGTGTGTATCATTGTTCGTCTAGCAGAATTATAGTTGGGTTAGGATCGTGGAATCTACCAGATATCAACTCTCGTCGGTTCATTTAGTGTAGTTATCTTTTTAATGAAATTTTAGTCTAGAGGTAAATCAGGATCATACTTAAGTCTATAGTTTATACATGAGACTATACTTAAGTATTACTCGGGATTATAATATAATAATATATAATTTTCAAGTGATGAAAAATAGTTTACATACGACAATATGCAACGTCTAAAGGCACGGTATTAACAAAAATAAATATTTAAAAATTACCCTAAAGGAAGAAATGTAATTTTGTTCGTGTTGAGCGATTGTCGGATTGTCATACAGCAAGAAACATTAAATGCTCATTTTATCATCCATCAGCTGCAACGTGTCCATAAATTTTTGGTCGAAACCCCCACTGCGCTTGCCAATAGGAAAATGTTCTCCTCCATAACAAGACAAAACCGCATACAGCGATAGTAACAAAACGAAAAACAAATGACGAATTTTTCAGTCCGTTTTCTCTCAGCCGCTATATTCGACTGGCCTTGTATCAGGCGATGATAACTTTTTTTGATCGCTACAAAACGGTTTTGATACAGAAAACTTTTTTTTTATATAATAAAAACCAGATTCAAGGATTCGCTGACAACTTTTTCCATCGAAACCAGCGGAATTGTATTTGAAATCCCGCTCAACTGTAAGCGCAGTCTAATACTGCGCTTAATTTTTTTCAAAAAGCCTTGGTCCCATAGCGAAAAATTCGTCAGAACAATTACTATGGAAGTATTTATAGGAAAGGCAGAGGAAAGCAACGTTAGGATGGTCGGAAAGTGACTGAAGCCGAGTCACCAGACCCAAATCTGATTCTTTTTTGGATTTTATCAAGGGGCTCTAGATGAATAGCAGAAGCACGGTACCATATATGGTAATAATATTCTAAGCATGGGCCAATGATAGACTTACAGATATATAAGATAGATTCTGTAAAGAAGACTAATTTAAAAGATCGATGCTACAAATCCAGATAAACTGCAAATAATGGTAATTATCGAATTTAATAAAATACAATTTTACTTCTTTTTTTTTAAAAGAACAAAGTTCATAAGCATAGAGAGAAAGTATTTATGAGTGAACCTAATCGATAAACATACACGGGTCTGCAGGCATTCACGCTAAACGCGGATCGTTATGGCGGCTTCTAACCCGATTCGGTTGAGCAGCACAGTCGTTTATTTCTGAAGCTGCTATTACGTTCTAAGATGAACTAGCTGGAGCGTGTCTTGCTTGGAGGTTGAAAAAGATGCGTATTCACCACTAATGCTAGTAGCTGGAGTTCGAGCCTAGGGGAAAAAATCAGAATTTGGATTCTGATTTTCAGGGCTGGTTTCCATCTTGGAAGAATGCAGAACAAGATCATCCTAATTCGTGACATTTTACTAAACTAAGATTCCGTGTATGGAGAGATTGTGTGCGGATGTGTGGCATTGTGTGTGGATGTGCGTACGTGTGTGTTCGTGTTCATGTATGTTCGTGTCTGAGCGTTGTGTATGAGTGTGAGCGTTTGCGTGTGTATGTATCTTTGTATGTGTGTGTGTATGTGTGTATGTTCGTGCTCGAGTGTCTGAGATTGGGTGTGTGTGCGTTCGTACTCGTGTGTATGTGACCGTATCACTGTGTGTGTGTGATTGGGCGTGTGAGTCCGTGTGTGAGAGAGAGAGAGAGAGAGAGAGAGGATGGGCACTTGAGTATGTGGATGTGCTTGATTAGGTGTGGGTGTCTGAGTTATTGTGGATGTAGTCATAGGCGTTGGCGATGATGTAAGTTTTTATGTGGGTGTGGGTGAGTGTGGATGTGCGTGGGGTGGGTTTTGTGACTGTGCGTACATATGTCCTCAAGAAAAGACGTCTTAAAAAAAGTGTACTGAACATTTACGTAATATCGGTCATCTTATAAAGCAGTGAATGGCGGAAAATCACATCATAGTTGATGAAGCGACTGAAACTGACAGAAATGTGGTTCTACAGAAGGATGCTGAGAATACCATCGACTGTATATAGGGGCAAAAAAAAAATTGGAACAAAAATGACATATACTTAGTATCAGAAAGAGGCAGTTGACCTTTCTGGGGCACATAATGGGAAAGACATGGCTTAGAGAATCGAACACTCACAGAACATATCGAATGTAAGAAGGAAAGCAAAAAGCAAAGAATAAACTGTCTCATTAGCTTGAGTAGATGTTTGGCAGAACAGGGATTACGAAAGATAAGAAAAAGATAAAACTTACTATGACCTAAAAAAGTCATATATTTGGGTATAGCCTAGACCGACCACATCCTGAAGGAATACGAAAAATAAAAGTAAAAGCATGTGTATCAGGTAATCCTCAAGTCCCCTTAGAGAAAATGTAAAAGCAATACAAAACTAACACAGGACTCTAAAACTGTAAATCAGTCATCTTTGGAGGGTGAAAATTCGTCAATTTTTTGTTTTCGTTCTTCTTTCCATCTCTCTCTCTCTCACACACACACACACACACACTCTCTCTCTCTCTTGATATATATATATATATATATATATATATATATATATAGCTCTCACGCACACACAATATATATATATATATATATATATATATATATATATATGTAGCTCTCACGCACACACACACACAAACACACGATTTCTCTATCACTCAACATACAGACTCACAATTCAGGGCAGAAAAATAAAAATCGAAAATTCTGCACTTGATAGCAATGTTTCCAAGTTGTTCTTTCCCAATTATTCAAATGATTGGACGGACAAACTGGGGAGTGTGCGGAACAATTTGTGTACCGCCTTATCAAATCGCAAATCTCGAGGGAAAAAAGAAATATACAGTTGACATGAAACTGATTAAGACTATTTTTAATATCAATGGAAAACGTTAAATTCGTGTTGATGTTTTTCGATTTTATAAATTCATGCAGAAAGGACATGAAATAAAACCCACAGTTTAATTTGCATCACCGATTTTAAAAGAATATCAGGATGAGTGTTATGCTCATTGTGATCGTAAAGGAATCACATGACCTGCAGTCATAGCTATCTTGGTATTTCATGAACAAGATAACCTGGCAGAGCTTATCCCTCTTCTGTTTTCCTACACCTAGACATTTTGCCTCTCCTCCTGTATGGCAGTCAGTGCTGGACGATGAAGAGGAGACTTGAAGCAACAGAAATGTCGTTCTAGACAAGCTTACTGAGGATACCCTGGGGAGAATAATGTGAATAAATACAAAGTTTTGGAGAAAATAGAAACAAACACGGAACTAATATTTAATATCAATAAGAGACAGTTGAGGGTTCTATGGCATATAATTTGAAAAAAGGGCTTGGAAAATCTTATATTCACGGGACAGGTAGATGGCAAGATGGCCAGAGGAAGACAGTGTATAAAATACTTAATGAGACTGAGGAAATAGATGCATGACAGGGCTTGGGAGAAATAAAAGAAAGGAAAAATTTATTAAGAGCTAAAAGAGACAAGAAGCAGTGGAAAGCCATGATCACGTACGCCCTGAAGGGACTCAATACATAAAAAAGACTGTTTGCCACCTCGTGGCAAAAGAGTCCAGTCCCCCATTGACCCATAACCGATGAAGATTAATTGAAGCCGTTTTCCAAGAAGAAGAAATATAATCTCGATAACATACACCCAGCACCAAGACCTCTGATCAGATGACTGGTGGTTTTGAAAAACGTGGAACCACTTCTTAATTGTTGACCCGGGTTGGTAGCGCCTGTTAGGGTCCCAGCTATGAGCAAATAGTTAACACCCAAACTGGTGTCAAGTACTGGGAAAGTATAAAAATATCTTTTTATAGTGAAAATACCAGCAATATATTTTCATAGTAAAATAAATTACCAGCAATATATTATGGAAACGAAAAAATTACCAGCAATATATTTTTGTGAAGAAAATTTACTAATGTTTGAAATAAAATTAAGTTTCAGCATTACATGACCCATAAGGAGTTGATATGTCGCTAATCAAACAAACAGACGAAATAGAATCGCTGATAACCGTGAAACTACCGGTGCCTGCAATGATGAGTGTTTAACGTAATTAATACCAAATGACCAGGTTTATCCTATATCGAAATTGATTCTTGTAATCGCTTTTACCTCAACTCAAGCATCTTATCAACTACTACCTCAGCTACTAACATAAATCTTGCAAAGTAAATATTTATACTATTTCGCATTAGAAAATCTCTTAACTCCCTGGATGCCATAATTGCTTGGAAAACGGAACGACTGGTGGTATTTTGGTTTGTATTGATTTATTCTAAGTAATCTATGCGATTTTATGTGAATCGCTCTCTATATGTTTATCTCTGAAGTCGATCTTCTTATCTATGAGGCTTACGGCAATATCACTTTGAAACATTGGTTCACGTACGATCATCGATCCTGGTCAGTAACTGCATCGGCGACGGAAATATCAGGTGTTGTAAGTTTATATGTGCGGTCGGTGTAATGGATAACCTTTCGAAATTAGAAATCAAAGAGACGAGTTCCAATTCCAGTTGAGTTCGTTATGTAGATGCAATATCAACTGCTATCTACTGCCCTCCTAATTAGTCTTCTGCCCTTCTTGCTCCTTAGCAATGTTTCTGTTTTCTAATTTTTACAAACTTAGTAACCCTTGTGGCTTAGTAGCTTAAATTTTCTCTAAAACTGCCTTCTATTTTCTCCAAAACTTTGTCTTTATTCACATTATTCGCCCCAGGGTATCCTCAGTAACCTTCTGTAGAACGACATTTCTGTTGATTGAAGTCTCCTCTTCATCATCCAGCAATAACTGTCATACAGGAGGACAGGCAACCAGTCAAGGTGTAGGAAAACAGAAGAAGGATAGGCTAATATCTAATATCCGAAATGCCATATATCCGGAATCCCACATATTCGGAGTGCCACATATCTAGAATCCCTCATATCCGGAGTGCCACATATCCGAAATCCCGCACATTCGGATATGATTTTGATGTGTATATTTGAACTATTTTGGTGATATGTAACTTAGTCCGGTTGTCCAGGATTCTACTGTAGTTAGTATGTGAACGCAGCAAACTTGGGGGGAATTTGCACTGGCCTTACTGCTCTCAATTTCGGTGCCAATACTCGCTACGCTAACCAACTGTACCTGATAAATTTTATGAAATATTGACCAAGAGTCATGTGATTTGTAATAACTACAAAGTCCAGAGAAAGGCTGTATATCACAGAAAACCACTTTGACAGTTTTCATGACAATTCTTATAATTCCCTTTGCTACATCGATTTCATGGATTAAAGCGCAGTACTAGATTGGCAGATAGGTTTCATAATTTTATTGTTGAAATTGCTATATGTAACCGGAAGTTCTATTGTAATAGGATCTTCTCTCACACTTCTTGGTTATGTAACTCTCTTGTAACTTCTTGCTTTCCTGTCAACTTTAAGAGTAACATCAATCTCTATGTGTTTATCTCTGAAGTCGATCTTCTTATCTATGAGGCTTACGGCAATATCACTTTGAAACATCTTTTATTATTCGTACCCTTCAATAACGTTTCCCCAGTTTCCATCTTACCTTGCCTTTTAGTTGATTTATCTCCTTCTTTGGGGTTAAATGATAAAATAGAATTGTCTGGTCGAACCTGAGACGTTTGAATACTTTCTAGGCGATCATCCTTCCTCTATACTCATGTCTCTCTCTCTCTATATATATATTTCTTTTTAATTTGTCTGAGCCAACTTGTTAAATTTAATGATTATTTAATTATTGATACAACCTCTTCTGCAATAACAATATTGAAGATTCATATTTCGAGATTTATAATGCAATTGTACTGAACAGGCAATAGTTAGAGTTTCTGAGAGATGGCGATAAGCCCAGAAGGCTCAAAACTTCAGTTTCAAAACTAAACTGCTCTTATTTAACCGCCACAGAGAAACTTCCGTGCCTTGTGTCAATGGTCAACTCTATGAGAGTTTATCACTGCGCTTTCTTGGCCATATGTTTTCCATAGACTTTGAGATGGAACAACTAAATTGAATCAGTAGCTGCATCTTCTGTAAGGAATGTCGGTTCATTGCAAGAAGTTTTTTTTTTCGTCAGGGTCTACCTTACACATCTACCATATGACCGTGCATTTTATATTGTTGTCATATCTTGTCCCCAAATAAGGATCTGCAATGTAATCGGTCCTGACTTGATATTTCGACTTCACCCACTTTCTCATAGACGTGATGTGGCTTCCCTCTCCCTTTTCTACAAATATTTTCATGGCAACTGTTCTGATGATCTCTTTCCCCTGGTGTCCCGACCACATTAAGTTAAGCGTGCTACTAGATTAGCATCTAGGTCCCACCCTTTTACTGTTGAAATAGGTAAATGAACCCGACAATTCTACTCCAGCAGTTTCTTTTCTCGCATTTCCCGACATTTGAACTCCCTTCCACTGATAACTATAATCTTTAAAAATTTAAAAGCAATGCCAATCGCCATCTTCTGTTGCCTTGATCTCCATTCTTCTTTTAACCTTTCTTCATTCTCCCCCCCTCTATACGCAGTCTTTCCCCTCAATTTCACCTTCTGTAACCTCCTGCGTTCCAGTGACTCTCACGCCTTGATTGGGTTGAAATATTTTTTTTTTAAATTAGGACTTCGTGCTAGTACAACACTCGCCGGCTTCCTGAATGTTTCGTCCATTCAAATTTAGTTATTGATGAAAATCAGGTACAAGTTTTCCGACACTTTTCAAGGTTTCCAAAGGCTGGAATATGACCCGGTGTAAAAAAAACAAAAAACATTTTAGTTTCTCTCAATGAGACCCGGATTTGAATTTCACTGTGGTTAAGTTCACAGGGAAGTGACTTCATGCTGCACAATTTTATACTGGCCATATAGCTAGTACTTCAACCATTGAATTTATATTTTTACTTCTGAGTTTTGTTTCCAGATTCTTCTCTTATTTTCACAGATATTTTCTGATATTCGCTTTATTAAATCTATGTTAAATGATGAGATGAAAAGTTCATATGGTGACTATGAAAGAGTGATGCTACGGCGGTGAAATTTTGCATGCATTAATTTCAACGCTTCTTATGAATAACTATATTGTTTTCTTCCAGGTAAATTGACATCGGACAGTTCAAAGATGATTGTTCATCCTATTGGTCAAAAATCACCAACTGCCGATACAACACTATCATTACTACGATACCAGTTCCGAGACACTTGTCTTTTCACGTTGGTGAACACATGATAGTGAGATGGGGCCAAATCAAGAAAATAAGGAGGGTGATCAACTATGTCAAAGCCATAATCATGCACATCAGCCATTGAAACCAAATACTTGGGTGTTTTTTCTGGGCATTTGATCTTAATAGATTTTAGTAATTGTCTCAGTAAGTTGACATAGTACTATATATTGGTGGTGTGGCCCTTTTGAAGATAGTTAATTAACACAGTGCCTTTTCATATCAAAAAGCTGGGGTCACCAGATGTTATACTAAAACATACCTATTCTATTGTAAATAGACTCGGTATTTATCAATCCACCCACGAGGATCGAATGTGGCACAAGGCCGTTTTAATGTGGGTATCCCCGAGCCCTTAGGCTCGGCCAAAAATATGGCCTTTCTGAACCCGCCTAGACGGGTTCAGGCCCTGTCAACCTCCCCGGACGAAACCTTGCCCTTCGGCAAAGCCTCGTCCGGGTTCCCCTCTGCTAATGCAGAGAGTTCGACAGTCGCCGAGACTCTGTCTCTCGGTCTCTGTATTGTAAATAGACTCTCCCACATATAATAAGTAGTAGTAGTAGCAGTCGCCAGGGGTTCAGTGAGTTGGTGAGTCAGTCGATGTCGGACATTAAAGTATCAATCACCACAACTAGATTGCTGTGTCACTCACTATTATTTCAAGTTCCTAACGTTTTGTACGTCGAACCCTTTTAGGACCGACTTAGTGAAATACAAGCCTCCACTGTGAAAACGACTCTACAACACATTGGCGACGAGGGATTCGTTCTCATACGGAGGAAGAAAAACCTTTTCGTACCCTACAACACATTGGCGACGAGGGATTCGTTCTCATACGGAGGAAGAAAAAACTTTTCGTACTCTACAACACCACATTCCAAATGAACTTAGCCTTCTTTGCAGTAAGTGACGAGCAGTGTTTCCAGTGTGTAGGTTGTCTCAAATAATGAGCCCAACACTCATCCTGGGTTTCATGTTCTAGGAAACCAGCTGAATCTGCCTCAAACAATATCAGATTTCCACTTGATGAGATCAGGCTAGTGAGCGTTTGTTCAGGTGTCAGATAACGTGGCATCTACTGAGAAGCTATCCTCCTTATGCAAACTTCATTGTGTAGATTATTCGCAAATCTCTCACAGCAAATGCTAATAGGATTGGATATTTGATCTGTAGTGAATCGCCTGTCCCAGATCACCATGTTTTGAACACGTTCAATTTTTTACTCGCTGGTGGCAGTTTCAAGACGTGCAGAACTTACGGTCATCTTCAAGACTCCACTTTCTCATAGACGTGATGTGGCTTCCTACTAAATTCAGCTGACTAATTTTACACTGTCGATAAATCTGAAGCGCCATCCCCTAATATAGCAACTATGTCAGCATGTATCTCCTTGGCGGCTACTTTTCTCTAGATATCTTGATGACACCGCAATGTAAGATTTTCATGAGAATCCACCACCATTTAATTCTGAAGTTTTCTTTGGACAAACAGATATAAGTTTACGATGAGATAAACAATGCAGTTATTAATACGACGAGCGGAAATCAATGCATGCAAGATTTAACAGCCCTAGAAACAATCATTCATAGTGAGCCTATAAAATACGCTCTAGCCTTCTTCAGGTTGTTGGAATGTCGAACGAAACCCTTTATTTCTCTCACTGGGGTAGACTGTTCTAGTTCCACGTGCCATGTTTAATGTATTTCAGTTATCAGTTACCTCCTGTTAATTCCCTTCTGAAAGTTCTCCACTGCCTGAAACGAGTATTGACCTCACACTCTTTGGGTCCTTTCACTGAAGAGTGGAATTAACAGGATATAACTGTTTACTGACATCCATTAAACATGGCACATAGAACTAAAACACTCTACCCCAGTGAGCGAAATAAAGGGTTCAGTTCACCATTCCAACCACCGGAAGAAGGCCGGAGAGTACAATGGCCGAAACGTTGTAATAAATATGGCGACAAAGATGAGGACAATAATCTGAATAATGTAAATAGCATCCTTGAGATTTATTGATGTTCTTTTTACAAGACTCATCTAATCCCAAACTGGTCAGGACAGAGGATTGTTATTAAAACGGCAATAATGAATGAGATATGTGAAATGAATGAACGAAGAGGTGCTAGGGAGTGCACGGGGAAAATGAGATTGTTTCGACTCGTGTCATATATGTAAAGATCTGAATTGGTGGAAATAAAGAATGGAAAATCAACTGAACATTTGCCATGGAAGTTCTGATAGGATGATAATAGGCGTGAAAAGTTACGTCCAAATACAAAAGACCATAGAGTCGAAAAATCTGTCCCGCTAAAAGACTTTCTTTTCTTTTATGTGCCGTGTCCCTTCAGGACATAGGCAATCATGGCCCTTCACTACCTCCCATCCCTCGTAGCTCTCAATAAGTTTTGTCCCTTTCTTACTTCCTTCAGGCCCTCTTCTGTCATCCACTCGTTTAATTCAGCTGGGAATTTCATACGTTGCTTTTCCTTGTCTCTCCCTCTACTCGAACTATAGGTATCAGATTCTCCAAGCCGTCCTTTCTCATTACCTGTTCCAGAAATTTCAGCTGCCTCTTCCTGATGTTAATTATAATTTTCCTCCTTGTTTTGAGCATCTCCAAATCCTCATCATTGCTCGCACACATGGTCCATGTTATCCTTAGGATTCTCCTGATATCTATATAAACGATTTTGAATGACTTTTCATCAATAGAAAGTGAGAATTGAAAAGCTTCGTACGAGATATGACTGTGATACTCCAGTTTGTATCTAATCTAAGTTTTCTGAGAAAGTGGATGACAACATTTCACGACCTGATCGACTTCTGAACAAACCTGAACAAATCTGTACAAACGAACAAACATCAAGTTTCCCCACTTTTTTAAAAAGATTTTCTGTCGTGCCAAAACATTTCAGTCTCCCCCTCGTAAATTCCAGTATTCTGGCTGGATATCCTGACTTTTTCTATAAAATTTTCCATTAAGGTAAAATTTGAATTATTCAATGTATGAGGAGAATTTAAAGGTTATCGACCCAATAATTAAAGCATTTCAATTACATTTATTAACATGTTTTCATTACTTTTGGATAGTGAGTCTAGCTGAGTTTTTTTCAACACCTCCTGATTTATTTCTCTAGTTTTGTAAGTTTATGTTTTTCATTGTGCTGCATAATGTAATTAATCACTATCATTTATTTTACAAAATATGGAATGTGATTGAACTCGCTTTAATATATTTTTCATGTCAATGTCGAAGTGCTGTCGTTATCTCAAGCGTTTACTTCATTATTGGATTAGCCATAAATTGAATTACATATGATTTTGCCTCGTATCTAAACATTCCATTATCCACAGTTGACTGGATCCAATAATAAGCATTTTCCTCGGCATTGTTGGGTTCTTTGTTTTCATTTCGGTTAGTGTGATCAGTGAAATGTAACTCATTTCTTTCTCTGATTAGTAATTGAAAAATAGGGTAGAAGTCCCTTATTATTTATCAAGTAATTTTTTCACCCGACAATCTTTTTATATTTTTTTAAATTCTTTTTACAAAAATTTACCTCATAAATGTCTGAAGAGCCACTCATGGTAGAGAATTGATGAATAACTTGTGTGATACATATGGAAGAGAAGAAAGGATGATGAAAAGGGATCCTTTAACTTTCAATGGTCAAGAACCAAGTTTCGTTGGCAAACGCTGTTAGATTGGACTGTTCTTGTTAACTTTTAGTACACGGAAGAAAATAGGATGATTTGAATCTCTGGAATTGGTATGACGTTTCCGAGTTGCAATGGTTTGAACTGATGGAAGTAAAGAATGTATTTCAGCTGAAAGTTTTTGGCAAAACATCATATCACCGAAATTTGTCGTTTTTTTTTATTTTGGGGATTTGCATCATTTTGACTTCTGTTGCTTCTTTTGTTTTTCAAAAAATATAATTATTGTCGAGACTCTAAAGAAGATTATGTAGAGGCCGATGAGCAGGCGGTGTCAATTCTGAAAAGGGCATTTGCAGGGTTAGGGTTAGATTATGCGACGAAGCAAGGAGTGCCTATCCTTTAAAAGGGTTTTTTGCAGGGTTAGGGTTAGGGTTAGATAGAGTTCAGTGTGACAAGGCAAGCGGTGCCAATTCTGAAAAGAGTATTTGCAGGGTTAGGGGTTGGGTTAGAATAAGTAGAGTACGAAGAGGCAGGCGCTGGAAATCCTGAAAAGAGTATTTGGAGGTTAGGGTTAGGTTTTGGGGTTAGATTAAGTAGAGAGTGGTGAGACATGCGATGCCTATCCTGAAATAGGTATTTTCAGGATTAGGGTTAGAGTTAGATTAAGTAGAGTGCGAAGAGGTAGGGGATGCAAATCCTGAAAAGAGGATTTACATGCTATTTTGAAAAATAATAGGGATATCATGCAGTATAATAAAAGATATAATCATTAATTGATGTGCTTATTTGGAAGAAGCTGAGTGGAACATCATCATTATAGAATAAATTCGGAGGAAATATCGGTGAATCGAATCCGTGGACGTAGCCAGGCGATTCCTTAATATAAAAGCGTGAAATGGTGGACCTTTAGAGTGGAACTCGTCAGATCGTCAGCCATGCAAAAGTGATAGGGTGGTGGTAGACTTGCAACGGTGTTTCTGTGGAAAGAGTCTGTAAATTAAAAGATCTTCAACTGAATCGTAATAAGATTTTGATTACGATGACAATTTCGTAATCTGCGTACGTTTGCCATTTTCAATTTCCATCTAATGATTCGTTTCTACTTTCCCCAAGAATTCATGGAAGTATTCAGTTCGTCTCGGACATATCGAGATAAACCTTTTAACGCAATATATATATATATATATATATATATGTGTGTGTGTGTCTGAGATAAGGTATTGTAACTATTTACCCTGTTTATATTTTTGGGACTGTTGTCCTCATTTATTCTGTGAATATGTCAATAAAGATAAGAAGAATAGCCCGAAAAATGTAAAATAGTGTGTGTGTGTATATATATATATATATATATATATATATATATATATAACACCGTGAATTAATGGATAGTGTCTCGGATTGAGGAATCGAAGGGCCGAGTTCGAATTCCAGTCGAATCCATTACATTCACTTATGTGTTAATACCCTTAGGAAATGAATGAATCCGCTTCTTTTACCCCCACCCGCAGCTATGGCTAAGTAATAGGACAGACTGGGTTCTATAGCCTTGGATGGCAACTACCACAGAAAGTAATAGCAAGCTACTGCTGGAAAAAATCTGACTGGTCAGTGATTTATCGAAAGATACATGATCGCCTAAGTATGTATCACGCATGGCACATAACTAACTATATATGTAATGCGGAAGACAACTTTGGAACACGATTAAGGAACTGAAGGAGTTGAGTTTAGTTTTGACAACACTGGGATTTCTACTGGATAGTCCACTGGGTCCAGTATTAGCCAATATTTTTGTTCGTTTCTACTTGCAGGTTATTGTTCGAAAAAAAACAAACAACATATATTTACACTACTACATATATTTACGCTATTATTTACACCTCGACGTGGTGTAATGGTTAGTAAGCTTGTCTTGCTAGATCAGTTACGACTGAGTAGAGAGTACGATCCTCGCTGGGTGCCCCATACTTCCGGCCTTGTGCCACATCTAAGCCTGGCTTAGAAAATCGCTATTCCGTCAACGATGTTACGGCCTTTCAGACTCAACTCAATTCCTTTCATCCATCCTTGCAGCTTACGATGTAAGTGAATAATTATTGCACTCTGCTTTTCTTCGAGGTTCTTGTTGAACGTAGAGTTGGTTCATTTATTAACTGCGTTTATCGCAATCCTACATTTACCCGTCTGTACACTAAATGGAATGCTTTCGTTCCAAAAGCCCGTAAGATTAACCTGATTTTCCACCTTAGTCTATCGTGCGCAATGTTCATAAGCGCGTGTTTGAAAGTAAAATTAAGCGTTAAAAAGAACTGGTAGTTTTGGTTCCAGTCTCTGTCCTCTTTATTTGAAACTACCATGGTGAGGTACGAAGTGTCAAATGCTTGCAGCCAGAGAGACAGCATGTATTACATCAGTTTTTTTCTACTGTCAAGTTACGGGCTTGTTTTAAGACCAGTTCGGCGTTTCCAACATTTGGTAAAGATTGTCTGTCCTAGTTTCAAAGTAGTTTGGCTGTATATCAGTATAAATGTCAGTATGATGTTGAATACATGGGACGACGAGTATGAGGTTGGAAACACGTCGGTGTCAACATGTTCTGGCCAATAAAAAATTAGGCAATCTGAGTCTCTCTTCAGCGTATAATTCGGCAATAGGCCAACATAATAATAGTAATAATAATAATAGAGATTCAAATGGGCGCAAAAATACAAGTAAAGCCCAATACACCGGCTGAAGCTGTAAAATACTTAAAAAAGAAAGCAAAGACAAACGCAACCGACCAGATACAGAAACAATGGCAAGATAAACCGCTTGATGGTCAATACTCTGCCCGTAACAAACAAGCTGACGGAGACAAAACTCCTACCCAACAGTGACTACGTGGTGCAGGGTTGAAAGCTGAAACTGAAGGTTTTATCCTTGTTGCACAGGACCAATGCTTGTTAAGTAGGAATTATCAAACACATATACTAAAATATTGTTAGCCCAAAATGCAGATTCTGTGATAAATATCCAGAAACAATTGATCATCTTGTATCAGGTTGCACGATATCGGCACCCACTGAGTATAAAACCCGGTATGACAGAGAGGGCCAACATCTGCACTGGAAAATCTGCAACTTCTACGGGAAGGAAACTGAAAAAAACTGGTATGAACACCACCCAGACCCGGTTACGGAGATAGGGCCTGTTACAATTCTATGGTACTACACAATACACACTGACAGAACAATCAAAGCTAAACTCCGAGACATTGTTATTACAGACCACAAACAAAAAAGTGCCTCCTTATTGATATGGTAGTCCTTGCAGACTACAATGTAACTTTGAAGATAGTCAAAATGCAATCCAAAATACAAGGACCTTGAAATAGAAATCTCAAAAATGTTGCACTTGGGAACATCAACAATCCCTGTCGTAGTTGGAACCCTAGGACTGGTTGGAAAAGATTGCAGTAGACTAATTGAAGGGATTCCTAGAAGTTCATGCCTCAAAGAGATAAAAAATTGTTCTGACAAGTACAGCCCACACTTTACGAAGGGCTTTATCTATGTAATTTTTTTTTTTTTTTTTGTCAGTGGAATGTGCCATGATGCCCTTTCTAAACTAAGGTCGCTGGGTGGGACCCGGAAAGAAATGTGTAAACGCCAGAAATCAAAGAAAATAAAAATGATAATAATAATCCCGACTGTGCGACCAAATATGGAGGGATTTTTTTCCTTTTTGGAACTGTTTACCACTAATTTTAATAGTGAATTATTTAATATTATTTTTTTTTTAATCGTGTACCAAAGTTCACCACCTCATTCAATATATATATATATATATATATATATATATATATATATATATATATATATATATATGTGTGTGTGTGTGTGTGTGTGTGTGTATATATTTGTCGAATATTATCCTTTGTTTCGTTAGATTTCTACCAATGGTTATCTTAGAAAAGTGTTAACACTTAGAGACGTCTGAAAGTCTGTTTCATGTTAGATGCAATCCTCAGGCCACGAGTGCTGTGTTCGTTGCCTGACGATCGCGTATAGCATGAAACAGACTGTCGCCTCTAATTGTTGACTTCAATGTTCACTTTTATATTTACACACATTCTATCTCTGATATTGAGCACTTTATACCATAAATATAGCACAACTTAAGACTATATTTTTATATATATATATAATAGAATGGACTTATAGATTTGTATGATTTTGGACATTATTAATATTTATTTCGAATGATGTTACTAAAGAAAAATTTGCACTCTGCAACAGGAAACGAACATAAATAAGGTTTCACTAAATTTACAGGCAGAAAATTCTCCGCACTATCGAATATAGTATATATATATATATATATATATATATTATATATATATATATATATATATATATATATATATATATATATATATGTATGTATGTATGTATGTATGTATGTATATATGTATGTATGTATGTATGTGCTCACGCGCATCTCTAGGTAGATGGATTTAAGGGAAAAACAAAGACTAAGAAATCCCGAAGGAACTTATATGAAAACCAAATGAAAAGATCAAAGAAAGACAGTAAAACAGATTAAATAATTAATCATTTAAGGTAACATAGCTAGTCATTCTTTGAGACTTTTCATATGAAGATTTCTTTAGCGTGAAACACGGTGTCACGATTTAAGATTAGTGACCTTGTGTAATTTCTTGTTGATTGGCATTTTTACTGACCTGTTTTTGGTTTATTTCTATAGACGTTGATCACCATAGATGTTTATTTAGGTAGATTATTTTTTTTCGAATTTATTTGGCTGATTTGGCAATTTTCCTTTGCCGATTTGCTTCATCATATATCATCTATCTTAAGGAAAGTTGGCTTGAATCATTAGCATCATGAAACCGCAAGGAAAGTTGGCTCTCCGTGTCGTGCCAGAAAGTTTGGGTCCATCCTTCAAATCTGTAAATCAACCATCCGTCCTTGCATGGAATATTGCTGTCATTTAAGGTATGCTGCTCCTGCTCTACGTCTCGAGATCCTTAACAAAATCCAGAGACGAATATGCAAGATGATAGGTCCTGATGTGGAATCTAGTCTACAATCTCTATCCTGCAGGCGTGCTGTGGACTCCCTCTGCCTCTTCGATAAATATTTTCAAGGCAACTGTTCCGCCGATCTACTGTCGCTGGTTCACGGAATTCATGAATTTAAACGTGCATCTCGGTCTCACCCTTTCACTGTCAAAACGTTAAAATGTAACCGTCTCTTCTTCTCAACAGCTTATTCAAGTGTAATGTCAATCGACATCTGACGCTGTGAGCTTGTTCCCCCTCCTTCTCTGGATCCTTTCCTCAAACACGCCTCTTTATTCTTGTTTTCAATCCTCTGTAACACCTTGTGTGCTTGTGGCACTCCCGACTTTCTTGTACTGAATTGAGTTAATATGTATATATATATTAATGGTAATACAACCATCGATATGTAATCCAAGTGGATCCTACAAATATAAAATATTAAAACTGATGCACAAAAAGAGTTCAATATATTTATTATTACAGAGCAAATGATTTATACACAATAAAATCCCAAATCACCCCATTTGGGGAATAAGCTTATTTCAGTCGACGAAGCTCTTTAGTCTTATTCAACCCTGCTATAGACTGATTCGTGTCGGAATTAGAAATTTTAAATATATATATATATATATATATATATATATATATATATATGTGTGTGTGTGTGTGTGTGTGTGGTATATGGGTAAAATGATTCAGTATCATGGATAGGGAGTAGGTAAATATAAACGTGGACTCTGAGGTCAAGACCGAGCGGTTAGTGTCTGTTTCATGCCTGAACGTAATTTCAGGGGATCTATGTCGGATTTTGGCTCGACTGTTTACATATAATGCTCCATATATAAGCAGCATACAAAAATAGTTGAGTCAAAACAAAACACACATGGCATGTAGATTATGTTTAAGCATGAATCAGACTGTCACCGCTTGGTGTTGACTTCAGTTCCCACTTTTATAATTATATGTATAATTTAATTGCAATGAAATTCTAATTAAATGAACTTTATTGCTATCTTAAAAGACGTACTACTTAATGGTCCTCAGAGAGAGCCACATAAAAGAGATGCATTATTTTTGGAATTTTATTATTTTATTTTTGGCCGATCCTACGGGTTCGGATAGCCCACATTAAATTCGGCCTTGTGCCATATCTCCCCGAGTGGGGCGGTTGGTAGATATTCTAGAGTTGTAGATGCGTCTCCAGCTGTGCTGTTCAGACTATCTGCCTCCGGGCAGAGAGGATCCCTAGATAAGGCTATATCGATGGGCAGATTCATGTCTCGAGAAACAGCTACCCGATCCCGTGTTGGACGGGGTCTAAGAGCTTCAATGGGTTCGGATACTCCACATTAAATCCTGACTAGCGCCACATGTGACAGTGTGTGGCGGTTGGTAGATATGCTGCAGTTTGAGATTCATTACGGAAATAACTTGACTAACTTCTAGCAGTTCACTAAATTAACCCTACGTACCGCTGGCGAATCTTACGTGTTTTTCTTGTCCAAAGTATTATCGTCCATTACCAAACTTCGTTTGCTTATTCTATTCAGTAACTTTCCTTAGGTTACATCTGTATGTAAAATAAAAATTAAACAATCTTCGCAATATTAATAGTCAACAGCATAGCCTCTCGTTTTTACCTAATTTACTGTACGTATTTACGAATAATGACATCTCTGTTAAATTACCTCCTTCTACATTATTCTTATTTACTTTTCTAATTAAATAAATAAAATGTAGCTCGAGAAATTGAGGTGCTTGACGAGGCCCCGCATGACCCAGGGTGGGAGCATATATTAGGTTGCGTGCTCCTCAGTATTCTAAGAGAGAGCCAAATAAAAAACATGTAATATTTTTGAACTCTTATTAAAAAGATACTCATTCTTATGAAGGTATACAATTTTTACTGAATACTCTAACTCTACTGTTCCATGCTTGCTAAGACAATAAAAACGACGAAATACTGCTAAAAAGTCAACAATAACCTGCATTTAATTGCAATTACGTTTCAATTAATTAATTATGTTGTGAATACAAGTTGTGGTTCACTGTTTTGTTGTTTTATTGTCTAAACCAGCATGGAAGAATTCGGGTCCCAGTATGCATTGAAAAATCTACTCCTGCATAAAAGAGTTTACGCATTTAATAAGATCCCAACAAAATATAATTTATATTATTCCTGCATAATTGCTATGCCCGTTATATTTAGTGAGAAAATACGTTAGAGTAGATATCTCTGTTTTGAAACTAAAATGAATGCCCACTGGCCTAGAGATTGGAAAGTCATATTATAGAAAATGTTCTACTCACTGGAAACGAAACTGTATTCTTTTCTTTTAATAAGTGAACACACTTTTAAACATTATCTATTAGACCAACGCGTCTTAAACTTTGGGTCGCGACTCCTAATATCGTCACAAAGCGAAATGCTGGGATCGGGAAAATTAAATTCAAACACTTGAATTTCAGTTTCTTATTTCACAAACGTCCATTATTTAACTTGATGCGCCACGCATGCGCTGTGGTAATAAAACGCGCGCTTACCGACGTTGAGTCTCGTGCACTGTCATCAGATTTATTTTCAGTGTAGTGGGTTAATACCTGTCATGGCGAAAAATCCCATTCTGAAAAATGGGTTAATTATGAAAAAAATTAAGAAGCGCTATATTAGACTATAAGACGTCAGCATGATGAAGCAAGGCTTAATTACTCGATTTAGGAAATGCACATCGCTTTTTGGGACATTGCGAAATTAATATCTATTGACTTCATTTCTGTATCTAAAATATGAACAAAGTAATTTTAATAAATTTGTGCATTTTTTTCTTTAATTCGTTTATATTTCGTATTGCTACAAATGTTAAATCCAGTGATTGTACGCGATTTAATAGACATCTCTATGTTATTTTAAGCAGTGTATTTAATGTCTACCGACCTGGACATCGTAAAGTCCCATTCACTGAAAAATATATTAAATATGCTTTAAGTTATTTATGATGGCTATATTGTGTCTGTGTAGGGAAGTCGATGTTATAGGTAATTTACGTTTCCATTAGTATACTTTTGACGATACGATAATTTCCTCTTTGCACAAATATTTCTTAACAAACACAAAAACATGAAACAAAAACTAATTAACTGTAATTCCCCTAACACTATAGTTGATAAACAAATTAAATAAAAACAAACAACAAATTAAAAAGTTGTAAAGAAGAACCATAATTATTTTCGACGAGCGAAGTGCAGTATTTCCTCCTTGGAAAAGTGTGGGTGACGCAGGTTTAAGCCCTGGAGGTGAACATGAGTCTCCATAAAATTAACGTTTGACGTAGTAGGAAAAAAAATCACACAAACAGATATATATATATATATATATATATATATATATATATATATATATATATATAATCTTGGTAATAAATCCGTTGGTACATAATATAAGTGGATCCTAGTAATATCAAATATTACAACTGATCCATAAAAAAGGTCAATGTAATTGTTATAAAAGAGCATATAAATTACACAACCAAATCCAAAATTACCTTGTATGGTGGAGGGTGTATAGATCTATTTCAGCCAATGAGAATTAGGTCAGTCTTATTCATCCCCGGTGTAAAGACTGTGTTCCTGTAGGAATTATAAATTTAAAATATAACTTTGACAACAATCGAAAAATTGATACAGAATTTATCCCTTTCTATGTTTCAGTCAGACGAAATGCTAGAGTCGATGGTAAGGTGGGGGGGTGAAGGTATTAGCCTTAAAAGAACAGGTTTTATAAAATTAACCTGAATATTAACAGTATGACATTAAATTGGAAAATGAAGTATTAAATTGAAATTAAAAGAGGGACGAAAATAGAGCTTTACATAAAAAAAATAATTATACATAAAAAAATTTAGGTTCCTGTTTAAAAAATAACTTATACTTAAAAATGATATATATAAAAAGATTAACACTAAATCATATTTAATTAACTTTGTGTAAGAATATATTTTTTTTAAATTATGTAAGAATATATTTTAAAAATTTTATATCGGACATTTTGTCTGACTGAAACAACGAAATGGACAACGTTTTCGATTGCTGTCAAGTATGCAGAAAAATAGGAAGGAACACGTCCGGTAAATAATCCGGAGTTCCTTAGTATTTTTATTTTTATTTTTAAGAAGACAGTGCTTCATACAGAAGTAGAGCTTATAGTATAATATTTTTTATAAAGATATGATTCCTTCGCTACATAAGAGTTCTCATGTTTCAAAAACGAGAGCCGAAACCATCAATATAATTATTAAAATTAAGTTGAATCAAGGCGTTGGGTCCCGTTTCACCCTCAAGTGAAAATTTAGGAATAAGCTATCTTGTGGTTTGCGCGTGTTTATAAGTATGGTTCATTGCAACATTAAGTAATATGGAAACGGATAGGGCCGCCATTTTGGATAGGTGGTCAGATTGTTTTTATCTACAGATTCGCCACCTTCGGAAAGGTTATACCAAAGTAGAGTGGGCTATCTATTTCAAAGCTAATGGTGGCCGTCACCGTCTTACACCGGAAGAAATTTCTTGGTGCGACGGCAGGTCGTTAAGTGTCGAGAGGATTTTCTTTTATCTATCTGTTAATCTCTTTATTTATTTGTTTATTCTAATGACTGTTCCGTAAACACGCGCAAACCACAAGATAGTTTATTCCTAAATTTTCGCTTGAGGATGAAACGGGACCCAACACCTTTATTCAACTTAATTTTAATAATTATATTGATGGTTTCGGCTCTCGTTTATATATGTAGCGAAGGAATAACATTTTTTTTAAATATTATAATATATATATATATATATTCCTTTATTATAATTTTATCATTTCGACAAAACCATTTTACTCACCTCAAAGATGCAACTTGGTTTCAGCGCATTTCAACTGCACTTCGACGGGTGAAAATGGTTATGAACACTCCTGCCAGTAGGCAAGCCGTATGTGAAACGTCACTTCCTATTTTCGATTTGTTTAAGAAGAAAAAATATATATAGGTGACGGAGTGAAACACTAGTGCTTGTTGATAGCAGTTTGGTGATAAATGGATTGGGTGTTTACTGTTGACTGGTCTCTGGAAATTTATAAAACACCGGTCAAAAGTCCAGGCACATCATCTCACAAGCGTCCTAAGAGTGAGAGGTAGGGAAGGAAAAGTGGAGATAGGGGATAGTATTACGTTTAAGTAGGTAAAAATTGTAGCGATACTTCTAGTAGTAATTGGGAATGTTATTTTTGGTTTACTATAAAAATTCTAGAGCTGAATTGCATGTATTTATGTTGGGGTTATCACTATTAATTCTGTAATCAATGAACGTGTTTGGCGGATTAAAATTTAGAAGTGGTGATTTCCTCTAAAAAAAAACGGATGTTAATATAACCTTTTATAATCAAATTTTGAAATATTCCTGGACCGTATAGCGTGTAGAATAAGTGTGGGTGTAAAAACGATTTATCTAAAAATATTACCTGTAATATATATGAGAGAAAAAAAATTAAGAATCATAATTTAAATAGTAGAGAGGTACATAAGAGGGTAGGGAATATATCGAAGGAGTTGATTTATAATTTTAAAACGTTTATATTTATTGAATTAAGAATTGAACAGGATTGTAGTGTTGGATCCTAAATATGTCTACAGAAAACGGTTGTTTCATATTTTTGATTTAATAATTGGGTGTTATTCAAGAATTCAATGATACCTATTTTCTCCTATAAACATATGAAGAAAGGTCCGTTCAGAGAATTGCAGGTTCTGTCTTGTCTGAGGATTTTCCATTTTAGGTGTTTTTCCATCTTCCTTGAGTTTCCAAAAATATTTCGAAAGTGATGTCATTGTCATTCGTTTGGCCATATTTGTAAAGGAGTTCATGTGATTGTAATACCTATCCTTAAAAGGTCAGCTAGTTGACCCCACATGCAGCCTAATATCTCTGGGGTTCTCATTTGATGAGATATATCACATATACACTATGAATTTGGTTAAGCACCTGTTTAATAATGGACATTGATCGAGGATTCTAGAATTACATAGACATTTTTTCCTGGGGTGTATTAGAACTTGTATTTAAGTTGCGTTCATTCTACTGTTATGCGATTAATAATTTTATCTAGATTTCTAGAACAGCTATAGCTAATTTTTAAGGTATTGCGGTTGAAGATCTGGCTTACTTTTACTCTCCGTATCGAAGTGCTTGTTAATTATTAGGTTGGTGTAAAAATAATGACGTAATAATGTCGTTTTTTGACGTATTTTTAACGTCAAAAAACGACATTATTACGTCATTATTTTTGCATCAACCTAATAGATTTAAGAATTTGTGTCTTAATTTGGTACAGACTAATTTGTTGAAGGAAGGTGTGTACCAAATTATTCTCCTTCCTCTTGTTTTTTTTTTTTTTTTTTAAGAATGACTACAATTTTGTCTATATTGAATTTCTGGAGCTCTATAACCTCTGTTGGTAAGGACTTTCTGCTATCAACAAGCACTATTGTTTCACTCCGTCACCTATATTTATTTATTTTTCTTCTCAAAGAAATGGAAAAAAAAGGAAGAGACGTTTCACACAGGGCTTTCCCACAAGCAGGATTGTTCATAACCATTTTCGATTCTCACCTGTCGAAGTGCAGTTAAAATTCATTGAAAGCAAGTTGCATCTTTGTAGTGAGTAAAATGGTTTTGTCTATAAGATAAAATTATAATAAATAAATAATTATCGCTCTACTATCGGTATCGAGCCCTATTTTGGATTAATGCTCTGAACGTTGGAATTGATATATAACATTCGTCTCATCGCAACGGATATATATATATATATATATATATATATATATATATATATATATATATGTATATGTGTGTGTGTGTGTGTATGTATATATATATGTGTGTGTGTGTGTGTAATACATACATCTCTATCTATAAAAGGCAGGATGTGTGTGTGTGTGTGCCGCAATTATCGACGGGTTTGCACCAAAATTTACATGCACATGCTCCAAGTTAGCGGGAAGGCCAAGACAGATTTTGCATTTCCCAACTCTCATCAATAGTAGAAATGATCGATTTTTTCATGCTTCTACGGCAGTTTTTATGTAGTTTGCGGCCATTTTCTACTGGCCAGAGTGAGAGCCTGTAGCTGTCTGCCACGAATAGGCAGGAAGATTCTGTTGGTCAGCGTGAGAGTCAACAGCTGACTGATACGAATGTTAACTAGCATGCTAGCATGCAAAAAATCGATAGCTGCATTGGTCACAAGTGGGAATAATTTAAATCTGCATGGCACTTTACTCCACTTGACGTATTCGCTTGCTTAAACTCAACGTTGATTCTGATTCCGCAGAACTGGGTTGGTGTGAAATGTATTTGTTGTGAACATTCTTTTTTCATTCGGTTTTTCCAGTCACGAGTCCATTTTAAAGCTGATCGTTTTGTGTTCATTTTGTTTAGTTCTTTTTTCGTAACAGATTTAATGTTTAGTATAGAGCATAGAAAAATTCGCAGCGTGAGATAGGCAAGAAGTAAGGCATGTAGCAACCTCTGCACATGAGCACAGCAAAGGGTACTCCTTTAAAGGCAAGGAAGGGCAAAAATATTTTAAGTCAAGTGATAGCGATTGCTGTATGAGTCGTATGATTTTTGAATCAAGCACGGGCAACGCCGGGCCATGCTGCTAGTACATGTTTTTTTTTTATTTAGACTTTGGACTTGCATACTTGACGATTATTTTCGGCTATCGTAAATGTTCTTGGTTCTTTCTTTTTTTATAACTTTTTTCCCTTTGCAAATCAAGACGCCGAAGTTTTTCCGGACGAGTATAATTTCTTATATTTATAAGATTATTACTACTACTTATATATATATATATATATATATATATATATATATATATATATATATATATATATATATATATATTATAAAAGTGTTCATTGAGATCAACACTCGGCGGTAACTGGCTGTTTCATGGTTGAACGCAGTCTTCACTCCTAAAGATTGCTTTTAAGCATGAAACAACCTGTCAACGCTGTGTTTATCTGAATGTACACTTTTATAACATATATAATGATGCGCACTTTATATACAATGTGTAACAACGTCGAAATAATTTAATTTACCTCAAATAAGGGACCGATATCCTCGTGCTTATAATTAGATTGCTTTTCAGTGGGCAAAAACGAAGAAGTCTGGTAGGTCGTTATAACCGTTGGAAAAATCGATAATGAGATCCGAGGACATACCAATGGGATTTGGGGATGTTTGCTTAAGAAAGCGTTGCAAATCTCTGTTAATTGTCAAGTTTTATAAGCTACATTGCATGCAATGAAATTTACCCATTTTAATTCGTTATCAAAGAGGAAAAATTCAAGCCCAGTGATTTAAAAACATAACTTCCGCTTTGCCAAGTTCATCCCTACTGGTTTCAATTAATAGGTTGTTTTGCACGAGTTTGCCATATTTTCTGGTCATATATTCAATATTATGGCTATCTATAAACACAGTGTGTCATTCTCGTGCAATAAACAAGTAAACGCGCATACGCAAAAATAGGTGTACGAATGTTTATCCAGATGAAAAATGAAATTAACATTTATATAATAAATTGTTTGCGTAAAGTGAACTTATATTCTGACAGACGGGGGCACATTGAAATATATAGGGAGATCCACACACTTCCTTCTACTCGTCCCTAAATAAACGCGTATTACATTATAATTCAATGACCTTCAATTTTATATGTTACTGCTATTGTTCACAAGGGTCTAGATCACAGAGTGTTATGAGGTTGGGGTATGGGCGTAAGTGAAGTTGTTGTAAGGGTGTAAGAGATGCTGTTATAATGGTGTAAGGGTGGTTGGAGTAAGAGCGTAAAAGAGGTTGCTGCAAAGGCGTAACATAGGCTGTTGTAAGGTCGTAAGAGAGGCTGTTATAATGGCGTAAATGTGATTGTTGGATGGGCGTAAGTGAGACTGCTATAATGGCATGAGAGGTTGTTGTAACGGCGTAAGAGAGACTGTTATAATGGCTTAAGAGAGGTTGCTGTAAGGGCGTAAGAGAGGTTTTTGTAAGGGCGTAAGAGAGGTTGCTGTCAGGGCGTAAGAGCGGCTGTTGTAAGGGCGTAAGAGAGGCTTTTATAATGGCGTAAGTGAGGTTGCTGTAAGAGCGTAAGGGAGGTTGCTGTCAGGGCGTAAGAGCGGCTGTTGTAAGGGCTGTAGAGAGGCTGTTATAATCGAGTGAGGTTGGAGTAAGGGCGTAATAGAGGAATTGTGGTTGACATATTCTGAAGTTAAAAAGGATACATTACGGCTGACCCTATATTTGAAGAGGTAAAATTCGTAGTTATCGAGGAAGCGTTCTCTTACCCGTCAGCGAGTTAACAGTTCTGGGAACTTCATTCTTACCAACCGATTATGAAAGCAATGAGGATGAGTCGACACCTCATACGTATACCTCTCATGGCGAATCTTAACTGTGAAGGTCTGTACTGGTGGAAATAAACATATATCTAATCTGAATATTTGCCATAGCATTAGTGAAAGAAGAGCAAGAGGCAAGCAAGGTTTCATCATTGGGAAACTGGCTGCAAGGTGGAAAATATTAAATCACCCAGAAAGCCGCGTAAACGCTTTTGAAAACTGTCAGGATTTGACAGTAAAGATTGGGAAGCTCTTCCCCAGATACGGTAGCATAAATGTTTGTATATCTGCGCGCGCATGTGAGTGTGTGTGTGTGTGTGTATGTGTGTGTGTGTGTGAATCTTTTTCTTTTTTTTTAAATTCAGTCGACAAAAACTATATGTTTAATATTTTATGTTGTTTTTTATCATTTCGAATGTTATTTAAGTCCTATAATTTCCGTGTTAGCTCTTTATGGAGAGACTTAATTTAACTGGATATCTTTCTTAATTTCAGTTGATTTCACTTAATTAGTTTGGTTGACATATAAATAAAAGTTAATACGTAGTTTTCGTGGACAATGTGCACTCCTAAATTTACACATACAAACCTGGAGAATACGCATTATTAGATTATGTAATATCTTATTCAGATTTGACATTGAATATGCTCACTGAAAATTACTAGGTTTAAAATGAAAACACAAGTGAATAAAAATCATTCTGCAATGCTCAATTCTCCAGAAGTATGAGTAGATTTAAGATTGGTTTGTACCTACCCCTGCTAGTATTACTGATAGCGGCTCGGAATGGGAACGTAATTCTAAGATAAGTACTTCAAAGAGAGATTGGTTGGTTGATTTGTTTAGCAGAATAACATCTCATCATGCGTAATTTAAAGCCGAAATTTTATTTTCTTGGGAGCTTCGATATAATAAAAATATATGTCATTCTGCTTTCACAATTGACTATATGGTACATGATACTCAGCTTTTGTATATATACATGTTATGTAGACATAAACACAATGGCGGTGCTATATGTGTTTTATGCTGTAGACCTGTTTTTAGTTATATTTTGAAGTAGGGTTTGATTTACAGATTTGTAGGATATCATTTAGCGGGATATTAACCACTTATCTGATGCGAAAATCTACATAATTTGAACACAATTTTATAGCTCTAAGTAAATATATTTGAAACACAATTGTATGCCTTCAGCTAAAGATAAAATGCAGTGCCGGTCATTTGGCTATATGTATTGATAGTACTTTTATCATATCAAAATGTACTGCTTGCTTGTATTTTTGCTCATTAAATGTATTTTTTATACTTTAATGTTTTTGTGTTTGGGGGCTAACTATTTGGGCATAGCTGTGACACAAACAGGTTGTGAACATGCGAACAACAGTAATTAAGAGGCCCTACCAAGTTCCACAAAACCTCCACTCTCCCAATCAGAGGTTATGTTGTGAGATTTAGTTTATAGTCATAACTAGGACTTATTTTACAGAGAGGACATATCCTGTCTGTAAATGTCGATGGCACATTCAATCAGAAATTATCAGAGCAGCAGCTAAAGTCGCTAATCATGTATTAAAGAGATCTTTTTATTTCTTTGTCAGGAACTGGCATATTCGGTAAATTCAGTACACACACACACACACACACATATATATATATATATATATATATGTAATTATTTATTAAAAAATATAACAAATATGTTATAAAATCACTACAAAAATAGCCATTTTGTTTCAACACTTCTGGTGTCTTATCAAGTGATGGTGTTGAATGTATAATAAAAAGGACATTCAACACCATCACTATATATAAGTGTGTGTGTTTGTGTGTTTTGCGTGTGTTTGTATATTTATTGGTTATATATATATATATATATATATATATATATATATATATATATATATATATATATATATATCTTTTTATGCGCCATCTCCTTTCAGGACGTAGGCGATCATGGCTCTCCACTTCGCTCTATCCCTTGCAGCTCTCATCAAGTTCCTTCCGTCTGCTTCCTCACCCAGACCACGTTCTGTCATCCACCTGATGAAGTATAGCTAATATGCCACGCGCTGATTTCCCTTGTCTCTCTTTTCCTCTATTCGGCCCATAAGTATCAGATACTCCACACTCCCCTTCCTCATTATATGTCCCAGAAACTTCAGCTGTCTCTTCCTGGTGTTAAGTATAAGCCTCGTCCTTGTTTGCAAATCTCTCTAAGACATTATCGTTGTTCACATGGTCGGTCCATATCCTCAGCAACCTTCTAAAGAAACACATCTCCGTCGCCTCGAGTCTGTTCTTCATCATTAAGGAAATTTGTATTATGGGTGTAGAATGAAAAACAAGTGTTTGATGACCTTAAATGGTTAATGGCCCTTCTCCTGCAAATTCTATTAGTATTACGTAGTGTGGTTCCGTTCTCTCTTAGGATGAACAACCTATCAATATAATGTATATAAATGTGTGTGTGTTTATTTTATTGTTTTTCCAAGATTATTTGTTCTTTTCTCATATATATATATATATATATATATATATATATATATATATATATATATATATATATATATATGTATGTATGTATGTGATGTGAATAGATACATGTTACCACAAATGTGAATTTCTTTTAGCTGACATGAGTAAATCTGTAACGGAATCTTTTTCATAAGCGATACATTGGACATTCCGTCTGCCACATTTCATCTGAACAACAGTGAGTGGCAACTGCGCAACTGCAGGCATAAAAATAACCACAAAAAACTCACTCTTGTATGCGCATGCATAGTTGAACCAATAAAAAGTTTTGTCCACTGCATAGGTATGAGTTTCTTTTACAAAATAATAAATTATTATTATTATTATTATTATTATTATTGTTGTTGTTGTTGTTGTTCTTCTTCTTCTTCTTCTTCTTATGTGCCCGATAAATTTCAATTTCTTCCTGTTGTTAACTATAAGTTTTCTTTCAGTTTTCCATTTTCAATAAAAACTTCTCTCTTTCCGTAATTCTTTTGGTTATTCCAATGCTCCTTCGGATTTCAGTGTCCATTTCTGTTGGTTCAAGTCTATTCAGCATTTTTGAGATTGTCCAGCATTTATTGCCGTATAGAAAGACAGATATCACGTGACAGTTTAGTAACTTTGCGAATTTTTTCTGTTTATTTGATTAGTGAATGCGTCTTTGCCTATCCCAATCGTCCTGCAGATTACAGTGTTACACATTCCGTTGACACATTTCCCAGACATTTAAAGTTTTGTATTTGTTTTATTTTGGTATCTCGAATTTGTAATTTGCATTTTGGGCTAAAAAAAATGCATTATTTCTTCTTGCAGTTGATGTTTTAATCCTTTCTTCCTGCTTTCATTTATTACTTTTGTAGGAGCTTTTGTATGTATCTTTCGTGTCGGCTACCAACATTGTGTCATTTTCGTTGCTCACATGTTCAGTCCGTGGTAGTATCAGCATACTTCTCTGGAAACCATGGTTTTGGTATCTCCGATTGGGTTTTTGCTGACAACCATGGATTCTGTCTTCTTGCAGTTGATCTTTAATCCTTTTTTCTAGTTTTCTTTCACAACCTTCGATGGGAAATTTGCGTACTTCAACGTGGGGTAATGGTTAGCAAGCTTGTCTCACTAGATCAACTAACGACCGAGTAGCGAGTTCGATCCTCACTGAGTGTTCCATACTTTCGGCCTTGTGTCACATCTAAGTTACCCTTGGAAAAGCACCACCTTCCATAGGAAAGTATCCCAAATGAAAATAGGTGACGGTAAAAAAGAATAGATATCTGATTAAATTCTCAACATGTTGGAAAGGGGACAAAAATAAGCTGAGATTATAGGACACTACACAAAGAAATAAAGAAATTCAGTAGAATAAAGAGGAATGACTCGAACGGGAAATGTGCAGAAACAGAAAAATGAGTAGCAGAGAGAGAGAAGATATTCTTTAAAAAAAAAAAGAACAGGACAAAAGACATACTCATCAACAGGATATGTAAAATGCAGAGATGGGCTGCTGATATTAAAGAAAAGGAAAAATACTTAAGATGAAACAAGGAAGAAGACTCCTACGACGAAAGATAACAACCGACAATATACAGAAATATAGAAAGAGCGGAATTTGTACTGTCCAAATTGAACAGAAACAAAGCGGCAGGGTCAGACGGAAGTTTAATAGAGATTCTGGAAGCTTTAGATCATTTCGGTATGAAGATGATTACAGAAATAATAAATGAAATCTACAAAAGTGATGATATACCGGATGGCCTAAGTAGATGCATTTTCATTGCACTGCCTAAGAATCCAGGAGCAAACGAATGTGGACTCTTCACTGGACAATGATCCTAATGAACCATATCATAAATCTAATCATTCAGAGCTTGATTATTAGAGCTCACAGCAGAATCAGACCAAAAAAGGGCAAGAAAGGTGCGGGTTAGTTAAAGACACGGAAACACAGAACGGAATATTTATACTTAGAATATCAGAGAGAGAGAAATACACATTGCAGAAGGCCTTGTACATGTGTTTTATAAATTATGCAAAGCTATTCGATAAATACGCCCAATAGATCGGTTGGAACTGCTTAGCAATGTTGACATATTGTGTGAGAATTGACCTGAAGGAGACACACAAAAAAATATATACAATTTCAATACACCAAACAGGCAAATCGAAAAAACAGGCAAAACGCGAAGGGTTGCCCGATTCACCTTCAGTCCAAAGCTCGCCAATTTGCCGTCTCTCCACTCCATTGCAAAACATACACTCGACTCTGGTCCTTTTGGGTCGATGAGGTAAGTCTCTGCTATACATATTTCTGCGCACTTTAAGAAAATGAGTTCAGCCGATATACAAAACTGAAAAGTGGTTCAAACGAGGACGAGTCTTCTAAACGAACTTATTTAACCTAAAAGAGTGAGGCGATTCTGAGAGAAAGGAAAATCCTACCAGGATTCATTAATGGCTGTAACAATCTTAACAACATAAGATATGATAATAATACTGTGTTGATAGTAGACACAGAAAGAAAACGAAAACAACTTTTACAGAAGCTGTTTTTTTTTGTTTTTTTTTTTTAAATACTTACCATTTATCTGCTTCAAATCAAATCATTCTTCGGTTATGCTTTAACATAATCCAGACGGAAGCTGGAACAAGGCCACTATATCACTATAATACACAAAAAATTGAAAACTTTATCATAGAATATAGCATGATCAAGATTTTTCCTTGTTACATACCATACCTATATCCACTAAGAGGTATGTCCCAATCTTCATAAATAAGTTAGACACTATTGTAAGTGGTGGATATATGCTGTCTAAGTAGTCCACCACTAGCAGTGCTTAACTATTTCATACCGCTGGCGAGTATTGAATTTTGTTGATATTATAAAGATTACTATTTCATTTCCAACTCTGTTTCGGTTATTCCTCAATCAGTAATGCTTTCTAGGTTACAACACACCTCTAAATTATAAGCTCAATAAAATATATTTTATTCTGGTGGCTTTTCTTTTTAAAGAACCTGCTGACTTTCTACAAAGATGGACGAAAATTTTGCGATCCGTCGTTCGGTCAGAATAAAGATGACAAAATGTGTGAATGAGAGTTATTGAAAAAAGAAAACATTTAAGCACATGCAATTTCCTAAAGAAGTAAGAATATATTGAAGTTTTAGATAAATTGTAACACCTACTTTGGAATTAGGTCTCATTTTTAATAGGATTTACTCCATGCACAGCAGTAAAGCCACTAAGACTCAATGGATTGCTGTGTGGGAAAGAATTAGAAAAGAGAAAACATGAAAAAGCGAGAACAATAGACGAGTAATCAGGAAGACACTAAATAACGACTGACATTGAATTTATATTTTTGAAGAATAAAGTTGGCCGGAAAGCATGTAGACGGATAACAGTTCCACATGCTATAAGTGTGAGACTAATTCACCTGTAAATTGATGAGACCTTTATGCTCATATAGTATTGCATTTAAATTCATAAAATCTAAGTAACTTAGCCATGAGCTTGTGGCGGACTACCACCACATTTATTTAATTTTGATTAGGAAACCAAACTGATGTGAAGCAAGGGACAAGGCAAAGGTATCATTATATATGAAGATTGTATTCAACAATGCATACAATAAAGAATGTGTAAGAAAAAACATACAATGAGTAAGACGACAGTTGTCTCTCTTTAACTACCAAAGCTCTCTGAAAGGAAAAGAGTTAATTGTTTTTTATAAATGTTTTTAACAGTTATGCCCTGTAAGAGGAAACTTATGTAAGTGTAAAGGAATATGCAGTTTGCGAGTTTTGAGTAAGAAGATCGGCGCATAGCTTCCACTGTCGTGGATTTCTGTGGCAGCTAAAGTCTCACTGGGGCGTCTCCTCTTTTCTCTTGCTTTTTTAGGTGATCATTGAATCAGAAGTGCTGCGCGGGAAGAATCATTCTCCACGTACAGGGAATCTGATTGGTCGACACTGACCAATCAGTGAATGAGCTTTGGGGAGATTTCTGGGGTTCTCCCAAAAGTGCACAAAATCTACTATACGAAAATATAGCGATTTCAAAATTGTCGCATAAGATAGCAGCGTTTTTTCCTGTCCAATGAATGACTGCTATCGAAAATTTGAAATTTGTGTAAGTGTATGTGTGTGATGATGATCGCTATACGCTCACCCGAACAATTACCATGAAAGAAGTAATATGAAAGGCAACAGGAAGTAAATTTACAATAGTGGGGAAGTGATTGAAATCGAGACGCCAGGTCAGGATTAATAATATTACTGATTCTCTTTGGATTTTATCAAGAATCTCTAAATAAATAGCAGGAGCATCGGACCATATGTGGCAGCAATAGTCTAAGCATTGGTGAACGGTAGACATAAGATAGATACTGGAGAGAACAAATTGTCTACCACGATACAGTGAACCCATCACTAAGACAAACCCTGTCGAAAGCTTTCGGAATGTCTAAAGCTACAACTCGGGTTTCACCGAATCTGATAGGCCGATAGTTAAAAAGGTCAGAGAGTTCAACAGAGTTTTTAAAAACTGGGATAACAGATTATGATGTCCGGCAGGAATGCATGAGGCGGCGAGGGACTTAAATTTAAAAAGTCTAGGTACCATAGTGGAGAGCTCATCCGAACAATTACCCTGAAAGTATTTATCGAAAACGTACGGAGAGACAACATTATGGCGGTGGGAAAATGTCTGAAGCTGATATGCCAGGTCAGGACCAATAATATTGCTGATTTCTTCTTTGGATTTTATCAAGAAGCTCAAGGTAAATGGAAGGGGCAACGGAACATATGCGGCAGTAATATTCTAAGAATGGGCGAATGATAGACATAGACATGTATGATAAATTCTGAAGAGAAAAATTGTCTAGCACAATACAGTGAACCAAATTTCTTATCAGCTGACCTAACAGTTGATTCAATGTAGTCTCCCCACTTTAGCCGAGAATGTTAGCCCGAAAAGATGCAAAAAAAGTCACTATCCTAGAGGTTAGCATCAGCCATGCTGATGGAAAGTAGAATAAGATCATTTAGGTGATTCACAGGGAGCAGTTTAGTTTTCGAGGCGTTAAAATTAACCGGATATACTTTGGGAGATCTAAGAACATACATTGGGTTACTCTTTAGATTTCAAAACATTATGACCACATAAATGACTAAGTTTTGTCAAATTATCCGGCTTGAGGTTAAATGAGCGGAAGTAAAAATAGAAAAAGAGTTTTATAGTAATATTTCAATTAAAGAATTCCTATTTACTTGTCTGCTCAGCCTGGAATTATGTATTCCATTTTTGCGCCTTCCATAGGACCGAGCAACGAGAGTAAAACCTTTCTCAGCTACAAGGCAGAACAAAATTATTGAATTGAATCAATAGCTTCATCTACCGCAAGAAAATTTGGCTCTCCTTGTCACGCCAAAAGGTTTTTCGTGCCTCAGTCCATCCTTCAAATCTACAAATCAACCATTCCTCCTAGCATTAAATACTGCTGCCATATATGGCCTGGTGCCCCCTCTGTTCATCTCGAGGACCTCGACAAAATCCAGAGACGCATATGAAATGTGATAACTCCTGACCTGGAATCTCGTCTATAGTCAATTTCTCACAGACGTGATAAAGCTTCCTTCTGTCTTTTCTACAAGTATTTTCATGGCAACTGATCCGACGACCTACTTTCACTGGTTCTCCAGCAGCACGAATGTAAGCGTGCTACTAGGTTGGCATCTCGGCCACACACTTTCACTGAGGAAACGGCTAATGTAGCCGTCTCTTCTACGTAAACAGCTTCTTAACTCGCACTTTCCGTCAGTGGAACTCCCTTCCTCTTACTTGCTTTCCTGATAGCTATAACCTTTAAATATCCAAGTGTAATGTCAATCGACATCTTCTGATGACTTGACCTTGAGGTCCGTCCTTCTCTTTATCCTTTTTATAAAAACCCCTCTTAACTCACTCTCTGTAGCCCCTAGTGTTTCTAGTTGCACTCCCGCCTTGCTTGTGGTGATATGCCCCCCCACAAAAAAACTGTCTTCGATATAATTATTTATATTTTTTGTACAGGATACATACAAAAACGTACAAGTACACCTCACAAGTTACACTTCAATTCGAGTGTTGGTTTGATTGATTTATGTTGATTTATTTGAAGGCATATCAACTCCTTATATGTTATTTAATGCCGAAAATTTATTTACTTTTTGAGATTTTTTTTTTTTTCCCAAAATATAGTGCCAGTAATTGTTTTTATTGTTTTACTATGAAAATATATTGCTGGCAATTTTTTCTAATTTATTCTTATATTTTGACCCCAGCTTAACTATTTGCTCATAGTTGGAATCCTAACAGGTGCAATCACCCTGGGGTCAGGTTTGGACCTGGGAACAGACCAAGAGATTTACAGCAGACCCTCATCATAATATTTTTGCTTTAGCAATTCATTGACAGATGGAGATACAAAATCAACACAGACTAAATAAGAACAGATAGATAGATAGATAGACAGACAGACAGACAGATAGAGTTAGAAAAATACCCATGTTTTTTATTATTCTCTTGATATATCAGACTGAATTGCGCTTCATTTCCATTATTCAGTTGACGAAGTCTCACATAAATTCATTTACTCCCAAAAGATTCCTCGATATTGGTCGCTCGAAAATGACAGGGAAATCTTGGCCCAAGTTATAATCTCGCACTTAAACACAATACGCAACTAATGGACAAGTGAGTCAACTCTACTAATTAAGGCAATTCTTTAGTTCCCTAGCGGCTATCTTGTTTGCACGGTCGGCAGTAACTGTTTCGTACTACGGAAGAGTCCGGATATAACATTTTAAAGACAAATCCCATTTCTTAATAGCACGATCCATTACCATCTATTTGTTGTCTGCTGACCGACTCGAAAGTACTCAATCACAATCTGGCATTGTCTTCCGTTTGCTTTGTTAAGATGAGAACATATTTTTAGCTGATGGGGCTCTAAAGGTTTTGGTATTACATACGGCCCAAAGCAATCGAGATTTTTATTAAATAGTTATCGGAGATTTCTTTTCCGTTGCCGGAGGGAAATGAAGTCACAAAATATTTTTCGTCGGTCATTCTAAGGAATATAGATAAATATTTAAGAGCCGGAGGGTCACGTGGATTGGGGAAGATTTTCATTAAATTATTATGTACACCATTTACATTATTCGGACTATTGTCCTCATCTTTGTCGCCATATTTATTACAAAGTTTCGGCCGTTGTACGCTCCGGCCTTCTTCAGATGGTTGGAATCTGGAACGGAACCCTTTATTTCGCTCACTGGGGTAGACTGTTCTAGTTCCACGTACCATGTCTAATGGATGTCAGTTATCAGTTATCTCCTGTTAATTCCCCTCTCCAAGTTTTCCACTGCCTTAACCAGGTATTGAACTCGCACTCTGTCACTGGATCTAACCAACGCCTTTTGTCCACTTTGCCATGTGTCATTGAGGACATCTATGTATGAAAGGAAAATGAAAACAATAAGGGCACTTATATTCAGAATCAGAAGGACAAAACTGCAATTTATTGGACGCATAACGAGGAAAGAGGGCTATATATGCACTGGAAAAAAATGAGTGCTAAAGACAGACGTATGAATTTCTGGGTATTATAAAGATAATGTCTTCAGCAACCATTTTTTACCAATGCTAATATTACCCTCTTTCCTCGTTATACCTCAAATAAATTGCAGCTGTGTTTTTCTGATTCTGATTAAAAGTGTACTAATTGTTTTAATTTTCCTTTAGACTTCCTCATTGATTACAGGATCAGTCCATGGAATTCTCAATGTCCTTTTATAGAACAAGAACTATTTTATGGTCCCTGTCTTCTATTCATCTTTGACGAGATACTCCGCATTCACTGCCAGGCAAGAGGATTAACAGTTCAATATTCTTGTCTTGGTTTCAAACGAAAATTTCCCGTTTCTTAATATTTTCTTTAGAGTTTGAAAGACAACTTTTGTGGTTCGAGTACGTTTTTGGATTGCGCTGCGACATTTCATTCCTCTGCTATAATGTCTAACAGATATTTATTTATTTATTGAGGATTTTGATCTTGACATTTCTAATTAGTAATTCAAGTCTTGTTTCTTTTCGTTGGTGTTTCTTTTCTTGTCATTTTTTTACCATAAAATACGTCAAAAAACGACATTATTACGTCATTATTTTTGCACCAACCTAATATATATCCTTTTTTCTTCGTCCGTTCTGTTCCCGGAGTTGAATAAGACTGCCGTAGTTTCCGTCGGTTGAAATAGATCTCTCCCCCCATCATACGAGGTAAATTTGGATTTTGTTGTGTATTACGATATATATATATATATATATATAAGGTACATTCTTCTTTTATGTCCATTTCTCTTTTTGTGTACCTACTATTAAATTATATATTTTGTGTGCCTACAATTATATATATATATATATACGTTTCTGTGTATTTGTGTATGTGTGCGTGTGTGTGTGTAATATTCTGAATATTCTGTTGGCATAAAATCCAAGTGAATCATATTAATACAATATAACATATTAAATATTTAAACTGATTCACGAATAGAGCTCAATGTTTTAATCAAACAGAGCAACATATTTCATTCAATAGAAATTAAGATTACATTAGGTTAATGATCATTTTCACCTTGTAAATTGAAATAAAATTTACAAGGATTTTTCAAACCAGTCAAGGGATGGTAATTTTTTTAATTAAAATAAAGATATCTATATTAGTTTCAAATAAACACTCCATTCTTCATATAACTCCAATTTAATGTCATAAGGTTGATATCCAAGTTTAATTTTACAAACCCAACGTCTAGTCCATTTCGTCCGGCTGAAACATCGATATGGATAAATTCTGTATCAATTTTTCGATGCTGTCAAAATTAAATTTCTAATTCTGACAAGAACTCAGCCTGTATACCAGGGTTGAATAAGACTGCCGTAATTTTCGTCGGTTGAAACAGGCCTATCACTCACATACGAGGTAATTTTGGCTTTTGTTATGTAATACTATATATATATATATATATATATATATATATATATATGTATATATACACACACACACACACACACACATATATATATATATATATATATATATATATATATATATATATATATATATATATTTAAAGATATTTTTGAAGGTACAAAATTTAATAATCGAAATAAAAGTATAAAAGTTAATATTACGAGACATATTAAAAAAAAAAAAAAGGGTGAAGCAACCGGTTTCGCTCCCGCTCTTCAGGCTTCAACGGGAGATTTAAAATTAACACAGAAAAATGTACAATAAAAGGAATTGTGGAAAAAAAATATATACAAAAGGAACTAGAAACAAATGACAGTGAGTCGGAACAAACACTCACGTTGTTTGAACAAAGAAGGCTTACGGGACCCGATGTAAAGTGCCTCCAGAACCTTTAAATGAAATAAGGAGTGAGACCGGGAGAACACGGTGAACCAGTTAACACTAGTATTTAGTCACACACACCCACGAGGGCATCATGTGGCACAAGGCCGGTTTAACGTGGGATATCCGAGCCCGTGGGCTCGGCCAAAAATATGCCCTTTGAACCCTATAAACGGGTTCAGGGTCGGTTTACCACCCCGAAAGAGACTCCGTACTTCGGCGTAGACTCCTTCGGGTTCCTCCCCGTCCGAAGGCAGAGAGTTCAACCGATCAGCCGATCAGCCGGACGTCCGACTTCAGACTGAACCAGTCAACACTAGTATTTAGTCACCCCCCCACGGGGGTATCATGTGGCACAAGGCCGGTTTAAAGTGGGATCTCCGCGCCCGTGGGCTAGGGCCAAAAATATGCCCTTTTAACCCGTATAAACGGGTTCAGGGTCGGTTTACCTCCCCGAAAGAGACTCCGCCCTTCGGCGTAGACTCCTTCGGGTTTCTCCCTGCCCGAAGGCAGAGAGTTCAACCGATCAACTGATCAGCCAGTCAGCCGGACGTCCGACTTCAGACTGAACCAGTCAACACTAAATTTGGCTGCACAATTTCTGTTCTTTAATAGGTGTTCGCATATGGCGGAACTATAGGTGTTCGGGACGAGTCCATTCAAAGGCAAGGTGTGATTTCTAATTTTTGTAGGAACGTGTTGTTTTATTATCATGTCTAAGCGTTGAGTTGTTCTCCATATGTAGTCGGCTCCGCAACTACAAACGTATTTGTAAATAATTGAATTAATTTGATGGGGAGGGAGAACGTCTTTACACGCAGATCGAAACATAGGCCGAGTTTGAAAAATAATCCGAACTTCAGCAGAGAAAAATCAACAACGAACATTGGATGAAATTTGTTTAGCTATTTTTTCACATTTGGTACAAATCCAGGGTAATCTGAGGTAAACTGGGCATTTTCTGACCGTGTAGAGCACGGCACTTCTGAACCCTTCAACTTTACTACGGATAACTGAATTAACAGTATCAAGAGGATAACCCAAATTACATTGGGTATCCTTAATAAAGTCGATTTCGTCGTTCAAGAAAGACTCAGGGCAGATCTTTAATGCTCTATGTAGGAGGGTTTTAATAATGTTAATCTTGCGCTTAGTGGGACAAAAAGAGACCCAACGCGTGTGCAATATACAACGCGTATACAATATATATATATATATATATATATATATATATATATATATATATATATATATATATATATATATATATAATAAATGTAATGAAAAACAAACCACTTTAAGGTACCATTACGATAATTTATTTCACCTAAATCCTTTTTTAAGGATTCAGGATCATCAGGTAAAACTTCCAACAATGAATTGAGAGGAAAAATGCGATTAGAAATTGGTGGGTAGTGTAATTTTTGTAATTTAATAGAGGGGGTTGAGAGTGGTAGTTAAACAGACTATATAAAGTATAGGGAGGGGTTAATTTTATATCTCTCTTAAGTATGTTTTATATTGGAGTAGGAGGAGTGACAGAACCTTGACCTCTTTAGATGGTTAATAAAACAGAAATGAATTGTAGAAAATGTATACAAGTGAGTCTTATGGTAAAGAGAGAGATAGGGGGAGGGGGAAAGAGAGATGGAGTTATTATAATTTTGTTTTAACAAAATTATGTAAAAGATAGTTTACAATGTTTGATAGAAAATTCGATGTCTGAAAAAAAAAATGTTGTTATTAACTTAAATCTTTATTTTTTTAAGTAAATAGTTTCAAGACTAAATATAACTATTATTGTAATAAACATATTTATCTAGGACATAAAGAAATATTTAAAATTTTAATAGTTTATTCACCCGACTAATTGTATTTCCACAATATAAAAAAAAAAAAAAATTACAATAACATCTATTTTAATCTTGAAAATTAATTTATGAATGTAATTTATGTATTATATTGGTAAACTAAATTAAAGATTAGGTTTCATTATTTAATAGAATTTGAGGGTAATATTAATTTTCATTTATTCATATATGTCTCACAAATGTATTCATGTGAATCCCTACATACATACGATCATTAACAAGTCAAAAAAAAAAAAAAAACCCATAGAAACACTTGAGATAATTCACACAAAAATTCATTTATCCTCGTACATAAACTATGTATACATTTTACAATCTTTATCTATATTTTAATATTTGAAATATATATAGATTTTGGTTAAATTCCACAGTTAAAACTTAATTTTATCAATGTGATTTCGGAAGTGTTTCATTTTAAAGGAATTTAGCTAATATTATTACTATTATTAATAGTCAAAGAATGGTATATTTAAATTTAAATTATCAATTTAGAAATGAAACTCCCTTCAGAAGAAAACAAAATTTAAACTATAGAATATTACAAAAGAAGGGCATTACAAATTAAGAAAATAAATTTAAAATGTCATTAGAAAGAACCAATATTTCATTTTAAATTAATTCATGCACGTACGCTCATATATACATACACACACACATATATATATATATATATATACATATACACACACACACACATATATACATCCATATATATATATATATACACATATACATACATATACAATTCATATATCCATATACAAATCTATATATCAAAAAATTAATCTAACCATTTAATCATCCGTATATATATATACATATATATAGAGACATACTCATATACACATACACACCCTTAAATAGATATACATTCATATATAAGCACAAAACCCTACATACAAAAAAAAGATATAAAAAGAATACATATATATATATATATATATATATATATATATATATATATATATATATATACATACATGCATATACATATACATATGTACATTTACCAAATATAAATTCTAAGGTAATTACGTCTATATACATATATAGATTACAAGTAGTTAAATCCATAAAAAACACACATGTTTAAGTACATGTACACACACATATACTCGTACATACACATATAATATACATATACATACAAAACAAACATAAAAACATTTATACATATGCATCCACACCCATGCAGCATACACGTTAAAAAAAATATTCAGTATTCAAACATGCTTCATATTAGTATATTTATACTCACACATGTGTATATCTATTTATACATATATATCCATACTACCATACATATGTGTCCACAATATAAATACATAGTTACCCTTATCTATAATGTTCATATATATATATATATATCTAAATAAGTTCACATATAAAAAAAATTAAGTTCCACAACACATTTATCAAAGAGCACAGTGTCAGTATTTTCATATATTCATTTAAAACAATTTATATTTTCTATTTATATATCTACACATACTTTGTTAAAATGAGGTGATTTTTATGCCTACATTTACAAATCAACTCATTATGTCTGCTCAATAGTATGTCCGGATCCTTATGTTTTATAATTAGTATTTTTTCCATAATGCACAAATTGCATCGGTCTCTGAAATTAATCGGAGTTTTGGCTCTTGAGACGATTTTCCATTCTATTTGTGGGGTTAATTTGTTTTCCAATAACTCCCAATAGTGCTTTGAAAGTGCAGTTTGGTGTTTTTTTGATTCATTATAAAAGGATTGGCGATGGTTGTAAAATCGTTGTTTCCAACTTCCCGCCGAAATTCCTATGTAGATCTTCTTATGTTCAATATTTTCTTTGGGGAAAATCGTAGCTTCGTATACTATGTTTTTGGACAAACATACTCCTTCTACTGGACAGACAGATCCTTCCCTGCAGTTACAGGTAGATTTGGTCTTTGGGCTTGTATTAGGATCTTTTTGAAGTTGATTATAAAATTCATTTAAAATTTTACTATTATGGGAGCTAATAATTTTTTCCATGTTGTTCATGCAGGAATAACTAATTTTTAAATTCCTTCTATTGAACAACTTTTTTAATAGCTTATCTTTTTTAAAATGTTTATCTATTAGTTTAAGAAAATATTTTCCTATATTAATGTTCGACAGCTTACAGAAGGGTGGGTTGAACCATATAATTGTCCTATTTCTATTTCTATATTTAGAAGACGTGTCGCTAGTAGATTTATCTATATAAGTGATTGTTTGTTTGAATTTGATTTTTAATAGGGCTTGATTGTATGTTGATTTATTTTGATCAAAGATGCTTTTACTAGAGGATAGTTTATTTATTCTAGTATTTACAGTGTTAGGGATCTGTTTCATAATTGCTATAGGGTGGTTTGAGTCGATATTTATGTATATGGGCGATTGGTTCTCCTTTTGGAAAGGTTTATAAGTGTTATTTTCAAGATCAAATGTTACGACAATTTCAAAAGGCTCGGTGGATACCCGTTTAAGTACTATGTCGAAAATCATAGTTAGCTACGCTTCAGAGCGTTTCGGATACGAGGAAAGGAAGACGAAAGAAAAAGCTTCAGAAAATCGAAAGGGAAAGTAAAATCAAACAATGTAGAGCAGAATTAAGAGCTATCCGAAAGCAATATAAAAAGGCAAAACCGGAAGAAAAGGGACCTCTGCAAGAACTACGTGACATAATCCGTTCCAAGATGAAATCTCTACGGAGAGCAGAATGGCACAGGAATAGAAGGAAGGAAAGGGCGCGCAAACGTTTAGCCTTCGTCTCTAATCCATACGGCTTCACGAAGAAATTATTAGGTGATAAACGAAATGGAAGGTTAACATCTACCCCTGAGGAAATAAACAACTTCCTTAAAATGACTTTGAGTGACCCATATAAACATATACAGCTAGGAGAAAACTCCTCTCTAATCACGCCTAATTTGCCGTTATACCCGTTTGACTCAAAAGAACCTACTTTGAAAGAAGTTCAAACAATTTTAAAAACAGCCAGATCGAGATCAGCCCCTGGACCTAACGGAGTCCCTTACTTGGTTTATAAACGTTGCCCATTGCTGCTCCGTATGTTATGGAGGTTGTTAAAAATTGTTTGGAGAAGAGGGAGGATAGCTGTACAATGGAGGTGTTCAGAAGGAATATGGATCCCTAAAGAGGAGGGAGCAAGTACAGTAAATCAATTTAGGTACTTCTCCCTTTTGAACGTCGAGGGAAAAATATTTTTCTCCATCATGAATCGACGTTTGACAGATTTCCTCTTAAAGAATAAGTATATCGACACCTTCGTTCAAAAAGGAGGCGTTCCAGGCATGACGGGGTGCATAGAACATACCGGTGTCATCACGAAGCTGTTAAAAGACGTGAGAGCAAATAAGGGCGAAATGGCTTTTCTGTGGCTGGATCTGAAGAATGCCTATGGCTCTATCCCACACAAATTGGTAGAAGAATCGTTAAACCGCCACCACGTTCCTCCCCAAATTATAGAGACCATAGTAGATTATTATAACAATTTTAAAATGAGAACGGCAACAGGAAATACAACATCTGCATGGCATACATTGGAAAAAGGTATAATAACAGGCTGCACCATATCAGCTACCCTCTTTTCCTTGGCCATGAATATGTTAATAAAAGCGGCAGAAACAGAATGCAGGGGCCCGTTAACAAGATCTGGTCAACGTCAACCGCCAATAAGGTCATACATGGACGATATGACTATAACATCCTCGTCTGTGATTGGTGCGAGGTGGTTATTAAAAGGTTTGGAGGGACTCATTTTATGGGCAAGAATGAGTTTCAACGCCGCCAAATCGAGGTCATTAGTGGTAAAAAAAGGGAAAACTTCAGAGAGGGATCGCTTTAAATTGTCTGGCGAGTACATCCCGACCATAAAGCAAAACCCGATCAAGAACCTGGGTAAGCGCTTTGATAATACCCTCAAGGACTCTGTTGCAATCCAGGAAACAAAGGATAACCTAAAAGCCTGGCTGGATAAAGTAGACAAGTCTGGCTTACCCGGACGATACAAGGCTTGGATTTACCAACATGTCATTCTGCCCAAAATATTGTGGCCACTGTCCATCTATGAGTTTACTACCTCTACCGTAGAACACATAGAAAAAAACATCAACTCCCGTTTACGGAAATGGCTAGGGCTACCAAAGTGTCTAAGTAGCGCCGCCCTTTACGGAAATTCCAACGTTCTTCAACTACCCTTTAAAAAGCCTTGTAGAAGAATATAAAGTTGCTAAGGTGCGAACACTAATACAAGTTCTCCAAGGACCCAAAAGTGGCAGGAGCAGATATCGAGGTTTACACCGGGAGAAAATGGAAGGCCGTAAAGGAGTTGGAGGTGGCAGAAGAGCGTCTTCGCGAAAAAGTGGTGTTGGGCACTGTCGCCACAGGTCGGGCAGGGCTGGGTTTCTTCCCGTCCGTTAGAATTGACAAAGCCGTAAGTAAAGAAAAGCATAATCTCTTACTGGACGAAATTCGGGCAGGGGAAGAGGAATTGAGAGTGGCTATGATGATTGGGTTCAAACAACAAGGTCCATGGACAAAGTGGGAGACGATGATACCTCGGAAAGTTGGATGGTCAGATCTATGGCGTAATGAATTGGGCATAAACTTTTTGATCCGATCTGTCTATGTCCTCCTACCAAGCCCCGTTAACCTGCAATTATGGACCAGAACAGAATCGCCTTTATGCCCCTTATGCGATCAAATTGGTTCTTTAAAACACATACTTAGCAACTGCAAAACAGCTCTAGCAGATGTTAGGTACAGATGGCGCCATGACCAAATATTAAAAGAAATTGCGGAGGTCGTTAGCACAGCCATCCATACAAACAAACCGAATTCAAACATGAATTTTATAAATTTTATTAAAGCTGGAGCGAAACCGAACCTAAAGAAAATCACCGCACCCAACTGTTTATCATGTGCAACAGACTGGGAACTCAGAGTCGATTTAGGTAAAAGGCTAGTCTTCCCCGAGCACATTTTCAAAACACGATTGCGTCCAGACCTAGTCCTTTTTTCGAATAAACTAAAGAAGGTCATTATGTGGGAACTAACAGTCTGCTATGAGGATAACGCTGAAGAAGCCAATGAAAGAAAAAAACTGAAATACGATGAATTATTGGAAAGTTGTAGAAATAATGGATGGAAGGCATGCTGCAAACCAATCGACGTAGGCACAAAGGGGTTTTGTGGCAAGATCATTAGTCAGCGCCTTAACAGACATTGGGATTGTGGGATCAAAAAAACGAAAAGCCATTCTAACCATTACCGAAACAGCAGAAAGAACTGCCAAATGGCTATCGCTAAAACGGTCAAGTGTATGGTCAAGCAAACTGGGGAAATCCTAAATTTAATGTAAAAAGAGGGTTATTTTTTTTTTCTCTTTTATACATCATTGTATATTAAATGTAAATAGTGTAAAATTATGTCATAACTTTTAAAATCGCCGTAACCGGTTTGAGGATACTTATAATCGAAAACAGTCGTTTCTTTTTGGTATTTTTACTTTACTTTTATTTTAATTTAATTATTTTTTTTTTTTTAATTATTTATTTATTTTTTTTTTTACATGGTTTCGTTAAAAGCCACTGTAAATAATACATACGAACCCTCAAAGGAAAAGAAGTCTTCGTCTCATGCTATTTCTCATTATACATATTTTTCTCTTACTTCTTTTATTATTTATTTTCACTAAAAAAAAAAAAAATTTTTCTCCTTTTTTTTTTTTTTGAATATTCATTTTTCCCTGTTACCCCAGTATCTAGAATAAATGCTTAATTTCGTTACGTTCCCAAGAAATCCAGTTTCGAGAGTTTGTTCCACCATTTTCGTCCTTTATTACTGATGAGGAATCCCCTGTGTTTTGACTTTCTATTGACTTTATTTTCCGGTTTCCTTTTTCTTCTTCCGATACTATTTGACTGTATGCAAAGCCTGTTTGATCACGAATTTCTCACCGATGTTTTTTATTATTTTTTTTTTTTTTTTTACCCCTCTTCGCGTTTCGTTTCTAACGTTTTATAATAAATAGTTTAGGGTTTTTACTCGTCAACATGGTTCAAACGTTTCATTAAGATTTCTATTAGCATCCTCGGCTTAATTCGTTGTATTTATTCCTTTTTAATCGCATAAACGAGATTATAGTTAGCATTTTTCATCCGTTAACGTGTTTTAAACGTTTTATTATATTTTTAAGCCCTCTTGGGTTAACTCACTCTAATTTATTAATTATTTATTCCTATGCCATCGTTTTTTTTGTTTTTGTTTTTTTTTTTTTTCGTCGAACATCTCTTAGATATTTTAAGATCTCTCGGTTTTAATTCGCTGCAATTTATTTATTTTATATATATATTCTTATTAGTCGTAAAGTTTAAAACGGTTTTTTTTTTTTTTTTTTTTTTAACCTATAAGCACTCTTGGCTTGACTCGCCGTAATCTATTTATTAATTTTAATGGCTATTTTTCTTATTTCTGTATATAGTAATTATTGCTGGTGAAATGAAACGTGAGGGGAAGTGGGTGAGGAAGAGGAAAGAAAAAGAGGAAAATAAAAATTACCTTCTAAGTATCCGATGAGGGGGTGTCCACCAAGGAGGGAAGTAAAGAGAAGGAGAAAAAAAAAATGAAATTACCCGTGAACAGCTTAAAGAATTTGCTTCGCTGTGATTGGCTGTTGGTCAATCTCCAATCAAATGTGTGACTACGGTGTATTTATAAAAGTCAGTGTTAACAAGCATTTTTTAGAGGGCGCTTCAGAGCCTGATCAGCTCTGAAGGGGGGGGGTCGATTTGGTGAGGTCAGTATGATGTTTGAAAGACCCGAAACTGCCCAATGATCCTTTTCTAGAACATCACTGACGTCGCCCTCTAGCGCTAAAAGAGCGTATATTCAAAGTAATGGTACCTTAAAGTGGTTTGTTTTTCATTACATATTAGCTTTGTCCTAACATTGAGCTCTCAGGATTTCATCCTCTTTGGATTTACCAATTCGGTTTCCCAAGTTCCTTATAACTTAACTTATATATATATATATATATATATATATATATATATATTATATATATATAATCATTTATTCGAAAATTATAACATAAAATGTTATAAAATTACTACAAAAATTGCCATCTTGTTTCAACACTTCTGGTATCTTATCAAGTGACGGTGTTGAATGTAGAATAAAGGGTTTTGAAGGGTTCAAATTAGTCAAACAACCTTTGCTATTTGCATGAGCTGGAATTACCAATCAAAATACAAGTATACAAGAATTAAAAAAACTTGACGTACTTTGGTTACAATAATTATTTAATGCTTTAATGTTAGGATTAGACTAAAATAGAATTCCATCTAACTAATAAATATTAAATTATACTATAAAATTCAAAACTCAAAATTACTAATTTTAAATTTTATATATTAAGTTTAAAATTATAAAATTATTTAAAGAAGAAACTGAGGAATAATACATATCTTATTATATTTATTTTGTTTTTATTGAAATTAAGTTGGAATAAACATTAAGATCTCATGCTATTACAACTTAGATATAAAATGTTGAAACAAAATGGCTATTTTTGTAGTGGTTTTATGACATTTTTATGTTATAATGTTCGAATAAATGATTATATTTGTTCTACTCTGTATTGAGCACTCTTTTAAGAATAGTATTTATTGGTTATTGGAATTTATTCCGTATACCCCAATCCTATACTTATATATATATATATATATATATATATATATATATATATATATATATATATACAGACACACACACAAAGACGGATACACACTCATATATATATATATATATATATATATATATATATATATATATATATATATATATATATATATAAAATAAACTTAGACCGTAATATCCTATAATGTCCTATAAAATATGCCTCCTAACAGGAATCTTTTTGAGATTTTAAATTTATACTTTTAATGCATATGTACCTAGCCAATTAAGTCAAAGAAAGACTCGCTTACCCTATTCAACAAAAGGATACACGATGGCCAGTCACACTTGGCTTAGAATTTGTTCCTCTGATGAAAAAAGGATGGAATATAGGCTCGAACCATTTTAGATCAAAGATACAACACGAATGAATTTCCCACGGACGCAACTTCGCGGACCTATCGCTACTGGACCACGTTCTATATGACAAAAATTCCGATGAGTTCCGTTCTGTTGTTCCACCAATTCACATCTTTATATTTAGGAGACGTTATGCTACCCGCGCGGATTAGAATCAATCCCTATATTCCTTTTGTAAACTTTAAGATATTTTTCTCACGAATTTCTATTTGTGATCAGATGCTACCTGAATGTTTCCCTGACCACTACAATCTTAACCTTTTTTTGTCAAGGATCAATCGTTATCTATCCTCCTTATCATCATAATCTCTACTTCCTACAATGTCTTACACATCTTATTCAGTAATTCTCTACCTGGAATGGCTTTCGAGTCTTGGTTTAGTTTTATTTGTTTGTTTAATGGCAAATTCTTATGGATCATTTAAAGACGAAATTTTCTTTTCTTTTGAGCTTTCGTAAATTTTTTTGTCAAAAAATATATTGCCACAATTTTTCCCAATAATGTATTACTGGTAATATCTTTTTTACTATGAAAATGTATTACTGGTAATTTTTCTAATATATCTTTTTATTTTCATGTTTTGACGCCAGTTTGGGGGTTCACAATTTGCTCATAGATGGAAGCCTAACAGGTGCTACCACCATAGTTCAGACTGAACCTGGGAACAACAGAAATTAAGAGGTTGCTCTATGCTCGTCAAAAACTTCCGATCAGAGGCTTTGCTGCCGAATATAGATTATCGTCATACCGAGGAGGGTTCCCGCATTGTTTTCGGTATTATTTAGTATAATACTAAGTTGCAAATCATTTTTGATATGGCAAGGCGCCTAAGATAGTCTGTATAAATATCTTTTTTTGCTGAAAATTTGTTCTTTTGGAAAAATGTGAAAAAAAGATTATTATACCTTAAGTGAACGGATAAGGTTTCTTTGAGAAAATCTTAGTCAACTCTTATTGAATCATGTTTATGCAAATAATCTTATTCGATCGTCGCATGTCCTCAGCATCGTGAATAGGAACGATTCTCCAATTTCGTAGATAGAATAGAAGGAAATAAAAATTAATTGCACTATGGTGGTATTCAATTTTGAGTGATGCACTGACGAGCACGGGTTAGATGCTACTCCGAAAAACATATTTCAAAACATTGTGCTGGTTAATGTCCACACGTTCGTATTAATGAATAAAAGAGACACAGACGTTTCATTATTTAACATGATATTATATTTCACTTCAATACTTCGTCAATTTTTGTTGACCATAGTGTATGAGCAACCGCGGGCGTCGACATATACGTGGTCTTTGCAATCTCGTCTGTGCTGTATCAGAGACAGCCCAACACCTTTCTGGAACGGTTGTTTATATATATATTTATCTTATGAATGTTGTTATCAGGATTGCAAATGCGGGTGAAGCTGTAAGGTCACGTAACTCTACCGGATGTAAGCTCACATCAACATGCACATCACTTCTCCTGATATGGTACAAAATTGGGTGTAAATAACATTCTAGTATAATGCTACATAAGTAACTAATATTTAATCATCAAACAACAAAAATATTAGCTCTGGAGATGTCTTTTTCAAGGTATTTTTTCATTAGTCATTTTTTTTTTGTTTTTTGTTGTTATTGTTTTGCTTTTTGGGAGGGTTGGGTGGGCATATGTTATTATGTTATAATTTTCGAATTAATTATATACATATATATATATATATATATATATATATATATATATATATATATATATATATAATTAATTCGAAAATTATAATAAATATATATATAAATATATATTTTATAACATATTTATGTTATAATTTTCGAATTAATTAATTATATATATATATATATATATATATATATATATGATTAATTCGAAAATTATAACATAATTATGTTATAAAATAACAGTGATTTTATAACATATTTAGGTTATAATTTTCGAATAAATCATATTTGCTCTACTCTGTATTGAGCACTCTTTTAAGAATAGCATTTTTGGTTATTGGAATTTATTCCATATGCAAAAAGTATTAAGAATATTATAATATAATAAGAAAATTACATCACATCAATTTATTTTGAAGTTGTTCCCTTCGGAAGTCACACACTCTATAAAGCATCGAATTCATTGACGGATGCACTCCTGGAACTGCTTTTTGGGTATATCGCGAAGTTGTCTCGTCGTAATGTCTTAGATTCTTCGAAGTCTTGAAAGCTTGTTCTTTTCAAATGAGATTTGATATTTAGAAAGAGAAAGCATTTGCAAGGTGAAAGTTCTTGTGATTATGGTGGTTGTCGAACCTGAGATGTCTTTGGACTAAAACTGCTGCACAAGACATGGTCACTGATGCAACATCTTTGGTATGGTGAGACGACCACACTCAACTCATATTTCTTCCAAAAACTGCTATAAAGAACACAAGTGAGCAAGAACATTAATACTTAGTAGGTATGCGCGAAAGGTTTCAAGGTCAATCTATGCCAAGCGGCTAGACTCTGTTACGATAACAACAGTTCGGACAATTTTTAATCACACCTCATATTACATATGCGTGTGCGCGCATACGCGTAAATGTGCTTTTCTCTGTGTGTGTGTGTGTGTGCGCGCGCGCGTAAATTCATTCGGTAGCAATGATTCAATTAGTACAATACTATAATACTGCGTATAAATATTCAATACATGCTTTTCAGTTTGTTTTGATAGTTTTTGATTAGCGGTATATAAACACCTCTATGGGTAATTTAATGCCAGAATCTAAATATTTTGTAGGCAATGTCATGGCTTCAACTACATATATTCTTTTTACATAATTTTGTAATTTCAGGGCAAACATGTGTTTTTTTAGGTGTATAGTTAGAAGATAAAATATATTGCTGATAATTTTAATAAAAAAAATGTATTTTTATAATTTAGTGGAGTATTATTTACTACTGGTCATTTTGTTTAACGCATTACTGATCTTTTTTTACCATAATGTATTTTTATACTTTCTTAGTGAACCCACAAACAAAAATCAAAACACTATTTTCCAATAACTAGGACCCGTAACAGGTGCTACAACAGCAATTAAAAGGTGGCTACACATTCCCCAAAACCTCCAATCTCGCGATAAGTGTCGCCCGATGTAGTTAATAGGATGATACTCAGGTGTGGCCTTGATTAATTTCAGTTACAAATTGCGTCACCTCTAAATAATTTGAATATTAGCATTCTCAAAATTGCCAGAAAGTAGCCAATAAAATCTATTTAAGCAAACATATTAAAAGATACACGCACTCACTCACTCACTCACTCACTCACACACACACACACACATATATATATATATATATATATATATATATATATATATATATATATATAAGACAAGATAAGATAATCCTAATGAGCCAGACAAACCTTCCTTGGTTTCACCTAAACGGATCTTCAGGGAACTGCCTGCTGAAAAGGAAAATTATGGAACAGTATTTATTGCTAAAACCAAAATTAACCATGACCACGTAACAAAAAAATAAAATAAAATAAAGACAAAAAACGGAGGGTATGTACTTTATTGAATAAAAAAATCTATTCTAATAACCAGTTTTTCCTGTGCCTACGCCTACTAAGAATTTCCGATTTTTGGTTCAATAACTTTTTAGATTCCTTGTAGTCAGTGATAGCTAGTTTTTCCTCCATACATAGAGAACAGAACTTATCACCTACCTTATATTTATAACATTTTTTTAATATTTCTCATTTCAAAATGAGATCATTAATATCTTCTCGTTTGATCTTCCATACATAAGTGGACAGGGTAATACTACGTTTATAGGTTTCGCTATTCGAACTAATGAAGTGGTTGTAATATCGTTTTTTGAAACTATTCTGGTTGGATCCTATGTAAACTTCAGGTTTCTTATCAATATTGTTCAATGTATTTCTGTGTATTTTTACTTGTTAGATCACACACGCTTGCTGGCACTTATCCTCGAGAGGGCAGGCTTCCTTATTCCTACAATTAAATTTTGGGGGGCGGTGTGTGGTTCTTCTTTAATTTTTTTTCCTATTATACTTATTAATTTGATTAGTCATGTTAGGCATAGAGCTATAACTTAGTTTGACACTGTTTTTGTTGAAAATATTATGTAGCATATTTGTCTGTATGATATATAGATATAGGCAAAAAAAATTGTCATAATATATGAATTTTTATAGAGAAGAGTTAAAACTTTGTTACAATTCGGTGTCCCTCAGAGAACGAAACGTGTCGGCTAATGTAAGAATTCCTTTTATCTTTTTTCACACACAAACACACATGCATATATATATAAATATATAAATATAAATATATATATATATATATATATATATATATATATATATATATATATATATATATATATATATATATGAAATGGACAAAATCCCACAATTATTTTATGTTTATACATTCTTTTTATAGATACAAATATTTAAATAAATGCTCTGTTTACATGTCGCTAATACTGTTTATTATAAACTGAGCATTTACGTAATTATCTGTATCTATAAAAAGAACGTATAAACTTTAAAATATCTTAATATATATATATATATATATATATATATATATATATATATATACATATAAGTGTGTGTGTAAGATTTCCGTTAAAACTAAACAAATGTATCTGTAAAAAGACAATATGAATAAAGAAAAGCATATATAACTATAAAAATGTTGAAAATTTAAATAAAGCGGTTAAATTAAAAACTTTTTATTATTTGAATTATATAATACATAATTTATCCCCAAAGTAAAAAAAAAAATATACATGTTATTTACATTATAAATAATAACAAAATTAAATTGTACACCTGCATCATTAACTCATTTTTCCTTATTCGACATTAAATTACTTTACTTAGCATCCGCCATAATTTTCTTACATGTTTCAGTTACCCTAATGAATGTTTATAAGCGTTTCGTATATTTTAAAATTTGAAAAATTAACATTTTTACTATCATTTATTATAACGTTTTTTTTTTCCAAAACAGAATCCTTACATTTCCCTTAATGCACTCCATTACTTTTCAGTTTTTTTGTTTTTTTTTTAAGTCATGTGTATCCATAAAAACGTATAAACAGAAAATATATTTAAATATTTGTCGGATTTAATTCATTTCATATGATATGCTGTTATGGGCACCTCGAGGTGGTGTAATGGTTAGCAAGCTTATCTCGATAGAACATTTACGACTGAGTAGTGATTTCGTTTCTTACTAGGTGCCCAATCCCTTCGGCCTTTTGCCTCATCTGAAATACGCTTGGAAAATCACTATAATGTTGTTTATGTCATGCTACAATTTCAGAGCAGATCTGATAGGTCGAAAAAAATTGTTGAAGTTATTAAAGCAGTAATTCGAGCTTTTCTAAACCGAAAGTCCTCTTCTGTGGCGGAACGGTGTTAGCGTGATGACTGTTCTGTATAGGATATAGGTTCGATTCCTCTCGCAGAACGCATATTTTCTACGATGTTTCTCTAAAATTCAGACCAGTAAATGCAATTAATTCTGTTCAATTAAAATACAAAGTATATACTCAAATAAGTGCTTCCGTAATATATTTATATATATTAGCAAGGAATTAGTGTAATTTGCAAGACGTTTTAATAGCTATTAGCTTGGTGCAAAAATAATGTCGTTTTTCTTTTCAAGTTGAACGTCAAAAAACGACATTATTTTTGCACCAACCTAATAAAAAAACAAATTGGGGGAAGATTTCTTCATTAGCGATCTTCAATTTAATCTAATTTACACGTTTATTATTTTATTTCGCAGAAATATACTTGACAAGACTGGGAGGAAACCGGTTGTTTTTTAGATAAAAATTTACTTTAAAATGCCTTGTTAATTACGCTAATTCCTTGCTATTATTAAATTTTGTACAGCAAAAAATTGTTTAAATATATATATATATATGTGTGTGTGTGTGTGTGTGTGTGTGTGTGTGTGTGTGTGTGTGTGTGTGTGTGTGTGTGTGTGAATATCAATATTTAGTATTAAAAGAACAGTTGAAATTTATTAAGACGTAAAAGCCCCTCCCCCTTATTCCGGACTGAATTATTATTAGCCATAAATACAAATTTGTTTTATTTCTGATTTAATACAATTTCTTAATGTGGTTAAATTGATTGCATTTTTGTAGACCGGTTAATGATTCTCTTAAGAAAATTAATCTATGCAAGTAATGAAAGATCAAATTTCTTCTAAAAGAATAAATGAGGCTAAATAGAATAAAAATGTTTCTACAGCTTGTGACAATCATAAGAATAGAAACTACTCTAGAAAAGTGATCATGACATTGATAGTCGACGAGATTCTTATTGAAGCTAGATTTATAATGTTTCGTATCTGAATGTAGCAAGCGTAAATTGCAATCATGTGTGATGTAGAAATAAATGCCAGAAAGTCAAAATGGTAAAGAGATAGAACGAACAGCAAGGAACATAAACATTATTGGTGGGGGTTGGGGTCGAAAATGTTGTTGATAAAAACAAACGAAAAACGAAAAAAAATATTAGAATGAAGTTTATGAGAAACGTGACAGGAGAAGAAAAATTCGAATGGAAATAAAAGTAAAGGAAATCGAATAATAAAAGGAAGAAAAAAATAAACTGAGATGAATATACGAGCGTGTAAAGAAAAAGAGAGGAAAAATAAGATTAAATTTAAAAGAATGAGCTGCCAAAGGAGGCGACGGAGAGAAGAAGTAGAAATAAAAAATGAAAAGGAAAGAAAGAACATGTTTTTCAGGATAGCACCGTTTAAGACGCGTGGCGGGTGAACGAACCTTTTGTCGGCAGTTCGTCTGCTTTCAGGTGTAAGAAGAGATCTGATTAGATTTTGGTCGACTCTGATTGAATTTTTTTTTTCTTTACTGTTTAAGGCCGCGAATTTCTTGCAATTTTATTGGGTGACATTTTATTGCATCATTCGTCTGCAAGTCAGGCGCCATGAGTGAGCGATCTTTTGCCCTCGGGATTGTCTCAGTGGCCTCAAATGTTAAGGCATGCACGCGAGTATTTTATCTTTATATTTAACTACAAAGAAATAAACACAGATATATTTGGTAAGTTTAAAAGCAGCATAAACATTGCACCGATGAAAGCATATATATATATATATATATATATATATATATGTGTGTGTGTGTGTGTGTGTGTATGTGTGTGTTATTGCGCGATACTTATTGAAAAGTGCTCAATATCTGTGCTAGATCTAACATATACAGTTGTATGAATATGAGTTTGTGACCTTGGGTTTCATGCTTTTGCGATCATGAGACAAACTGGTTTGTTTTGTAAAAATTAAATCCATTTATGCATGTTTGTTTTGGATTAATTTTGGTGGGGGACTGTGTTCTGTCTTCGTTTTGGGATGAAACTCTAACACACACACACACAAATACACAACGCGCGCGCACATATGTATACGTATTATAGTTTAAGCAAACACACCGGTATAAACAATACGAGATTAGGTGTAGATACATACCCATGCGTACGAACATACATACGCGATTTTACTTTTATCTTTGTCTGATGATCGCAAAAACGTGGAACCCAGGATCACAAACTCATATCCATACAACTGAATATATATATATATGTGTGTGTGTGTGTGCGAGCGAGCGTGTGTGTGTTATGTGTGCGTGTGTTATGTGTGTGTGTATTTATATATAAAACCTTAAAATTGTAATATAGATTATAATTCATCTCTGCAAGCGATATACAGATTTATCGATATATTCTAACACATAGATAGATAGATAGATAGATAGATAGATAGATAGAAACAGACAGACAGACAAACAGATCGATAGATAAGAACAGACATAAATCGATAGATAGATAGATAGATAGATAGATAGATAGATGTAATGACGAACCAGTAAGACAAATTTAAGTGACCCCAAAGCTTGTTTGGCTTGGACGTTCCGAACTCAGGTTTTTTTTTTCACGGTTTCAAAATAAATACTTTCGCAATGCCCACAGAATAATTTAATCCTTTGTTTATTAATCCATTCAAATTCCGAAATTCTATGATTTGTAGTCTCTTCTATGTAAATAGTCTGCTGTGCTGTCGACAAACAATTTCTATTTTCTAGGTCTGGATTCCGGACAACATTGAAAGGACTCTCTTTCAAGCAACAGTTACCTTTCATCTATTGTGAGGCTTCTCAGCATGATCTCTTACCTCAAAACTTTAAAGATTGGATGGAGCCTACATTCGCATGCTAAAGGAGGCGATAATGTCACTGACAGACATCGTTTGACTGATGGCCGATTGTATGTGAGTATTCGTCCAGTATCAGAAATTCTCAAATAGCGTAGGGTCAGATCTGCACAGCATTGCTGGAGACCTAAAGACAAAATCGTTAGTGTAGTTCTATTGTGAAAACCTACCAAAGAAAGATCCAGCAGAGGGCGATATTCAAAAGCTGTATCAAGCAGATGCGTGAAGACATAAATTGCAATCACTCTGACATGCTGAATAAGATTAGTAATAGAATTGGATGACGAAAGAGACTCACCTGAATCAATGCAAACAGAACGACCAGGTTGCAATTTCTTCCTCTATTTCTTTTTATCTTTTCTTAATATAAACCATTCTACTATCGTAGATCTCTTTCTCCTGTTTAGTTCCACTATACCCATAAGAAGCTGATAAAGTAAATAAATTCCATACAAGCAACTGAGATCTTATCAAGATATCCGTTGTGCAAATTAATTGAAGCAAAACGAATAATTCCTTTATTATTTACTTTTTTTGTATTTTTCCAAAGAAACAAGCCTCAGTGCACATGTTAGTGCATGATATGTCCATTCCACGAAGTCGTTTCTTTGCAGATTGACGACAGATTCTCGATTGGATTTAAATCAGAAGAGCTTCCGAGCATTTCTATAGTTTGCTCTCTGGTAAAGCTTGCCAGTGTGTTCCTGCAGCGTTGCAATTTTCGTAAGGTTCGTTGTACGCTTCCTTGGAGTAACGTCCATTGCAAACAATGGCTGTGGGAGAACTAATCGACTGTCGAGATAATAGTGCCTGGACGTGATAAAAATCTGAGGCAATCATGAATAACGCAATATTTTTCAAGGCTAAACAAATTTTCATGATACACTCCAAAAACAGATACATATTACTGCTCACCTAAACTAATTAAATTAATTTGCACAAGGGTGTAGAAAGACTGACTCCTCGCAACAGCCACAAAAGAACTTCAAAACAATTCTAATATCTTCATCAGATTAGTTAATCTGATATGGCAGCCCAAAATATCTCTTATCCAACTCCATGCTTCACTGTTGGAAGAAGGCAGTCAGGGATGTAATCTTCTTTCGGCTGCCTCCACACATAAACTCACCCTGAAGTTGGGAAAAGAGAAAAACTGGACTTGTTTGAGAAGATGATTGCTTCCATTGGTCTGTGATCTCTGCACCACTTCAACCTCTTTTGAATTTTGCGAGTGGAGAAAAGAGGTTTCCTCACAGCGTCTCTTTCCTGATATGCAGCCTTATGGAGCTCACGGTGAACAGTTTTAGTAGAAAGTGAACTATTTAGATTGTTATTCAACTCAGCAGTCACTTTGGCCGCATTTGTCCGATGATTTTTGCTACATTGCGTTTCAATGCACGTCAGTCACTGTCAGTAAGTTTGCAAGTCTGGCCCGAATTGCTCCGTTTGCTAGAGGTCTTGCCCTGTGTCTCGATTTGTATCATAGTTCTTGATATGGTAGCACTTGAAAACCCAACAGTTCAGCAACCTTAGTGATCAAAGCTGCTGCCATGCGAGTTCGAACAATTTGCTCTTTTTCGAACTCTGAGAGGTCACGCATTTAGCTTAAATTTTACTAAATTCTAAAAATAAATATGACAAAGATAGTAAATTAAAAAAATAAACGTATTTACAATAGATATAACCTGCAATTACTCAGTTTTAGTTAAAGTTCTTAATATAAAAGGTCTTTGAAATATAGGAATGGATTTTGCAACTGTTCCAATTATTTTGTCTAACCCCTGTATACTCGACCCCCCGTCGAATTCGACGTATGAGGGTCAAACAGATCAGTTCCTAGGAAACCGACAGCCTGACAACAGCACATGAGATTTGATTATAGTGGTGAATGTTTCGTGCAGGACCATCCACACTTTTTGAAGTGCCGATTACAGAGACTTGGTGCACTACGTGCCACAAGGTCCCCAAACGACCCTAAGCTGTTCCAATTATTTTGTCCAACCCCTGTATATATATATATATATATATATATATATATATATATATATATATATATATATATATGTGTGTGTGTGTGTGTGTGTGTGTGCGTGTGTGTGTAGGTGTGTGAGTACCAGTGGGAGGTACGCGTGATTATAAAATACTCCTGTCGTAAGCCAAAAAGAACGTTAAGCTCAAGATGTTCGATTATTTAAAATAAATTAATAAATAATTTATCACATCAAAATAAAATATGTTTAATAATTACATTAAACATATATAAATATAATTTTTCGAATATTTCAGCGACCTTCATATTTTTCCTTTATTTATACAGTTAATTTCAGCATAATTTAGAGGTTCCTTAAATTAAAAAAAATTAATTTGAGACTAAACGATATTTTTCTCCATTTCTGTTTAGAAATACATATTGCAAAATAAAATCGCTGTATCTATAAACAAGTAAGTATCTAAATGAATATCCGTTTATTCTTCTAATGTAACCATATTCAACGAAGCAAAGAAAGCCTATGAAACGGCCTTAAAAGATAGTAGATTCCCGGCAACACTCACATACACACCAAAGAAGACAAAAAAGGCCAACAGGAAGAGAAACATTATACGGTTCAATCCACCGAACAACAAAAACGTAAATAAAAAGCGTAGGAAAAATATTCATCAAACTTTTAAACAAACACTTCCTTGAATCAAGCACTCTCCAGAACATATTCAACAAAAACCCAGTAAAAATCAGCTACAGTTGCACCGCGAATATAACACAAATAATAAAAAATACTACAGGAAAACTATCAACAAATTAAATCCACGTGTGGCAGCATAATATAGAACTAATGTCGCTTATACCGCAATTGCTTATAAAACAATTTCATCAGCTAACGAAGAAAAAATATACATAGGAATAACTGAAGGACTCCGAAAACAAAGTAACCACACACACAAAACATATTTCACAAATAGTAAATACGCGAATAGCACAATGCTTTCCAAGTATATATGGGAAATTAAAAGCAAAAAGCAAATCACACCAAAAATATAATTGAAAATAAGGGAAAAAATATCAGCTTGCAACAATCAATCCAAAAAGAGCAAACTCTACTTGGAGCAAAAAATAGCTCTAATTACCTTCCTAGACTAAAACAAACTACTAAATAAACGACCAGAACTCATAATGAAAACAGGAAAACTAATTTCTACTACGTTACTTAAAAATCGAAAACTGAAAAAAATAAATTAAATAAAATAGATAAGCAAAAACAAGTAAAAAGAATTAATTCAAATAAATAAGAAAAGTCAATAATAAATAAATTAACAAACCATTCCTGTCATTAGTTACCGTTAGAATAGACTACCCACAATGCACTACTGACCCATATATATAAACAGTCTAGATAAATCACAACATATGTGGCCTGATTATTGCGTTTAGCATGAAACAGTCTCTCGCCTCTAAGTGTTGACTTCAATGTTCACTTTTATGTTTACATACGGTCTATTTCTGGCATCGAGCTCTTTATCTCATAAATATAACATAATTTAAACCTGTATTTCTTTTGTATATATATATATATATTGAGGTCTCACACTTATACACACACGTATACTATATATACACTTACACACTCCCGAAGAACTAAATGATAACATATACATAATGCAAAGAAATCCCCTTCCAGGAACCAATAAAACTTTCAAAATGATTAAGGGAATTAAGAGTTTCATGAATTTATCCACCCTCTATTTTAAAAACAAATTAAATGAGGCCATTTGTCCCACACAAGGACTTACCAAAATTAACGATAAAAATAAACGAAAAGTAAAGAAAAATTTCATTTTCTTCAGAAAGTCATTCATTCCTGTAGCTCACTGCTACTAACAAGCAGGATGTTTTCTCCTGATGAGGGCCATGCTGGCTAAAAATATTCGAAATAAAACAAAAACTATTATTATACAGACGAATGTGTCTGAAAATGTTATATTTTTTTAAAAAAATGAAATAAGCTGTAAATTTGTAGGTAAATCAATTTTTTTTATTTTTACAACAATTAAATAGTCTGATTCGTTCTTTTCAGTTTATCCGCCATTTGTAGGTTATTTAAAGCCAGAAAATACTTTTCGACTGTAAGATTTTTTTAGATAATAAGGATTTTAATGATACAAGCCTTATTAATTACCCATAGCTGGGGGAGAGACACATCCATACTTTTCCAGTGAGTATTTGTGGGCAAGTCAATAAAACTATACCAACTAGAATTGGAACACGGCTCTCCGATTAAAAATTCAAAGACATTACCCAATACACCACCTGCGCATCCAAGATTACATCACATACTATTCCACACGGTTACACTTCTGTATTTGCCAGACTCGAGGTTGCTTAACTTCGGTGATTATATGGGAACCGATGATTCAACGTTATGTAGCCATAACACTACGCGTATTAAAAAAAAACTAATTTAAATTTTGTATTGTTAATTCTTATATAAATAATGTTTATTTGGTAATTATATATATATATATATATATATATATATATATATATATATATATATATATATATAATTATTTATTTAAAAATATGATTCCAACACGCTACATAAGAGTTCTCATGTTTCAAAACAAGAGCCGAAAACTTCAATATAATTATTTGAATTAAATTGAATTAAAGTAAGCTCTGTTCCATCTTCAAGCGAATTTTTTTTGGGAATAACTTATTTCTGAAATTTACGTGTTTTAATAATATATTCACAATTGAAATCAAAATTTCCATGGTAACGGCCAGCGCGTTTGTTCATATAGAGAGGGGCGCAGGGTGTTAATAATTTGTATCAGTAAAGAGTTACATTCATAGATGTCAAGTCAGGGTAAGGTTGGGGTGTCTAAATTTAAACCGGAATCTTCGTCTAGTCTGGTTTACGTGTCTATGGAGATTTATTTACTTTTTTTATTTTATTTTTTCTGAAAGGGTTTTGTGTATATATATATAAAAAAAATAAAAAAAAATCCTGCCGTAACATTTGTTTTTTGACGACTTCATAAAGGGTTATCTTTTTTTTGTAGGGTATTTAAGCTATTTATTAGGACTATGGATTTAAAAAAATATATATATGCTAATTATTCAATGCAAAGATTTGATGATGTCGATAAAAAACCGTTAACTCATGAAACTTAAAGTTTCAGCGCCTTCGCCTTCGTTTAAAAGATTTTTATTATTTAGAAACTTAATAATGTGTAGTTTCTTTTGTAGGGATAAAGGGCATGGGTCATCCCAAGTTTTACAAGTTCTAGTTTTGTTTATAATTTTCCATTTTACTTTTGGTGTTTTTTCCATTTCCTCCAAATGCCAAAATTATTTAGATAGATATATCTGATTTCTTTTATTTATATTGTTGAAAGAGAACTTATGCTGTCTCCATCTGGCTTTAAATTCATTCTTCGTAGAGCCAATGTATATCATATTAGTATTAGGACTCTCAGTGGATGATATATATATATATATATATATATATATATATATATATATATATATATATATATATATATATATATATATATGTATTGCTGTAATTTTTGCTATAAAAATATATTTTTATACTTCTTTTGTGTTTTGACCTCGGTTAGCGGGTTCCCTATTTGCCCATAGGGTCCTAACAGATGTTACCACCCCGAGTTAGGGGGAACCTGGGATCAACAGCAATTAACATGTGTTTCCACTTTACTGAAAATTTTTAATCTTCAGATCAATGGCCTTAGTGCCGAATAAAGTTTATCGTCTTACCCAGGATTAATTCGAATTGTAAATGACATAATGTTGTTGATATGTCACACTACTAAAGAAAACTTAGAAAGAAAAAATCTAATCAGTACTGGAAATAGCAATAAGGTTTACTGCGTTTGTGAAACTATTTTACTGAAAATACATTTTGACAGAAATTTTTTATAATTTCAACCGAATGTAACATTGCTGAGTTTGTGTATATTTATGCAAAATCTATGACAAATAATGACGTGTTCAGTACACCTCGGCGGACTAAAATGTTGCTTTACTCGGTGTACTTACACACACGTATGAAGAAGCGAAGGCGCTGAAACTTTAAATTTATTTAGTTTTTATTTACCTACATTTTAATTATTTTGTATTTATTATTTTTTATTATGATTTATTTTATTTATATGTATTTTATTAATTTTTATTTATCTAGTTTTTTTTTTATTTATCTATACTTTTTATTTCTCCATATTTTTTATTTATCTATATTTTTTTTATCAATTTTTATCCATTTTTAAAATTAATTGTATTTTATTTATCTATATATAAGAATATTTTCAAACTAAAATTTGTTGTTATTTTTTTTCGTTTCACGAAATTTAAATTCACTCTGAATATTTTCAGAAAAATATACATGTTACCATGGAAGGTCTAATTCTATATTTATCTGAATTATTTGAGTTCGATCCTTACTGGGTAACCTTTTCCCCAAAACAATTTAAGATGCGTTTTTATTTATTTACGTAATATGAGTAACAGAAATGAATATATGTCTAGTGGCATCTATATACAACTTTCAGATATTTATGTGTCATCCGTGATACACACTTAGACCATTATGTATCTTTCGATACATAACTGCCGAGGCAATTTTTTCCCGTAGTAGCAACAACATATTAATGTGCATATATGTATGTACTAATGCTTTTTTTACATTTTTACCAGTTAACGCCAGCTTCCTTATATTGAAACGCTTGTTTTGTAAGAATTCCATGACTACAATGGTTAAAATTTAAAGATTCTAAAATAACCATGACAGAACGCGTTTATGCGCGTTTTAACAAACACTATCGCAGCATAACGCAGATTTTCAAAACATTTTGTTACTTTCATTTTATCGCAGATACAATAGCATTGCAATTAGTGGAGTAGGTAATTGCTGCTCGTTACTGCTACGCAGTAACTGCTTATTTAAGACGTTGCATACTGAGAAAGTCAATATTTGGAAAATTAAAAATTGGACTTGGTCTGCACAGTAACATCCACAAAAACAAACATCAGCTGATATGTTTAGAGACAGAATACAAACATTATGGAAATGGATTTGTTTTTAAGAGAAAATGGAAGAATAATGTACATAGATGTTGGAAAGTATCAGACCGTGTGTCTGTAATAGAAAGAAGAAAACATACGAATGTCAACAAACAGAATCCAGTACGCCCAGTTAACAAAGCCATGGAGTTTTACTTTGAAAAAAACTGACTCCAAAAAGTTCAGAGGCCATCCAAGAACCACCATATTCAGAACGCTGAAGCGAGACATTCAAAGAACATGGCAGAAAGATCCCATTTTCCTTTACAGAAGTTTACAATCAAAGAATGCAACGAATCCCAAACTCGCAGAGGACAGAGAAGGTTGGCAAAATATTGTCGAATCAGTATACAATGTCGCTGAAGATGCGAGAACATGTTACTTCATGACGTCAAATCGAAACAGTTTTGATGATGATGATGATGATGATGATGATGATGATGATGATGATGATGATGATGACAATAATCTGTTTGTATTTGTAATTTGTCCCTGAAGAAGATCTTAGAAAATATCATTGCTTTAAAAATAAATTAATGTAACTTCCTTGATGGATTTCATCTCATTATCAAGAAACTAATTAGATACCTTGAAAGGATCAATGTTATAATAAATCGACACAATAGGTCTATACTATTCAACAAAATGTGTTTAAATAAAATATGCCGCCTAAATATAGTAGTGAGGCCTTGTACAGAAGCAACCACACGTTTAAAAAGAACTGGTGCATATAGTGTGCCACAATATCTCCAAACCACTTTCTCTTAAACCAGTTGCCATCCAAAGCTATAGGCCCCAGTCAGTCCTGCTATGTATGCATAGATGGGAGAAAAGATGTATTTGCACATAAGTGAATGTAATGAACTCGACTGGAATTCGAACGCGGCTCGTCCGAATCTTCCGTCTTCATTAATCCATCGTACATCCATATATATATACACATACACACACACAAACACAAATGCACACAAACACACAAACACACACATACACACACACACACACACACATATATATATATATATATATATATATATATATATATAGAGAGAGAGAGAGAGAGAGAGAGAGAGAGAGAGATGGATAGATACAATTCTATTAACGACTCTTTTTCATAAACTAATTCACATTGATCTTCCAGCAAAAGCAAGCCAATAATCGCCCACGTACGATTTTACACGAATAAAACGCTTCATTTTACTCACGATCTCATTCCGAAAATGAAAAAAAAAAAGGAAATCATAAATGTCTTTGCCCGCACTAGCAGAACGAAAATCACAGAGATTGTAACGATGCCTTTTCGGAATTCTGCTGAAGATAATGCAATCTGAGCATTCTCAAGCCCGCTGGCTTCTACAATCAGATCGAATATGGCGTCGAGCGTAGTTCTTGCTCGCACAAAAAGCATTAACAGCTAAAAACTCGCCAAGGAAAAGATGATGGCAGATGGGCAACGTTGGCTTAATAAAAAGGAAAATGCATAAAAGCCTTGGAAACCAGAGATATTGTCAGATAATTACAGTTCATTAAGACAAGAGTATATCTTTAGTGTTGGATTATCTTGCTGATATGAGCTATCCGACTACACTGCCATTCTTCCGATTAAGTGAAAGAAGGAAATGGGCCCTTAAATCCTCACTGCCTCCAGGAAGCGTAACGGGCCGATCAATAACCTAAATACAGACACTTGAATGTGTATTTTTGTGCAAGTATTTGGGCGTGTCTTTCTCTTCAGCAGAGCACTCTCTGAAAGGGTTTACAGCCATAAAGAGATGGGGTACTCTATTCGTCAAAGGCTTGCCTTTTAAGTAACTTTCAAATGCTTTTAAAAAAAATAATTGCCTCGAACTTCGCCAGAATGTTTGTGTCGGTTTTACTGTTAAATAGAAAGGAGACCCGAACACCATATACGAAACAACGCAATAATTTGTACACATGATAATATACTAAAATTTAGCATGTGGTTGATTAATTTCAAACGTGAGCTTTACACCACAATCAAAGTGCAAGTCGTATATCTTGGACATTTTAATCTACTTTAGCAAGGAGTAAATCTCTCAATAAATACATATTAAGATCGCGTCGGGATGTCCCCATATAAGGCTGCTACTACTTCTTAGTTTTTAAATCGGTATCCCCTCATGCAACCCTATTTAGGCACAAGGGGTTACAGGTTGTGGAAGAATAGGGAACAGAAACATTAATAATGAAGGGTAAGAGAAAAGAGTAATTAGGAAGAGAGTAGATAGAGATTATCATTGCAATTAAATTTTTACAGATTAAAGATGACTGGAAAATATGTAGCCACAAGCGAGATATAAGAAAAGAAACTGTTAGCATAGAACTTACGGCTACACCTAGCCAGCATAATCATAAATTGATGCGATCTTGACGCCAATCTAGTACTGCGGTTAAATTCTAAATATCTAGGTACAATAGCGAAGAAGTCATCCCAACAATTACCATGAAATTATTTATCGAAAAGACACAGAGAGTTAAACCTAAATAAGTGGAAATGACTGAAACCAGGTCACTTGATCAGGACCAATAATATTGCAGATATATCTTTGGATCTTATCAAGGAGCTCAAGCTAAAGAGCAAGGCCACCGGCCTATACGTGACAGCAATATTTTAGGCATGGACGAATGATAGACTTATAGATATGTAAGATTGATTCTGGAGAGAAAAATCGTCTCGCACGACACAGTGAACCAACTTTCTTAGCAGCTGACTTACCACGTATAGTCTTCCACTTATGTCAACTGAGAATGAGAAAGCGCTACTAGTTACTTTCCTGGATTTTAACATAACCCATGCAGATGGAAGGCAGAGAGGTGTCTCTCACATGATTAATGGAGAGAATTTTAATTCTGGAGTCGTTAAAATTAATAAGCCTTATTTTGCCCCAATCAACATCAGATTTTTGGATATCGCCTATCATTTTGAACTTGTTGGATTGATCAGCATTACGTTAGAGGGAACAGTAAATGATTGTGTCATCAGCGTAGATATCAAGTTCATAGCTGATTTCATCGAGAAGGGCATTAATGAAAATTAAAACCACAGCAGGACAAAGGTTGAGCCCGGTGGGATATCCAGGTTAGTACGAAAGGATCAAGAAGAGTTGCCTTTGAAGAAAACTTTCATTTCACTGTTTGATAGTGTTATGGGATCTTACTCATAATAATAATAATAATGGACTATTCCATACTTAATAAATACTGCGCCTCGGGAATAGGCAGTGGAGTCAGTAGTTCAAGTCGAGTCAAGAGTCGAGTCAGAGGCAGTCTGAAACAGAGTCGCATTCAGAGAATTACAACAAGACATTAGCATAATGCTACTGGTCGAGACTACATTGTTCTCTCTACTAAACCTGATTGTTCATACTAACACTTCTACTTCTCTGCATATATTCCTGTTTGTAATATATCTGTGTTATTCCATACCTGTGTTCGAGTTCTTCATTATTGGTTCTACCATGGACAATCTCGTTGTACAAGGAACCGGATCATAACAGATAGGAAAAGCGGATCAGTTAAACTAAAAAATATTTATCTTTTTTAAGATGGTGGCCAAGTTTCACGTTTATTTTCTGAAGGCTTATAGGCATTTACTTTCATTTTATTTGGATCATTCAAAAACTCTCTGTTAGACTTTATTATGCAAGTCAATATTTTCACATTAAAATTGGTATTAAACAAGTAATACGAATCAAAGTACCATTGATTATATATATATATATATATATATATGTATCCTTGTGCAGGTATGCAGAAAATAGAAAAGAACACGTTGGGTGCATAATCCGGGGTTCCTTAGTATTTTTGTTTTTATTTTTAAAAAACAGTGCTCCATACAGAAGTAGAGCTTATATTATAATAATCATATTTTTAAACAAAAAATATTATTATATTATATATATATATATATATATATATATATATATATATATATATAGACGGTGCTCATGATACCACTTCAATGTACTTTTTTTATAAATATTATTAGTTCTTTTATTTTCGTGAAAGTTTTAATTATTCATTTTTCCCGTATTGTTAATATATATACCGCCTGTAACAGCAAAATTGTCCAAATCGTGTTACATAATTATCTATTTCGCAAAATATCTAATATCTATAAAAATTTACTAAACTAATAGAGTTTTTTTCTTTTTTTCCGATAAGACATTTAGCCGTCTTGACACTATTTGTTGTAAGAATCACTGAAAAACCCGCGGAGTTATTCAGCTAGAAAGAGAACAGGTTAAAATCGTCTTCTTCCAGCCACATTATATCTTCCCAACTAAGAAATGATGAGGGGAAACAGATCATTCAGGCCTTCAGTAATGGTACCAATATTCATGCTCTGGCTTCTGTTTTCAAAGTCCATTCAAGAACTATTAAGAAAAGGGTGAATAAACTTAAAAAAGGGAAGAATGGAAAACTGGATCAGGAGCTCACAACAGGAAGAGAGATCATCATTGTAACTTTGAGCTAAAGTGATCAATTGGAAAAGATTTAACATAATTCATAAGACGTTTAGCATGTAGGGGAGGAGTTTCACCTATGTCAGTTGAAAAATGATTGAAAAAATACTTGGAAATGAAATGTCTAACTCCAGGACAAAAAAAATAGAATGTTAGAAAGGGTTAGGGTTAGATCACCTTAAATAAGTTGGAAAAGGATCCTGGTATATATATATATATATATATATATATATATATATTATGCTTATTTTAATACCTATACTCGACTGGTATAAAAAATGGATAATACAAACTCGTATCTGGGAAAAAATTTAAAAAGAAAAAGAAAGAAATGTCTAAAAACTTTCGAGCAGGTCGAAAAAAAAATGTCCAACACGGTAATGCCCAGCCAAAAGAAAAAAAAACACCAACCTGACACTCAACTTCTCGAGAGCAACTCTCTGCGGCTGCTCGGTCTAACGTTAACTGCTGACCTGTGATGGAACAAATACATTGAGTCAATTGCTTCCTCCACCGCAAGGAAAGTTGGCTCCCTGTGCCGCGCCAGGAAATTTTTCTCCCTGGAATCGATCCTCCAGATCTACAAATCAACAATTCGCCCTTGCATGGAGTATTGCTGCCATATATGATCTGGAGCCCCTTCTGTTTGCCTCGGGGTTCCTGATAGGCTTCAGAGGCGGATATGCAATATAATTGGCCCTGCTCTGGCATCTCGTCTGCAGTCACTTTCTCACAGAGGCGCGTCGCCTCTGTCTGTCTGTTTTACAAATACTTTCATGGCAATTGCTCCGAGGAGCTGCATTCGCTGGTTCCCAGACTTCATGAGTTCAAGCGCCCTACGAGGCTGGTATCCCGCTCTCACCCTTTCACTGTCGTCTCTTCTACTCCAATAGCTTCAAGTCTCGCACCTCTCGCGTTTGGAACTCTCTTCCCTATTTCAGTTTCCCAGAGAGCTATAATCTCCAGCTATTCAAATGTAATGTCAATCGAGGTCTCCAGTTGCCTTGATCTATCCACTACCATTCTACTCATCCTTTCTTCTATCACTCCTATCTGATCTTCTGTAACCTCTTGCGTTTTAGTGGTTTCTCGCCTTGCTTGGGGTGAAAGGCTTAAAAAAAAAAATCGAGTAAAATAAGAAAAAAAAACGTAGTGATCTCAATACACGAAAGAGAGCAGAGTATAAAAAGTCATTGTGATTCAGAATCTACCCATATAGGTTTCACCTAAATGGAGAATTCGCTGAAGATCCATTTAGGTGAAACCTAGGTAGGTAGTTTCTAGCTCACTAGCATTTTATATCTATCTATCTATCTATCTATCTATCTATATATATATATATATATATATATATATATATATATATATATATATATTCATACACGTTTCATTAAGTAATATAGACAAGTGTTGTCTATTTATTTCATGTAAATTTTTTTCGTAACATCTAAGTTTAATAACATTATCGTTGAACTAAGAAAGATGTTATTAAACTGATCAGACGTTACAAAAAAATTTACATAAAATAAATAGACAACAGTTGTCTATATTATTTAATGAAACGTGTATGAATGAAAAGATGCTGCCTAAATACACACACAGTATATATATATATATATATATATATATATATATATATATATATATATATATATATATATGTATAGCTTCCGATATTTATTTATGATTAATTAATGATGAACATATCATTTTCGTTCCTGATCGATTTCATCACGATTCTTCTGTTATGCTTATAGAGTAAATATACATTCTTATTGCCCTAAGAGTTTCCAATAGTGTTTTAAAAACCTCGGAGATTTCCAGTAAAATATATTTAATCATTTCTTAGCTAGAATGGTTAAAAAATAATCTAATAATTCGGCAGCTACAAGATTTGGACAATTTTGCTGTAACATCCGGTATATATATATATATATATATATATATATATATATGTGTGTGTGTGTGTGTGTGTGTGTGTGTGTGCGTGCGTGTATATATGTATATTTTGGCAGCATATATTTATTCAAACATGTTTGAGTGAATAATATAACCTTACTGTGTCTGCTTATTTTTATACTGATCCTTTCCAATTATCTAATCAGCTTCTTGATGAAATTTATCAAGGAATGCGCGGTAGTTTTTGTTAACCCCATTACTTTCGATTTTTTCGAAGATGATATTCAAGGATAAATTACATAAACAAACTTTTTTAACTGCGATAAAATCTGCATTCCTTTGTGAATTCCATTATATATATATATATATATATATATATATATATATATATATATATATATATATATATATATAGTTTATGCAAAACTAGGTAATCCGTATGGGTAGACCCAAGGAGGATGATATTCGGAGAGCTCAATGTAAATTCACAGCAAATATGTTTGAATAAAAACAGACCACTTTAAGGTTCCATGTAATAAATTATTTCACCACAGCCCTTTTACAGGGCTCTGGATCATCAGACTTTACCTCCAAAGGTTGAAATGAAAAATGAAAAGAAATTTACACATTTTTGACGGGCCGTATTAAGCATATGTAAATTAACGAAGTAGGGAAGTGAGTGGGGAGAGAAGACATGAGTGAGTTAGATGTACCATTTCAATTCCTTATCCCTAACCCCACTTGGTGTGAGCCAGAAAACGCTTAACTTAACTTATGTTATCTATAGATGTGGATGGGTAAGGGGTGAAGACGAAAACCGACATAAAAGGAAGAAGATACAATGAATCATGATTATGAGAGAAGGTTTCAATCAATTTTGTGGACGCTGTTATTTCGCATTACTTTAAAGGGTAAATTTGGGGGTTAAAGTTTGATATAAATCTAAATGTCTAAAAAAAACCTACGAAGAATTTAATTTGATGTTTGTTGGAATTGGAATAACTCTTGATAATTATGTAGGTATCTAAAAACAGTCACGCGTTTAATTTATGAATAAAACTCAAACGAATAGATGTCAACTTAATAATCAACAAGAAAAAAGTTTAGGAAAATATAAAAAAGATTACTAGATGTAAAATGAATTATTCTTTCAATGTACTTTCTAGAAAAATTTTCCAATCGTCTTATTTCATAGAAAATACCCAAAACTCCAACAAACATCAAATTAAATCGGTCGGGTTTCAATCCCGGCTTGAAGTCACTCTCATGAGCTGCGTAATAGTTTGTCTGTGGATGCCTATATATATTTAAACTTCTGCTTCTTTTGTATTTGAGAACGAATTGTAAAAAATCCCTGGTATTTTGGCTGATGATAATTTTCGAATACAATATCTGATCAAATATTATGTGAACTGCTGCTATAAAAATAAAACTACAACGTATTTCAATTCAGCATTTACTCTTCTTCGAAGTATTACTGTTCTGAAACTACACACTTTATCCGCCCTCCTTTCCATTCATGGAAGCATTTCTGAAAATACTTTTGGGGGTTTATCAAGCCGCCACTTCGGCGTATTCTCTTCGATTTCTTCGACGTCTTTAAGTGGGAATTATTTTCGGAAATTGCAAAAAGTTGCAAATGGCGTGATCTGAGGAATACGATAATTGTCGGACCGGGGGAATGGTGTTCTTGACCAAAAGCTGATGCGCAAGCCATGTTCACTTGTGGAACATGTGTGGTCGCCTCGCCGACCACACTCTACACTTCCTTCCAAGCAGTGCATTACAACTTAGTGCGTCTGCACGACAGCGGTGTGATTCAACATCCGTTACCATAACTAGAGTTCCGATACTTTTTGATCAAACCTCGTATTTTCTTTTGCGCCATTTATAAATATTGCACGAAAGAATTCTCGAATGGTAAATTTATAGGTTGTCAGCACTTATTCAATTAATCCTCAATCATTGTCGAATACCATATGCTTTAAATATTGATTACTGAAATGAAAATATGCCCGTTCGCCTCAGCGTTCGTGTGTGTGTGTGTAAGAATCACGCATTTCCTTTTAAATTTAACCATTCTTGTTATCATGAAGTATAATGCAAAAATTTGTTTAACGTATTCTTCTCCTTTTTAAAAGTAAAAAGATCATTCTTTTTTTAAATTTCCAACTAATGAATTAACATACTTTTCATATAATTAACTGTACACAGATGCATAACAGCTAAATATGGATAGAAAACAGAAACAAAATTTGGTTTAATAGAAATAAATCCTACTTATCCATTTTAGTAGGTGAAAAAAGTATACGTACAATGCAAATTTCAGATTTTAAAACTTTTAAATTGCTTTAGTACTCTAGATTATTCAAGTGGAATATTCTAGAATGTTCCAATAATGTTATCAGTAGTTATTTTTAACCTAAAAATCCAGACCAGAATGTATTCATTAGTTGGAAATACAATAAATTGTATATTTGTATATGTACGAATGTTTGTTTCCCCCACTCTATATCCTATCTATCTTCCTAATCTGCACTCTTACGATTTTTTTTAAGCATTCAGCCCCAAGCAAGAGGGAAAGCCACAAGCACGCAAGGGGGGTTGCAGAGAGTTGGAGCGAGAACAAAGAAGAGTGATAGAGGAAAGCATGAAGAGAAGGTTATGGGATAAATCAGGGCATCTGGAGACGTTGCTCGACGTTACATTTGAATAGTTGCATATTATAGGTATCAGGGAAACAGGAAAAGGGGGGGGCAGTTCCACAGGCGAGAAGTGTGAGACATGAAGCTATTGGAGTAGAAGAGACGGCTACATTTAACAGTTTCGACAGTGAAAGTGTGAGAGCAAGATACCAGCCTAGCTGAGCGCTTAAATTCCTGAAGTCTGGGAACCAGCGAAGGCAGCTCATCGGAGCAGTTACCGTGAAAGTATTTGTAAAACAGACAGAGGGGGGAAACGGCACGTCTGTGAGGGAGCGACTGCAGACGAGATGCCAGATCGGGGCTAATTACATTGCATATACGTCTTTGGATTTATCAAGGACCTTTTGTACGCATAGATGCCTACTTGGGAACCTATGGCATCAGGAAGATCGATAATGAAGATAAGGAACAGAGAAGAGCTTAAGATAGAGCCTTGGGGGACACCTTTGTTCGTGGGATAGGACCTGGAGTAGAATCCTTTGAGAACGGCCTTCAATGTACAGTTCGTCAGGAATGATTGTATTAAGTCGAACAATCGTCCTGTAATTCCATAACCCTGAAGCTTGCGAAGAAGGTCGGCAGGTCAAACCCTATCAAACTCTTTGGAGATAGCAAGAGCCACGGCACGAGCTTCTCCGTTCATACAACTTTATTTAGTAACCCTCTACCTTGAGTGGCTCTGGAATTAAGTATAACAAATCTAATGTCACCTTGCCACTATCATGTGTTTTCAAGAGAGTATTAATCTAAAAAGAATGCTGATTTTTTTACCTTTAAAATTAAGTCTGTGTTAATTATAAAGGGTGTTCAAATAACTTGGAACAATTTTAATGTGAATTATGTTTAAACGTTTAATAATTATTTAATTATTTCTCTTTTTCTTTCAGATTTGGTGGAAATTTGAGCGATATTATTTTTCACATATAAATGCCATAACGTAAATAACATGATCCAATAGAGAAATCAATAAATTTTCACCAATAACACTGATTTATTTACTGCTGACTTTGATCTGTCTTATTAAAACACCCTAATATATAATCTGTCTTAATGAAACGCCCTTTATAAATCTATGTGTATTCATTACTTGGAAATACAATAAATTAAAAATTTATGTGTACGAATATTTGCCCCCACCCCCATGCGCTAGGGTATATGACGGTTGAAGTTAAGAATTTAGAAATTGGGAAAGCCATCGCTCTCTCGGAAGTTTATACTACAAAATAAAAGGTAACTAGTCCCTGCCGTTTTTGGTTAATTAGAAAAAAAAGGCATACAGAAATGTTGACATAGCGTTAGTCCTCAACGTAACCCCTTCCGCATAAAGAAAATTTTGCGAATTTGCTTCCAGCTGTGCAATGTCCGGGTGGTTCTTCGACGCGAAGCAGTCTGTAATGCCTACCGCAAGTTTGCCTCATTTGTGAAGGATTTCCCACGAAATTTCCAGGTAATTGAACAGGTGGTACCCTGTTGGCACACGGCCCAGTGAGTAACGTGGATGGCACATTGTCTCCCAGCCAAGTCGCCGTCTGGTATGTCTAGGCATCTGCGGCACATGAGGCCTGGCATTGTTATGGATGAACAGTAGTCTTGAGATTAAACAAGGCTGGCTCCTTGTGCTTCAGTGCCTGTTGCAAAAGTTCCAACTGCTGCGAGTACAGGTCCGGAGTAACGGTTTGGCTCATTGGTAGCAGCTCATGGCACACCATTTATCGAATAAACCACAAGGCACAGAACACGAGGCCTTGTGTTTTGAGGCACAGGTTCTTGGGATAACTATGTCTAGGTTGACTGGGAGTGTCATTCTGGACCCGCATTTCCTCACTGATGAGAACTCTATTAAATATGAGTAGGTTGCTGAAAAACAGAGGCTATCACATGTTACTTTTTGTCTACCCTTTGTGGGGCATCCACTCGATCAACTTCCATATGCCTTGTAGGTGAAGTCTGACTGTTTAATCACAAAACTACAAGGGTCCGTCAAGATCACCACTTATTTGGCTATTGTCTTTCTGTATGGCCACGTTGGTGTCCTCATCATCCGGTTCCAGTGGCTGACAACTGAGGTGTCTATCACAAATGGACAGATCTCTTAACCTGAAGTTCTAGAATCAATGCTTAGCAGTACGTTCACTCAAAAATCTTAACATACACGTTGGCTTGATGCGGCAGCGATTAAGCCCACCTTACAGTCATAAAGTAAACAACACCGAAGAAGCTGCTTCGCCACCGCCATGCTTCTTTGTCGATGCTAGAATTGTATCTGATGTGTGTGCGCATAGCACCTGAATTGGTAAGTAGCAATGACCCCTCACCCCGGTCAGGATTTACGCCAGAACAAAAGCAATTAGGGGGTGTTTCCACGCTCCTCAAAACCTCCCGGTCAGAGACCTTGCTGGCGGATGTAGTTTCTGGTCATGCCCAGGATTATCCCTGCGTGTGACGTACTCCTTTCCGTATCAGTGATCACTTCTTACCACTTCTTGACGTAAAAAACAAGTATGTTTTTTTGTTTACTGTACAGATCGCATTTTGTAAGAATATTCTTATATAAAATATAATATCATTACCAAAATAAAGAATAATGATGTTTAATCACTTTCTGGTTCAGAGTTATAACCTTTTTTCAAAAATATTTTATTGTTGTTAAATATTGTCTGATTGGGAATAAAGATTTCAAAAGAGACACGCGACTTGTTGCTATTTTCTGCTAATTGAAAAGCAAGAATCCCATTACTGAAACCACTAAATAAATTGAAAAAACTGGTGTTTCAAGATAAAACTTATTTAAACAAAGAAAGTCTAGATTCTTTTAAAACGCAAAGATATAGTTTCGTCAGATTTTGGCGGGAAAAAACTTTCCTCTCCGAAAATAAATAAAGGCGATCGATAACATTGGCCATAAGCTACTTTTTATTTAATTAGTTTGTCTAATGAGACTGAAAGGTTCCAAAATTACGAGGTCATCGCTTCGATTCGATTTTATAGTTATAATGTTATCATTTTGATGTGATTTTCATCGTGGATTGATGATTATTCTAATTGCCATATACTTACGATTTCTCGCTAACTTATATTCGATCTGACGTTCGTCTGATAAACGCCATCATTGATTTCGTCGATCAACGAAAGAGAACTGAAGATCGAACAATCGATTATGTTTTGTCTTCATTCTTTATCTGCAACATTATGAGGATTCTAAAAGACAACAATGGCAACACTGTAATGTTTTGTGCTGATATATTAGTAAATGAAAAAAGTCTATCGACAAATGTTCACGGTATGCATTTTAACTTGTTTTATTTTTATTTTTGTTCGTAATCAGTTCACCCCAAACAAGGCAATAATGCCAATAAGTAGTAAGTGGTTACTGGGAGTGAAACAAAATGGGAATATTTTAGTAGAAACCGGAAACCACTAGGTTAAAACAAAAAAATATAAAGGGTAAATCTTTACTCCAAAGACCGGAGAGGAGTGTGAACCGGACGTCGACGAATCTATCTACTTTTTATTTTTAAAACAGTGAATACGTGGTAAAGCATTAAATTGTTTGTAGAGTAATGTTTTATTAATAGAAAATCTAGAAATAATTTCGCTGTCTATTATTACCTGTCTCTTCTTTTCACTTCTATTTTATTCCGGCCTTCCTCTTTTCTAGAACATCGCCATTGTAGAAGTGGTTAATACTTTACAATATGTACAGGATGCGATAGATAAATTGTCGCCGTTTTGATTTTGTCGCCTGCAAAGCCATGATGCAATTTACTTGGCCAGACTTTACGAAAAGGCATGTTGTACTGCTTGGCATTCGCGCCGCAAGTTCCAATACGAACATCTCATTGTGTTAGGGTGTCAATCCGGGGACAATTCAAAAGATTCGGAAAGAGTTGGATGAATCTAATGGTGATTACGAAGGTATGGCAGCTCCCAAAACGCACTCTGGTTGTTCACCTGAATTTGTTGATGAGGTACTCAGACTTAATTCGGAAGCCTACATCAAGTGCCTTGGGTAGATAGTGCTGCCCTCGGTCTAAAGGGTGACTGCTGGAAGACCATATATATGGGAACAGGACTCTTCACCATGCCACGCAAGCAGAAGTTCCTCATCATTGCTGTCAACCAATTTCTGCGACCAAATCACTCATTACATCTCGCCACCAAATCCCTGACTACAATCCACTTATATGTGGGGCGCAGTTGAACGCGGGACCAACAAAACCCCTTGTAACACCAAAAAAATTAAGCTAAGGCAAGGATTATGGCAGCATTCACCAACTTAAACAAGGAGCCAATCCAGAAGAGTTGCAGAAGGTTCTGAAGTCGTCTGGAGGCTGTTGTTGAAGCCAACATCGATTTTATTGTATAAATTTTACTCTTTATATTTCAAGATAGTTTTGTGTAATTTTAGTAAATACGTATATCTGTTATAATGAGATTTCGGTGTTATTTTGATTTTAGCGTAATTTAGACGACATTTTATAATTTGTAACCTTTATTTTTTTAATTCCAATTAGTTGATGGTAGCTAAAAAGAGTCTAGAAAAGACGCAAACTTTTAAAGACTGTGAGTATAACTTCAAGGTAATAACAAAATTAAATATATCATGAGATTTCAGACGCAGACGTAAAATCTTTCTTCTTTTTCTACGTGCCATGTCAGTTTAGGTGATCACGGCTCTTCACAGTTTCCTGTTCTTTGTAGCTCTTAATAAATTTTGTCTTTTTTTTCTCATCAAACCTTGTTACGCCATCAATTTACTGAAGCTAAGTATGTTATGCTTTGTTTTTCCTCTGTCCCTCTTGCCTTCAATCTGTCCTGTGAGTATCAAATTTTCCAAATAATGAATTGGAGAAAATATATGTGTTCTGGTGTTTGCGTGCGTATGTCTGTACGTCCCACCCACAAACACTCACACGTGCGTAAGTAAAAGAAATATCCGCCCTTTCGCCATATCATATCTTTACCCAAGAGTGCAGATAATTTGTTAAACCCACCACCAACACACACACACTTATATAGAAAGAGAAGTGGGTTCCACAGACGGTAAGTGTTGGGAAAAAATGATTAGATTTGAAATGTCAGTCGCAACTAGCTAGTTCAACAGTAAAACGGCGGGACCTAGTTGCCAATCAAGTAGCACGCTTAAATTCATGTGGTCGGGGCAACAGGAAAACAATCTCCTCAGAGCAATTCCCATGAAAAGCGAATTCACGTCACATCGGTGAAAACCTGACTGAAGTCGAGATGCCTGGCCAGGAGCAATTACATTACGGATGATGACTTTGGATTTTCTCAAGAATATCGAAATGAATAGCAGCAACACCAGACCAGATATGGCAACCCCATTCAATGAACGGACGAATGATAAATTTAGAAATGTGAAAAATGGATTCTGAAAGAAAACTTTAATAAGTGATGCATTTTGAGTGGTATTTACGTTAACATTTGTTTGAATGCAAATTATTCTCCTGGTTTTGTTGAATAATTCCTCGGTCATGTGATACCATTCTCTCTCTCTCTCTTTCTCTCTCTCTCTCAGTCTCTCTCTTTCTCTTTCTCTCTCTACGTCTCTCTAGCCTCTAGCCTAACATATTTTCCTTCAATTTCGAATTTATTTACATTATTATTGTTACTCTAAAATTTGATTGACTCTTGACTTCCATTTTTATTCACGAATGAAATTCATTATATTAGATGTATCACCTATTACAAGCAGACTTCAATTTTAGGTTATATTTTTGTTCTATTTCCCATCAAACCGTAAAAGGAAAATATGAATGAAAAAAGTAAAGATTAGTTTCAATTCACTCTAAGCAAAGTGACAACGTCACTAAGACCCAGGGGGGTTACTAAGAACGAAAGAAAATCAGAAAACTTTAAAAGGAACCGGAAACCCAATCCTATGCAGGAAACCAAAGATAAATCTCTACACCTACTTGAAAGACTGAGGAGTGTGAATATATAATTATATATGTGTTACACTTTCCAAACCCTCTTTCCTCATAAAGTATAAGTACTTGAACTTTTGGGACTACTAGGTAACATTGACATATTTAGGAAATCTATTAGAATAATCCAGATCCTCTACGGCCAGCAAATGATCTGCATACGGAGAGCAAATGAATTCAGCAAATATATAAAAATACAAAGGGGTAGAGGACAACGATGTGACTTCTCACCTGACTTATTCAACCTATACAGTGAGGTGATTCTGAGAAAATTTGACATCCTACAAGGATTCATTATTGGCGGCCATAATTTTACCAATGTAAGATATGCTGATGATACAGAGTTGATAGCAGGTACAAAAAAAATACAATAATGCCTTCAGAAGTTAGTGAAGGAAAGCGAGGGAATCTAAGAAGTACAACAATTTTTATACCAGAAAAATGTTGTAACAGTGGAGAAAAGTTTGAGATAGTGAAAGATGCCTTTTAAAACCTAATCAAATATTAAGAAGCAGGAAAATTTCGGGAGAAAGAACTAAGAGAGTATTGAACTCTTACATGATATCGGCCGTCCACCATGACAGTGAATATTTGACAATTTCCTCTCAGATGAAGAAGAGACTTGAAGCAACAAAAAGACACTGAGAATGTAATAATCCGAACATGTAAGCGATGAAGAAGTTCCAGAGACAATGGAAACAAAAAGGGAACTTATACTTAAAATCAGGAAGAGACAGTTGAATTTTCTCGGGTACCTAATTAAGAAATGATCTTCAAATACTTGATACCCACAGGACAAACGGAGGGCAAGAGGGATAGAAGACAACGATGCATAATCTACCTAGCGACGTTAAGTAAATTAATGCGAGAACAGGGTCGAGGAGAGACAAGAAAGACAATTTTATACGTGATACAAAGAGGGGAAAATGATCACTAACGACCTGAAGGGACATGGGCCATAGAGGAAGTACTTCTTTTTCATATTTAATTTAAATTTATTCGTTGCGTTGAGTTCAGTCCATACTATTGTCAGCATCTGTTTATAGAACTAAATCTCGACCGGTTGTCGACCATTAACTGCCATAGAAATGGTTGCATATGACATATCAATTCAGCACTTATTTCTAACATGATCGTCTTTAAAGCAGTTCATTCCCGGAAGAATCCATCATAATACCTGAGCTGAAAGACGGAGAATTATTGAATCATGTGGAGCGGGTCTTGGGTATAAAGAACCATCTTTTTCAGCTCAAACCATAGCCGATGTCTTCCAAGTTGGTCACATTGCAACCCTCCTTTCTCTCCGTTGATTTCAGTCCTGGACATCATTTGACCAGCGATACCGTGTCACAAACACACTGTCTGCATCTACAGCTATGGAGCCCAGTATACACATTTATATTAGATGGCCGTTGATCCTACAAGTAAGTTTGTCCGTCTTTTGAAAGAATCCTGCATTGTGTATAGCCACCATTTTCACCAGAAGAGTTAGTACCTAGTTACATTGTACCAGCAACTCTTAAACTTGTCTTTACAAAAATAAAAAACGGGTATATTAAAATATACAAAACAATTTACTTTGTGTATGGTTGCAAAATAAAAGAAGTTGTCTAGTTTCAGATTGTCAGAACGGCCAACGAATAAAATTTGTCAGTTATTATATCATAAAGCAAGCAAAGCAATTGATGTTGAACTTTTGTTGCCTTGCTACTAAAATCTAAGTCAAAGTGCATTTTCATTTCAGTCCGACAGCTGATTCAAGTTTAGCCAAACGAGATCAAAATCAATCCGAAAATGAGCGGTTGTACTTTACTGAAATCAAAAAAGAACGCTGGAACGAGACACTAAGTCGCTGAGTGCTGTCTTCTATCGTTTGAACTTTTAGCTATTCAAAGTAAAACTTCGTATCATTTACTTCGCGTTTTAACTTGTAGACAGCGCAGCTCAATTATTTGGTACCACGGAGAGTCTCAGCAGAAATATAGTCCGGATGCTATTTTAAGGCTAAATGAACCATTTAGAATGGGTTTCAATAAACTAGTTTCGTATATTCTGAACTGACCGATTGCTTCAGATGTAATCTTTCTAATACTAACACTTCACCGACCGCTTTGGAAATTATTCGTAACACACTTTCCTATAACTTGATTTGTTACCTACAGCGATAGCTAGATAATTGTTTAAGCGTCTTCTTGCGGTGCAAAACAAATTGATTTGGAAATTCTTATAAAAACCAGATAATTGTCGGATTTTAATGAAACTTCCAGAACGTATTATTTAAGTGAATGCGTTTGTTTTTTAAATGATTCTTTTTGAGAAAATCTTTATAAAAATGTTTATTTTTTTACATCTGTTAACTTCCTGGTATTTAAGTTTATGTAATTTTGAGAAATTCTTTTTTGTAGGGCTTAATTTTTATATGTAGGGCAAGGCCTCGGAGAATTTAAATCTGGCAATTTATTTGGTCAAAAAGGACTCCCAGTTAGAGAAAAATTGCTCTAAACCGTAAAATAAAAAATACATTATTTAATTAGAAAAGCTTTTAATTGCTTGTATGTATGAAATATGTTATGAGCCTGAAAACATTTTTGGGTTAATAATGATTTTTTTCAAAAACATCTTTTCACTAGTTTTCATTAGAATAATTTATGAACTTCTAAATCATTTAAAATTCTGTATAAATTTGTGGAGGTCAAATGATATTCTTATTAAATTAAGACTCTTGACTAATGATGAACAGTAAATCTCAAATTTAAATGCCCTCAATATTTTGAAAATATTTTTTTAATTTATTTTATCTGTTTATTGATACATTGATTTTTGTAAAATGCGGATGTCTATACACGAAGAGGGGAAACAATAATAAATTTAAAATTTGTTAATAATGTTTCTAACATTTTCTCAACAAGAGTCTTTGTACGTTAGTACATAAAGCCAATGAAATTAAAATTTAAAAAAAAATTGGTTGCTTAGAATATATTCTTAGATTTTTAAGATTTAATAGTTAAAAAAAGTTGTATAAAATGTTGTTCAGGTTATATTCTTCAACTAATTGTTACCGGTATGACATTGGTAGAAAAAAATCCAAAACATAAGTCTATCGATCAAGTCAGCATCTCAAAAAAAAAAACCCACGTCTCTGTTAAAAATGTTTTTCTACAATATTTTAGACTTTAAGTAATTCTTAGTTCAAATCAGATTATTTAAAAATGAAATAAGCTAACTTTCTTCATATAAAGTTTCAGAAAAGTATGTTTTATTTTGAAGATTTTTTTTTTTTATTGTGTTGCGAGATTTGTCAATATGAATGATTTTAGCTTTTTTACAGATAATAAAATAATTCATTCCATTCAATTTAAATTCAGTTTGAAAAACACAAACATATTTTACTTATTGGAAATTTTAAATTTAAACTGTTAAATTGAAATTAAATTCAAAATAATTTTTATTTTTAAAAAATGCATTCCAAACCTTAGGTACCGGTTCTTTGGAGGTGAATATATATATATATATATATATATATATATATATATATATATATATATATATATATATATATATATATATATATATATATGTGTGTGTGTGTGTGTGTGTGTTCGTGCGCAGACACACATACTCATATATATATATATATATATATATATATATATATATATATATATATATATATAAATACATACATATATATGTTTGTGTGCATACACAGACATACATACACGCAAACACCCACCCACCCACACACCCACCCACACACACACACACATATATATATATATATATATATATATATATATATATATATATATATATATATATATAAGGGAAAGAACAGGAGTAAAAATACACAGATCGTAGCATTTCCTTTTTTTTTAAAACTCATCAATACAAAGCAGAGCAAAATTATGATTATATTTTTATTATAAAAGATTATAATAAAAACATTATACATCGCTATACAAAACCTTTAATTTTTCAATACTATCATTGTACTTCCTCAAGAGATAGTAGGCACCTTTTGATAGAAATGATTCTGTGATAACATCACATTCTAATCATTTCTATCAAAAGGTGTCTACCATCTCCTGAGGAAGTACAATCATAGTATTTAAACATGAAATGTTTTGTGTAGCGATGTATAATGCTTTTATTATAATGTATGATAATAAAAATATTATAATATATATATATATACACACACTTCCACACACATAAATACATACATGTACTCACACGCATATATATATATATATATATGTATGTGTGTGCACATGTATGTATGTATGTATATGCATAAACACACATATATGTATGTATTTAAATATATGTGTTGTGTATGTCAGTCTCTTCATTTTTAAATATTGCATTTTCATGTCTTCATATGAGAGTCAGTGGCCGTTTTTGAAATATACATTTATTACTCCATATTTAAATTAGATTTTGAAATATATAGATAGATAGATAGATAGATAGATAGATAGATAAAAAGAAAGAAACATAATATGATACATACATAAAAGTTTGATTAAAAAGAACTGACAGGGTCTGTCTGTCTAATTTTTTTATTGTATTTTTCCAATTTTCTATTAATGTGTTGTGTATTTGGGTCACAACTGTGGATAACACAATACAGTAATTAGTTCTAAAATTGGAAAACTTTTTGGTTCTTCTTAATTAAACTTAGACGGACACTTGCTGTTTAAATATAATTTATTCGCATACAAACATACGTAAATACATACGTAGCTGGAAGCGGAAAGTGATAGATATGAACAGACTAAGCCAGATAGATAGATAAATATGAAGAGACTGAGCCCAGATAGATAGATAGATAGATAGATAGATAGATATGAACAGACTGAGCTAGATAGATATATAGATAATCTCAAATTATGTTCTTTGCAACGGATACTATGCCATTGACGAAATGCCTTAATTTATATTTTATTTACACTATTTACATTATTCGTACTATTTTCGCCATATTTAACACAACGTTTCGGCCGTTGTACGTTCCGGCCTCCTTCAGATCGTGAACAAATTCATCACGTCCAAGCTCACTATCTGGTTGGATAGGATGGGAGCATCTTTGATTATTTCCATGATGTGCGTGGAGTTTCGGACATATGAAGGAGATTTCCGATCGATGGATCAATTATATATACAAGCAAGCGATTCAGAGTGTGGCACACAGTGCCTTGGCAAGTAATAATCAATCTGAGCAGAATACCATATTTGTGAATCTTAGGGAGATTGTATGTGTGAGGTAGCTTGGTGTAACGCTGCGATAAATGCCTATACGACTTGGGCGCGATTCTTGATTAGTATCTGTGACAGTTTGCATTCCGTTTTCATTGTAGGATCCTTTTTTACTTTGCTGTAGGTATCATTGCTAATGAGGTTTTCCAGCTTTCTAGTATAATCTGATTTGTCCATCACTACAGTTGCATTGCCTTTTTCAGTCGGTAGTATGATGATGTTTTCGTTCCTCTGTAGGGATCCGATCGTCAGTCTCTCCAGTTTTGTGATGTTTGACCTGGGTGTCTTGGCCTTCTCCATGGTCTTTCTCACCTTCCATCTTAGTTCATCTGTCTGAGCCTGGGAAATTCAAGGCCACTTCCTCCTCTCTGGCAATGATTTCAATGTATGGCCTTCGCCTAATGGTTGTGGCCAAGCTGAAGCCCTTATTGAATACTGATTCCTCAGAGACACCTTGTGCGTCACCTTCTGATCTTTCAATGTTTAATTTTTGTACTGGCGAGACTTGGCGAGCCTACATCGAATTCATGTCTGAAGTATTTATCCAGGTCAATTCGGATCCTTCTCTGATCTTCTTCATTGGTAATTCTGTTGAAGAAATCCTCGAGCCAAGGGATGAGTTCTAGATCTCTACATCGCTGTAGGAATATCAGTTTATGGTTGAATTTTTCAATTTTTTACATATTTTCGGTGTATCGCGTCCGTACCGATCCTTCAATATCTGTCTATATTTCTGACATGAGGTATTGTCCTCATCTTTGTCACAACGTTTCTTCATATAGTTGGAATGTCGAACTGAACCCTTTATTTCGCAAACTGGAGCAGACTGTTCTAGTTCCACGTGCCATGTCTAATGGATATCAGTTATCAGATACCACCTGTTAATTAGATGTTATCAGATATCTCCCTGCTAATTAGATGTCCTCGTTGAATACAGCAATAACACGTTCATTGCATCATTATACAAAAAACCCACCAGCAATACTTCGTGCCACCTTAACTTCAAAAGCGAATGTCCACTTAGGTACAAAATAGCAGTAATAAAAATTTTCTAAATAGAGCACACCAGAATTCATCCTCTCGACTACTCTTCTTCAAAGAACTTAATAATAAACAAACACTAATCAACAACGGCTTCCCTAACCGCCTTATAGACGACCAAATTAGACTATTTCTCCCCAAAGCAAGTAATAACAATAGTGAACACACAGCCAAAAATCACATACACATTTATTACGAAAAACAAATGTATATTATTTACAAACAAAACGAATCTTCACTAAGATATATTATAAAGAAATACACTACTCCAATTGATCCGAATAAAAAAATCAAATCAATTATCTATTATAAAAAAATTTAAGACAGCTAACCTTATCCTCAAAATAACAACACACCAGCTAAGTCAAAATTACAAAGAACGAACATTATCTTTGAGTTCAAATGCCCCTTAAGGAACTGTGTTCCTGATCAAACCGGACTCATAAATAATTACATCGGTTACACAACCACATACTTATCCAGACGTCTTACGTTACACCTATCTGATCACAGCTCCATTAGAACGCATTTAAACACACACACAAATTTACCAGACTCCATTAGAAACATACAAGTAGAAAACACAAAAATATTAACTGCATCCACCTGCAAAAAAAGACTAAATATAATGGAAGCTTTAATAATAAAAAAGGAAAAAACAACAACCAAACTTAACAATATTAACTACGAACAAAGCCACAATGTGCTAACCGTATTCGGAAATTAAAAACATCCTAACACACACTAAGACATACACAGAACGCACACACTCAATTAAGCTGAAAAATAAAAACATTTGGATCTTACACACCCTTTGTCCAAAAAAGAAATCTCTTGTTCGAACACAAGGAAAATTAAATAAAAAGCTTAACCGTAGTACCTTGTCTGTCGTTTTTAATGAAATATATATATATATATATATATATATATATATATATATATATATATATATATATATATATATATATATATATATATATTAAAATACAGGAAGATTTATTTATTTTTTAACCTTTAAGAAATCCTTACATCCAACACTTCCTCAGAAGGAAAACAGTGCATGATCGTATCAGATTTGTACGGTCCCAAAGTTCACTACGGATTACAAAAAATCTATAAAGAAAATTTGCCTCTTAGAGCGATTTTGTCTATGGTAGGTTCCGTACAACATCAAATGGCCAATTGGTTGGCTGAATTACTTCAGTCAGTTTCCGATGTTTTTCACTTATTGCGTTTCTTACTCATTTCGGGTTTCTAGTTTCATTAGATAAATTGATTTGTGTTCTGAAGTTAAGCTCATTGTGTCTTTTGATATTATCAATTTGTATACCAAAGTCCCTCTTCAGGATACCTTACAAATCAGCACTGACATGATCGGTCCCGCCTTAACTCCGGAAAGTTATTCTTTGAGTTTGAGGGTATTGAATTTACTTTTAACAATACCATGTATGTCCAAGTGGATGAGGATTCTATGGGCACTCCCCTGGATCCGGTATTAGCTAACAGCTTTGTGGATTTTTATGAAAACCTGTTCTTCGAAAAAAATATTGTAAGCCCCACATGTATCTACGTTATGTAGATGACATTTTTTCTACATTTGATTCCAACTTTTATACCCAACTCAATTTTCTTCATCTATCTGATAGATGAAGAAAATTGAGTTGGGTATAAAATTTTACCATGGAAGTGGAAAATGGTTATATTTTGCGATCTTTTGGACGTGCTGGTTGAACTCGAAGGAGGTTTATCTATTAACAACGTTTATCGAAAGCCTATATTCACAGATCTATACAGCAACTGAAATTATTTTATCGCTAATTCTTGTATGATCAAGCTGATCTCTAACTAAATTCATCGCATGTTGATGATTGATTCCCCCTGTAGATTAAACGCTTTAAAAAAAACGGTAGTGTTTGGTCTCAACCAGTGCCCCGTTTATTTGCAAAAAGTCAATCACTAGCTGGTAGGGTGTCGGCTTTTAGCACATCAGGTTTTTCTAACGCCAGATTGCGTGCCATTTTGCGGGAATAATTTAGTGTTTCCTTTTTTTGTCAAAGGTGGTATGACCTAATTTCAAAAGAGTTCTATCATACATAAATTCAAATGTCAGTGTGAAGCTGGATACTTAGGACGAACCAGAGCGCGACTGGAAACTCGAATTAGCACGTTCCTGCCAGTATAAGACTAAGTGCTCCTAGTCACTCTTTCAGAGTAACCAAGTCTGTGCATGAGTCAGCACGTATTTGACAACCCAGGCTGTGTATAAAAACACGTGAACAATTCTTTCACAGTTTTGCACAGAGCCCGACCTACTCATCATTTACATATCCTGGAAGTGGTACATATTAAGTTACATCAAGAGTCTATATGCAAACAGAAGGATCACTTCATCTGATCCCTTAATATTTTATTCGTCAATCACTTTACAATAAATTTATTTTAATCCCTCTTACAAAATCTCTCTCCTCAATTCTCCATTAAATTTTCTTCCTTTTCTTCGTGCATGAATTGTTCATTGCTTTGTTCACGTCGAAAGTGTTGACTGAAAGGATTCGGTAAGGAAAATAAATAAAAAGCATTTGTGTATTTTTAAAACTACATATACACACACACACACACACACACACACACACACACACACACACATATATATATATATATATATATATATATATATATATATATATATATGAAGAAATATAGTTTTGAGGTGCGCTATATTTATGTGATAAAGTGCTCAATATCAGAGACAGAGTGCATACATAAATTATATGCCTATCGCTTCTGAGTGTTGACTTCAATGTCACTTATATATATATATATATATATATATATATATATATATATATATATATATATGCCTGCTCGCATACGTTGAGCACTTTGAAAGAACGGGAATTTGTCGGCCGCTGGTAATTAACACTAAAAGCTCCTCGCTATCAATTGAGCACATTGATAGCTGTGAATACTTATATCGCATATATAATACGTTAAAAAATTTCCTTTCTCCGCTTCGTGTGCTGATAGCCTAAGGGTGAGAGATACCAGCTCACCGACTGATGTTAAATCGCGGCTTGAAGCAATCTCATGTCTAGTGGCACTGATGATACAGCGAAACAGTCTGTCTGTGAATAACTATATATATATATATATATATATATATATGTGTGTGTGTGTGTGTGTGTGGAGAAAGTTGGGAGGTTAAAAATGCTGTCAGATTCAGACTAAAATTCATGATCACCTCCTACAGCAAAATATAAACCGAAGAAAGTACAAAGAATATATTGTCGGTTAAAAATACACACCTTTCGTATTTTGATTTTTTTACCCTCGTTGAATTTCACTTCCTCGACGGAATAAATGGCTGTTACAGAACCACTGCTCGTTTTGCTTGACGGTTGAGTGAAGGCGTTTGCTACTCCTCCTCTTTAGAGGAAAGGAAAAGTGATGTTGCAGCCGGAAAACGAGAGAAATAAAGGCCAGAAGATTATTCGCATACTCCAGACGAGAAAATAGAAAATAGTCATATAAATTTGAATACGATTTAATTACAAAGATTGTGACAAGTAAGCGAAAAGGAAAAGACCTTCTCAGGAGCGTTAAAGGGAGTTGCTAATGAGTCTAATGATATAAAATTCGGAAAAACACATATCCATGTATATACGGATGTGAAAGTTACCCACATAATATATGCAAACGTGATTATATATATATATATATATATATATATATGTGTGTGTGTGTGTGCGTGCCCGTTTGTGTGTGTGTGCGCGCGTTTGTGTGTGTGTGAGAGAGAGATTATGCGTTTATATATTCATATCGATATAAGTAACTAACGTAGCAAGTTTCTTTCTCTACGGTAAAAAGATATTTTGTTCGAGTGTGCGTTTTATACCACTTGTATTGATCTCTCTGCATGGCGTGAGAGACCGAATGAGAAGGACCTGCTCTTTTGTGAGTTCCTGTGTTTGCTTGCTGTGAGTCGTCACGTACGAATTTTGTTCCATTATTATATATGTTACAATTGAAAGCCAAAATTTAATATTGTTTCGTGTTTCTATTGATTGAGAAAGGGCACATGGTGTCTTTACTAGTACGTTTGCGGAAGAATAATCCTTTTTTTTTTACGAGCCTGTTTTTAGATTTTATGAAATCGATGCTGTAGGGGAAATTTGAGGATGCATTTTTAATCATTTATTTACTTTTTTAATGAGTTTCAGACTTGGATCATGTACAAATCGGACTTAAAGTTATCCCAACAGAGCTGATACACTTTCAAGAAAACCAGATACATTAGTATTGACATCCGTAGGAAGCTAGCCAACGGCGAAGTAGAATTGAGATTTCATTAACGCTTCAAGAAAAAATACCTAAGTAACTAATAACCTCTCAGAAAATAGCTAATGATCGAAAATTGGTATCTAGTATCGTCGGAATGATAATAGATGAAGGTCTATTATTTAAAATATACATCATAGTCAGAAAACAACTCCTGGCGGAGTACATGACAGTGTCGAAACATTGCAGAAGAGTTATTAAAAATCGTAAGTCCACAGCTAAAACATCTTCTAAAAATATTTAAGGCGAACGAGGTTTTGAATCGCTGAAACGGTCGGTACAGCCAATGACAGGCACACCTTGGGCATTAAATACCAGTTCCTGGTTATCGTGATCGGTTTTCATGGCCTCCGACGGAAATAGTATGCTCATATTACTATTCAAGCTTGGTAACAAGGTATGCGATGATTCAAGATCCCGAGCTATTGTGTTTTGTCATGGTTAAATATCAACTTCCCTGAAAGTATAATGTTTGAACCTTGGCCTTTGCTCGTGGCCGCTCGATTAAGTCAGAAACGCTTTTTTGGGTTCAGTCCAGCAGATTACCGACTCTTTACCAGCCCGTTAAAATGCGACGTCTGAAGCCTTTTGAAATAGGCTGCCTGCAAAACATCGCTTTCCTACATCAATTCACTTAAGGTTGCCATCGAAGGATTAGTAAGACAAGATATCAACAGAATTCATGTTTCAGTGCTGTGCATTTTTTATGGTATGTTTAGTCTGTAAATAAAAATAATTAGCAAAACATGGCTTCAATTATTCGTTTTGTAATTACCGATTAGTTTGATTAATATTTTTTTTCTGACAAATCAATTCATGGGAAAACAATATGCAAATTTGTATATATCAAGAAGAAGTTTAGGTAAAAATGGTCAGATTAATCCTAATGAACGAAACGCGTCACATGAAAACTTTTTTTCCACGCTGTCATATTTTTACCCCTCTAACATCAATTTATATTTAAGGAGATTTTGAATGTCTCACACATTTTTTTTAAAAAATTTCAAATTTTATTTTCCTTCCTGTAATATAAATCACAGATGTACGTGATTATGAGACAGCAAACTATTTTGCTAATAATCCCATCCCTACTTATGTTACAATTTTTGGCCATTTCACCCACAAGCAAGGCAATAAAGCCGCTAAGACACAGGGAATTACTGAGCATAAAGAATAAGAAAAAGAAAAAATATTATTAAGGAGCGAGAACAATAAAAGAAGAAGAATCAAGAAGACAAGAGTTAATGATTGATATCACATTTAAATTTTTGAAGATCAGAATTGGAAAGCAAGAAGTAGAAAGAGAGTCCCACAGCCGAGAAGTGCGAGAGAAGAAAATATCAAGGGAGATACAGTTATATCTTTCTAATTCAACTGTAAAATGATGAGACCTAGTTGTCTATCTAGCATCTCACTTATATTAATAAAGTCTAGCTACCATAGCGGAAAGTAATAATTATTTTGTAAATATAGAATAATCTGGCACAAAGACAGAACGTGGCTGTGTGAAAGGACGGTCTTCATCTTAGCCAACCAAAATTACTAAGCCAAATATACCACAGCATTACTTACAACGAAACAGCACATTCTTACTTACTATTCTTACTATAACTGTCAGAGTATAGGTTCTCTATGAAGTCCTAACTTGTCGCTATACAGTGTTGTTCGATAAAAGTTACTCACCTGATTTTTTTACTAAATATTCTCTTCTCCGATGAAAAGAAAGTTGAGCTAAATTCAAAGGATAAGCGATCTAAAATCCGAAGAAGAATCTATGAAAGCTCTTTGAATTTAGCAGCATGTACTGTCAAGCATCCGTTCAGTATAATGTTCTAGGGATGCTTTTCTTTTCATGGAACTGTTTTTTTAAAAACCTATTGAAAAGACCCTCAGGAGCGAGCAGTACAAGAGAATTTTAGAGTCTTTTCTGACAACTTCTATTGAAAGGGTGAAGATCGACACCACCAAGCTCATTTTTATGTAGGATAATGCTCCCTGTCCCAAATGAAAATTGATGAAAGAATACTTTGATGAGAAGCAGGTGAGTGTTATGACATGGGCGCCCCAATCTCCTGACCTCAACCCCATAGAAAACTTATGGAGCATTATAAAGTACAGGCTCTCGAGAAAGCAGTTGAGCAACATGCTCCATAAGTTTTCTATGGGGTTGAGGTCAGGAGATTGGGGCGCCCATGTCATAACACTCACCTGCTTCTCATCAAAGTATTATTTCATCAATTTTCATTTGGGACAGGGAGCATTATCCTACATAAAAATGAGCTTGGTGGTGTCGATCTTCACCCTTTCAATAGAAGTTGTCAGAAAAGACTCTAAAATTCTCTTGTACTGCTCGCTCCTGAGGGTCTTTTCAATAGGTTTTTAAAAAAACCGTTCCATGAAAAGAAAAGTATCCCTAGAACATTATACTGAACGGATGCTTGACAGTACATGCTGCTAAATTCAAAGAGCTTTCAAAGCTTCTTCTTCGGATTTTAGATCGCTTATCCTTTGAATTTAGCTCAACTTTCGTTTCATCGGAGAAGAGAACATTTAGTAAAAAAAAAAATCAGGTGAGTAACTTTTATCGAACAGCACTGCATATACAATATTTCTGTGCTGGATGGGGAATAAAATAACAACTTCCATATAGTAAAGTATATACTGAAGAATTACCATGAAAGTATTTATAGGAAAAACACAAGGACAGCGTAGGAAAATGACTGAAGCTAGGATGCCAGGTCAGGACCAGTAACATTGCAGACTCTTCTTTTTTTAAAAGAGCTATTTGAAAAGTACAATCTTCTCCATAAACCAGCCAAACAATACGAGGAAAAAGCTATTTAATACAATCTTCTCTATGAGATTATGATCAGATTCCATTATGGGAATTATTTATCTTATTCACATTTCTATTTGTTGAACGGTTTTTTTCGTACAAAAGTAGTATAATTGCACTAATATTGAACTAATTATTTATAATATCGTATATTAATTCCTAGGATGCGGAATTATTATTATTTACACTATATACATTCGAATTTTTATCCCTATCAATTTTTTTTTGTTATCACAACGTTTCAACTGGTGGGCTCTCCGGTCTACATCAAATAACTGTCCTCGTTCCACTGCCCCTGTCAACTATATACGAATGTATAACATAGGCAGTCATTACCGTGTATATCGTGAAGTAACATGTCATTTTTTTTAAGTATATATCGAAACCTGAGTTTAAAACTCCACTGAACAAACATGTAATCGGAATTGAATTGTTAGAGTATCATAGCAAGTATGAGACAATCTCATTTATTTAAGATCATGAATCAAGTTTGAGAAAAAGCTGTATTTTCTTTCGTAAATATACACAAAAACTTGAACTTTTCAAAATCCATGCGCCTACATCTTGCGTTACGATAAAACATAATAATGGATTCTAGAATTTGCAAATCAAATTCACGCGAATTCCCGCAAATTAACGCGCCTATATTTTGCGTTACTATAAAACACAATTATGGATTCTAGAATTTTAAATTAAGTTGCATCAACCATTTCTTGGCAGCATTCAATTTACATCACCTTCTTTCAGCTCCGTATGCAAGCTTGTGATTTTCACGCCAAAAGACCTTCTTCTGAATCTTCATTTCATTTCCTCTCGACTTTTATGCGTCATCCCACCTCCTTGTCTAGCAAGTTCGGTGACAAGAATGTGATAACAAATAAAAACATTGCCTCAAATCCTTTCTGGCAGCACTTGTTCCCAATTTATGGCACACGAAATAATTGAATGAAATTAGGTTTACTCTTTACACTTTCCGTTAACTTTTTCTCTAAATGTAGAAAGCATCACATTTCTTCTAAATTAGGAACTACATAAGTTGTGATGTGGGGTCTGGGAAGATGTAACAGTTCCACCGAAACAGTCGTGTTAGTAGTATTCAGCTTTCAAAGATATAAATCACTACAATAGTATTATGCTCCTTTTCAACTAGACAATTAGCCAAGACTACTTATCATGTATGGATCAGTCCATTCATGATAGTAACGAGGTTCACTGGCTCATACTACAACAATATAGGAATTCTCTCGTAAAAATAAGAGGATTTTTTTTTTAAGAAAATAATATTTGTATATTAACATTCTTTAGAAATTTTTCAGCATCAAAAAATACTTTTTATCAATTTAAAAGTGGGAACCCTGTTTATAATATCGATATAGTATCAGATCGATTCACTATGTTTACAGATATATTCGACGGTTTTGAGTACGAAAACTTAATTTTTATGGTGAGGATTGCAAAAATATTTTGTTTAATTAACGAACAAACGGATATATTTTTAATTTAAGAACAAAGATTTATGTGTATTAATAAAAGTATATATCCGTTTATTCTTAATTTACTTTAAATAATCTCAAAGGTCAGTGAATGTCCATATATAAAATGTTTAAAATTATTAAAAAGATACAAAGAAAAATTAAGAAAAGAAAGTTCAAAAATTGAAAATGTTTTAAAATGAATACTGATATCAGTGATCTTACTTCAATAATAAAGTGTGAAGTACATTAACATCAATATTTTTTGGATTCTTTCAAGTGTGATACCCTATGAAAGGCATAAAGAATGCTAATGTACAAAAATTATTTCCTCAAAAAGATGTCCACGATATTTCATTAGTTGTCCAAACTATTTAACAGTACCTCAAATTAAACTGAGATTCTAATAACATTGTTATTTACTTGTCACCCACGGTGACTGTTTTTAGTCCTGAGTATAACTACACCAGGCAACAAGGCCTCTTATCAGAAGTTTTTAAGGAGCCTTGAAACACCTCTTGATTTCCTTGATTTCTGTTGTTCTCTAGTCAAGCCTAATCCTGGGTCAAAACACTATGAAAGTATAATAGATTTTTACAGTAACAATACCAGCAATATATTTTTGAAAAAAATTACCAGCAATATATTTCACATTCTAGAAAGACCCTCTTGACAAAAATACGTCAATTAAACCTAATCTACAAACTGATTTATTACAAAGAATACATATTCCATTCATACGAACCTATCCTAAAAATCTTATCGGCATAAAATAGCCCATTGTAATTGATATGCCGTAAAGGAAAATAAACCATAAACCGCAAGGCAATTTTAACATCGGGGAGCCCAAGATCGTACAGATGGTCTACGGCCCAAAATATCCCGATCACCGCAACCAACGTCCGGTTGGCATCGATATGGTGTCAGAAGACTGTGTTCTATAGCACTGGATGGTATCTGGTCTAGGATAAAGACAACTCTGAATTCAATACCTGTGGGGAATCGTTTGTTTCACCAAGTCTCTATTCAGCTCTTCAAAAAGCCTTCAATACTGTTATCAAAGCCTTTACTATTATAAACAAATCATATGTCTGGCTGTCGGTTCCTAGGAACTGAGTTGCTCGAACCACATGCGTCGATAAACAACGGGTGCGTACAGACACAGACACACACACATACATATAAATATATATAGTAAATGAAATTTCCAATAAGATGTGACCGTAATCAGCATCAATGATATATATATATATATATATATATATATATATATATATATATATATATATATATATAAATAAACTAAATTGAATTTTTAATTCAACCCTATTTCTTCTTTAGAGAAACGTTATATTTAGTATTTACTGGGTACACGTGTTCGAATAGGCATACTTTTTAAAAGTGATAAATTATTGTCTACCCTCCTACAGATCCTGAAAGGAGATTATGTTCATTAAGATTTTCTATCTCTAGCTCGGTATACATTAGTTCCATAATTTAAGAAAATGACATGTCAACCCAATAAAAACGTTCATAATAATAATAATAATAAGAAGAAGAATCCTTACATTTGCCTTGATAACATCTATCATAGGACGAAATTTGTTTTCCTTTTGTCTTTATTCTGATTGGCTTTCCACAGATATATTTTTATTTATATTTGAATTCTTACACACACACACACACACACATATATATATATATATACACACACAGATTATGAGATTGACAAAGTATGACAATTATTTTAAGACATTTTTATATTTATACATGCTTTTTATAGATACAAATATTTAAGTAAATTCTCTGTTTATAATAAACAGTATTAAACATCATTTACCGTCCTGAATGTCCGAGAAAATATTCGTCCCACGACAGGAATTGAACCTGTATCCTATACAGAACCGTCATATAGCCTGACATGCCTTAACGGATTGAGCCACAAAGGATCGTTCGATTAGCAAGGTCGATTTTACTACAATCTTCCATGATTCTCTCACGTACATTCATATCTATTCATGGTGTATCCAGATGTAAGCAAATGACGTCACATATTATGAAATGGAAAGTCCGATAATTATAATATAATATAAACATAAAAATGTCTTAAAATAATTGTCGGACTTTGTCCATTTCATAATGTGTGACGTCATTTGTTTTATTTTTATTTTTACTAAATGTATGGATTGTTTCATGTATATATTTAGAGTTATAGTAATGTTTTATTTTCTAAACGAGGTCAGCACATTGTGGTCGTGTTGTTGATAATGTGCATTTAAATGAGGCCGAATTGAGCTATGACAGAGACATGTAACGAGAGTCTTCTTGTTAGGCATGTTGTATTATGTCCATTATAATTAGTTATGAATTTGGTTTGATCAGGAAAGGGACATTTGAATTCGGAAATAATATACGTTCTCTGTAATTTAGATTTTGTACGTGAATTTTTGTTGTTGACGGTGGAGTTAGCAGTTTTCCATATTTTACAGTAGATAATTAATCTAATTTTCTTGTTTACGTTGACTAGAGTTGTATATTTCTTTACATAATTTACAAAAGGAAGTTTCGTCTTTCTTATAGGTACCATGCTCTTGACTTTTTATAGAAAATGTTAATGTTATTGTTTTTATCTGTATATTTAGTGTTGCTAACCTAGAAACAAAAAGTATGATATAGAGAACTATGAAGCAATTCGGAAAAACGTCATTAACTAGCGTTTATTTTACGTTAAGTTCTTTAAAGAAAAGCGCATGATAGGATGAATTCTAAAGCGGTCATATGAGGAAATTTTCATAACGCTTGTTTTATATATCTATGTCGAGAATTTCTACATAATTTATGTACAGAAAAGAAGAAAATCATGAGAACACAAGAGGAATAAAAGAAAAAAATTAACCGCAGCAGCTTCTCAGTTGCTTTTAAGAAAACTTAGATAAAAACGGGATTGCTGCCCCAAAATACACAATTATATATATATATATATATATATATATATATATATATATATTTGTGCATTTTGTGGCAGCAATCCTGCTTTAATATAAAATATACAATTTTACACACACACACACACACACACATATATATATATATAATTGTGTATTTTGTGGCAGCAATCCAGTTTTTGTACAAGTTTTATTAAAACTATATATATATATATATATATATATATATATATATATATATATGTATATATATATATATATATATATATATATGTATATATATATATATATATATATATATATATATATATATATATATATATATATATATATATGCAAAATCTTAAAATTTCGCGAGCGTTTGTAACCCACTGTAGTAGTTTTCGGGAAAAAGCTGAGTGGAACCTCCTTACAAATAGAACAGGGAGGAAATGTAGCTGATTCGGTTCCGTTGAGGTATCATTAACAGTCAGAACTGTAAAGGCTTGAACTGGTTGAACCTCCGAGTAATGCTGTAGCGTCAGTTCTTAGGATCTGATAAAACATTTAAACGGTTTATTCTTTAAACATTTTTTATTCATTTATACGAGAAAACATTTGTATAAGGATAATATTATAAACGTATTTCACGCCATGTATGTTATTCATGTGACGGTCTAGATCAGAAAGAGTCTATTTTTAGAACAAGTGCTTTTCAGTTAAATGTATAATAAATAATAGTAACCCCCAAATAAAATTTAAATGCTCGTTAAATGATAGTTTTTTTTTTCTATTAAACTTCAACGACCTTTAAAGCATTACATATCTTTACAGAAACACAAACATTTCCCAAACGTTTCATTTCTGCAGGTATCTCAATAGCTATGGTCACAAGAACAATAATATTAAATCTTTCCATCAAATGCGATTGCGTCATTAAAAAAAGTAATATTATTGAAGACTTGTTACATTTTGCTACAATATTTCAAAATTGAGTTTGACACTTTTAAACATTTGCCAAATTGTTATATGTACATACACACTGTCGCCCGATTTACGAATATATCATCCATGAGTATATATTTGTGTCCGACTGAGCAGAGTTAAAATAATTTCTAGGCTGACATTGGCTTCGTGCCAGGTGACCGATGCCATTGCCAAACGTGTCTGATTGCGATGGGAAGGGAAGAAATACTTCCGTCGGACATTGTTGCTACGCTTCATCGCAAACGCAATTCAACATAAAATTCTGTCCTTTTTGCTTTGATTAACACAATTTTTTTTTTTTTTATTCGGAAAAGGCCAGCGTTCAGTTTGGCCTTTTCATTACTATTATCTCTTTTAGTTCTATTTCAAGCAAAATTTTTATTTTTCAGAACGTGTCTTTTACTCGCTCTTTGACTCTTTTTGGCATTATTTCATTTCTATCACTTTGTTAAATAATAATTTTACAGTTTCTTTATATCCAAGAATTGCTTCCATCATGGTATAGTCTGCGATCGTCTTCATTTTTATCATCGTCATCCTTCAACAATCCCTTTCCACACTGTTTTATCATATATTGCTGTCTCCAGATCACCACTGGCCAACCTTGACTCCCGAGCTATGTTGTCTGGCAAAGTCAATTTTCGTGAGAAAAAATTTCCAAGAGTATACCACAGGAGTAAGGATGAAACGATATCCCTATCCGCTCGCTGGCAATAATCACTGTAATCGTTTTTATTTGAGATTTAGAGAGACTGGTCTTAGTTCTCCCTAAATTGTGTTAAGTGTTGCATGGGATATCCAACTTATGTTCTCAATTATTCTAAGTAGATTTGCATATGTTCCATCCCGTCGTCTTTCAGGTTTATTATCCATACAGTAGGACTGATCCAATATGGAAAGTTCGAGCGCCAAATCTTTTGAGTTTTGTTACGCGCATCGTATGTAACAGTTTTACGGATGTTGAAGTCTTTTAGGGAAGCTTTTATGTGAGAGGGATGTGCTTTGTTGTGTAATGGATATCATCTCCGAATGACAACTCGGAGAGACGAGTTCGAATCCCAGTGAAGTTCATTAGATTCGCTTACGCATAAATACTCTTAGAAAATCTTTTCTCCTCCCAGCTATGTTGAACAGAAGACAGACTGGATTCTTGGTTTGTAACCAGTCTACCGTAGTAAAAAATGACTATCTACAGGGGGGAAATATTGTCCCTCGTTAATCATGTATCAAACGATAATTGATCGCCAATGCCTGTATCACGTGACGTATTTGAAGTCTTCAAATCTTTTGATGGATGTATTATTAAGTGACTTCAACTCTGATGGTTGTGATATATTCTGTCTTGCTCACGTTGCAATAGAGACCTACCTGGTTCACTGCTTACTTGAGTATAGCTAAGATTCTGCATCGTTAATACATTGAGAAACTAATGCACGACCATCGTCAAAGTCAGTCAGGTATTGTGGAGGATACTGACTACTCTGGCGAAGTTCAAAAAGAGTTTTTTTCCTCCATGTTGTCGAAAGAAATACGCAGAACATAGTCCAGAACAACTATAAGCAGAAAAGATTTATTTTATACACTTTATTTTAGAGAGAGCATCCATTTTAATTCGTTTATTTAAATAGTAAAAGGGATTCGTGCCGAGTGGCTAGAACCATAATTTTCGGAGCACTCGACCCGGTTTCGAATCACACCATAATCAATTCGTCCCGTAGGGAATTATCTGAGCTAAATTAAGAATCCCAATCGGAAATTGTCCGAAATAAACATACCAACAATTGAGCCAAGCCTCACATGTGTATTAGGTTGGTGCAAAAATAATGACGTAATAATGACGTCAAAAAACGACATTATTACGTCATTATTTTTGCGCCAACCTAATAATTAGGTAGGCAAAACAGTTAGGAAATCGAAGGTAGCTTTAGTACGAAGTCAACGTTGTCGAAGGTGTAAGCGAACAGGACTGATTACACCAGATTATACGTTCATTCCTCTAACTGTAAGCTCCGCACATTATAATTGTCGCATAAAACGGAATATGGCCCTTTGGCTGTTAAAGAAAACAGAATGAGCTTGAACATATGCGGTTAGTAAGGATCGTATATTCAATGCAGCTGACGAATATATGCAAAAAGTGCCGCCAAACCAAACATTATTTTAAGGTTTCTAGAAGACGACTGCCAAAACCATTCCTTCCCGTTTACTCCAGGCATCTGTCGTGGTTGATACGGGAATTATTCGTGTATAAAACTCCAAATGAAATCGATGTTTAATATTACATGCGCTGACTTTTATAATTTGTAAAATTAAACTAAATTAAACTTTTGTCCAAATTCTTATCAGGTTCGATTCAACTAAAAAAATGTATATGTAGTTTAAATTGGTGATAAAATGTAGAGAGTACTAAGAGTGAATGAATAACATTTTTACATAAATCCCCAAACGTTTGCTCCCTAAAATTACCCAGCGATCGTAAATAACTTATACAATATATCGCAGACCCTCCCACTTTGGCGCAATGAGAATGTTGCTACCGCTTAGTGAGAATACCTCGGACAAGGCCTCCTTCATTTATTTGTCCTAAAACAGAAGCAAAACAAATGTAGTTTATCCGCTCGAAGGCGGATTGAATCTACTCTACGCTGATAATATGCGACATTAGGTCAGTTTAATGTGAAGAGCTCGAGAGCGTGTACCCGGGCCAGGGCCAAAAGTTACTAACGATCGCCACACTTTAGTACAATAAGAAAGAATTGCCGCGCAAAGCTGTTCCCCGGAACCAGAATCCTCTCATTTTTTTTTTTTTAGTTTAGTTTCACGCTGTCCGAAGACAAAGACGTCACTGAGGTTCGCTCTCTCCGAAAACAGAAACATAATTGCGAGACAAAATGTAGCTTGCCTGAACACAGCTACTACACTTTGATCGCAACCAAATTTCCAGGCCGTGAAGAAAAGCGTAACTAAATTATCACTGGTTGCTCGTTCAATGAATCCCGAATGTTTCCTTATAATCGCTAATGTTTGCATCAGTACTATTACTTTTCTGTAGCAGTGTAAACCATCACTGACCATAACCTTCCGTTATATGGAATAAAGTTGTGATGTTTCTGCAGACTTCAAAGAACACGAAGATATCTGCTAAGATGACGACATAGATGCAACTCCCAAAACGTTACTTTATGTCACTGATTTCCTCGTTAAAAGAATTAGATTAAACCAAAAAATGAAATATTAGTGCTATATCTGGGCTACCAAATCCTGGAGTTACCTAATCCCCACTTTATAGCCATGACGGTTTTCAACCTGTGTCAAATGAATTCTTTTTCACCCTAAAATGTCTTTCCCACAGGCGCAACCTCGCTAGCCTATCCTTACTCTTAGTATATTTACTTGATATATATTCCTGTTAGACATTATCTATGGCTTGAACTAGTGTTTGCCTAAATACCTGGTACAAAAGACTGAGGTCTGTATTGATCTTTTTTTATTGTCTGTAGCTGGGAAATGCTTTCAGTATCGAAGAGAGTATAGTCATTGAAAGACCTTCCCTATCTAGCCTTTTTTTTTCCAGATCATCGGTTGGATCCGAATCCAAAAAGCACACTGTGAACTTTTCGGATTGAGAAACTCCATTTTTATACCGGGATATCTCTCTAGTGACTGATTCGGCAATTCACGGTCCATGATAAAATTACGTCCACATTCTGCGTCTTTTTCCTGTTCGGCCGAACTGACTCTAGCAAATACATCGTATTTCAGAAATACGATATATTTTCAAATATCTGTGTGACTGTTTTTTTTTTCTTGTTGGTTATTTGATTATTTTTTCTTATCCTTAATTTATTCTCCTCTCTCTTTCTCTCTCTCTCTCTCTTTCTCTCTTTCTCTTTCTATCTCTCTCTCTCTCTCTCTCTCTGTCTCTGAATTTCTGGAATGATCAGTTATCATTATTTATACTATTTATATTTGGACTATTGTCCTTATCGTTGTTATTATTATCGGTCGTTGTGTCCTTCGGCCTTCCGGGGAATTTTGAGCTGAAACAGTAATTTAAGCTTTTGGGTAGAATTTTCTTGTTCCACAGACCATGTCTACGTATAGCATCGTTTTCATATTTTTAATACAGCTGAGATATTAAAAAACCCGTTTCTAATGAGTCCAATCATAAACTGCCTGACCTAAGGTTTGAACTCAAAAACTAACGCTTTAATCCACTAGGTCAGGAAACTAGAGCAATAACCGAGCAGTACTAATAATAAGGATTAAATGATATCCTTATATATTAGAAGTGGATAAAGAGGGTTTTGTTCTGAATTCCCTGTAGGTTACCCTTATCTATATATATCTCAAAGAGACCGAGGCGTACGACGGGCGAAATGCTGTGATAGCAACAACAGAGATGAGAACAATAATTAAAATATAAATAGTGTAAATAATTATTCACCTCTCTTTTTGAATATAATGTTACAGTTCTGACCAGGTTTAAGTTTAGGGTTAGGGTTTAGTTTCACTCGTTCGTCGGCAGGTTCTAGTCGCAGCCATTCTCTTCATAGTCCATTAATAAGAACGAAGTTCAGCTCACAGAGCTTCTTCCTAAGAATTGCTACTTTGTAGAAAACAGTTCCGCACGGATGCTTCGTTAATCACTTCAATCTTAAAATCTCCCAGTACTTCAAGTTTTTCCTACTCTTATTATCTTAACTTTTAATTTCAATATTTACCTATCTGCCATCTTGTAATTTTCACAACTCTTTTTTACGTCCACGCCACACACTCGATTAAGTAACACTCTGCCTGGGGGTGAAATCACACAGAGAACACCGGTTCACGTTCGATTACCAAAGTTAAGCGTCGAGTTCGGTCAGTACCTAGTTGAGTGACCGCTTATGAACAGCAAATACTGTAAGCAAAATCTCATAATCCGAAAAATGTTTTGTCTTCACATAACCAACAAAAGGTTGGTAAGCCGTAAAAATACAAATCAACCAATTAATAGTAATCCTCTACCTTGACCGGATCTTCAGCCATGTATGGAAGAACATTAGTAAAGAAAAATCTAAGGATTTAATTACATTCCGAGTACATTATGTCGAACCATATGAATATATTCTTAAAGATAATATACAACGCAGGGATGTTATAAAAGCGTTTTCCAGTGACAAAATAAAATATTTTTCATCGGTCTCTCAGCTGTGTTCAAATAATATCAAATTTATTGTCTTTCAGTTAAACTATAATAGGAAAGGTAATAGTTTTACCTCGTAAATAACAATTTGTTGAAAACTTTTTCGTTAAGCTGACAAGAAATGACTTTCTAGTTCCATTGACAATAGAAAAGCATTAATCGAACGTTCAAGTTCTCAACTATGATACTTCGACTTGTTATTGATTACTCAAAGATAGCCGAGCAAATGCCAAAACCTGGCCTATTAATGGCGTAGACTTTTCTTATCAGTGACTGTTGGTTGTTGGTGTGCGTGGTGTCATCTGAACAGAGAAGTGGATTCGCTGTTTAATACAGAGCTGACTGGTCGTTTTGGTAATAAAGACGAGAAAAGTAATGATGAATGTGGTTAGTGTGCTCTTCACTGTTTATAGACAAAACCGGAATCACAATGAGCCCGTCCCGAGGAAGCACAAAGAAAAGGCACGTCTGATCGACCCCTCTTTGTCAATTAAATGTCGGTCTGACAAGAGATGAAGCCAGTCAATAAATTGCCTATTCTTTATCATTCCTTTATCTGTGAAGACGTGTAGCGAAATAATATAAACTTGCCGATTTCTCTACAATGGCCACATATTACCTGGTCAGCTTATCCGCCTGTGGCTAATTTGTTTTCATCAGTTCACGCCAGTAAAGCCACTAGGAGGCAATGGGTTACTGAGTGTGAAAGAATAATAAGAAAAAGAAACATTATTAAGGAAAGAGTACAATAAAAGAAAAGTAATCAATAATATAATAGGTAAAAATTGGCATTGCATTTTTTTTATTAAATTTTTGAAGATCACTGTTGGATGGAAACCATGGAGCCAGAAGAAAGTTCCACAAACCTGAAAAAAGAAACTATTAGTATAGAAAATACAGTTACATCAACCAATTCAAATTTCCAAAACTTTGTTGCTAATCTAGTAATATGTTTAAATTCATAAAGTCTAGGTACTATAACGGAGAGTTCCTCAATATTTGCTAGAAAAGACATAGTAAACTATATTACGGCGATGGGAAAGTAACTAAAGCCGTGATGCCAAGTCAAAACCATTAATATTGCGGATTCTTCAATAATCTTTAAATATAACAGATGTTGAAACAATGTTAAAAGCTGGACGAATTGTAAACTTATAGATATGTAAGATAGATACCGAGGAAAATTATCTACCGCGACATAGTGATAACCTTTCTTAGCAGTAGACTTAACAGTGGATTCAATATAATCTATCGACTGTATATCAGCAGTAAATGTTCGCCCGAGTAGGCGCAACGAGTCACCCTTCTTGAGGTTAGCATTAGACATTCTAATGGAAGGCTTAAGTAGGTTTCTCAGATAATTAATAGAGAGAAGTATAATTTTGGAGGCGTTTCTAGAATCAGGGCGAGTTGCTTTTGTATAATAAATAGTCACCGATAGTTATTGGTAATGGTAATATTAAGCGTTTTCTCATAAGGATATTTCAGCATTATTTGACCGAGCAGCCAGTGCTATTCGAGTTACACTTTTATTTACTCCCTGTCCATCTCACTAGTATCAGAGTGTAGAAACTCTTCTCATCTCTAATAGTGTTTGTAATAATAGTCGTTTCCTCATAAGAAAACGTCCGGTATTTATTGGCAAACCACCAGTACCCATGTCGGTTGAAATTTATAAAAACTTATGAAATAATTTTTCAAGAAGATAGGTTTCTGAAATCCAGTAGCTGTTATCGCTCTTTCCAGTACTGATCGAATTTTCCTTCTTAACCTTTTATTTGAAATTCTTGGAATATCGACATCTTAATTACATATTATTATTTTCTCTTCCATTTAAAGGTGGTACATATTTTAGTTGTTACTGCTATTGGCAGTCCTCAAGTGATGTGGTGTCTGGTAATTGGTACAGTTCTTTGATTGTGATTCTGTAGAGCCAACACACACGATTTGAAGAAAAAATGGTCTCCGGCAAGACCCAAAGGCTTCACTCGCCAGTCAAAAACTTCAAAACCATTTGTAACCATTGATCTGAGAAAACGGTTGTATTTAGCCGTTAGTTCAAATATTTCTGAACAGCGTTGAGACTATCTATGACATCCATATGAAAGCCTCGATCTCATGCGGCTATTTAAGAACATGACTCGAGTTTACAGGTTAATAATTTTGTTTTGTAGAAATTTGCTATGTTTGGCGAAACCTACCAAGAGTATAACCTATTTTATTTTCAATTTCCTTTTCTCACATAATATGTTTGTTATAATTGTTCCTTACGCCGAGGTACTTGAAGCGTTTAGAATTTACTAATTTAACATCTTGATTTTTATGATGGATTCAGTGTATGTGATATTATTGCTTACAAACACTTCCACTACTACTACTACTATTTAGGATCATAGTATTTTGTTATCATCGCATAACTATTTAAATATAAAATTCCAATGTGTAACTCATTATTTCTCTCTAAATTTCTAGTTTGGTATAGTTTATTTTGTTTTAAAACATATAAACTACAATGGGATATTAAATAACGACGAGATTTTTAGGATAGGTTCGTACGAAAAGAATAGGTATTCTTTCTATTCAGTTTGTACATCAGGTTTCATTGACGCAACAGGGTTTTTGTCGAAAGTAAAATTTGCTCCGAAAAATTATTTGTCTATATTTCTTACATTATATACATTATTCGAACTATTCTCCTCATCTTCATTGCCACATTCATAAACTTTCGGACTCTATATCTCTGAGATGAGATATTATAATCAAGTTTTGACCATGTACGCTCCGGCCTACTCCAGGTGATTGGAATTTCAAAACGAACCCTTTATTTCGCTCAATAGGGTGGATTGTTCTCGTTCAACGTACCATGCCTCTTTATCACAAGAGCCATGTGTCCTCGAGTACACATGGCTCAGCGGATAAAGACATTGGTTAGATCCAGTGATGAGACTCAGAGTTGAGAATTTAATACACGGCCACAGCAGTGGTGAACCAAAACTTGGAGAATTGATTTAAAGGAAAATAAGAGGACAGAGAAGAGGCATGGCACGTGGAAGTAGAACAATCTACCTCCCTTTGACGAAATAAAGTGTTCGGTTCAAAATCCTAATCACCTGAAGAAAGCTGCAACATTCAACGGCCAAAACGTTGTAAATAAAGCAATGAAGATCAGGATAACAGTCCAAATAATCTAAATAATGCAAGAAAAAATTGCTGGTAATATTTTTTTTCAAAAATGTATTGCTGGTGATAATTTTTTTAAAATAAGTATTGCTGGTAATATTTTTTTTTAAATGTATTGCTGGTAATATTTCCCCAAGAATGTATTTTTTATAAAAATCTATTTTTACAATTCCATAGCGCTTTGACCCCAGTTTGGGTGCTAACAATTTGCCCATAGCTGGGACCCTAACAGGTAATACCACACTGGTTCAGAGTGGACTTGTGAACAACGGAAATTAAGAAGTGGTCCCATGCTCAGACGCTTCGCTGCAAGATGTAGTTTATCGTCATATCAAGGACGTCTGAATTTCTGGGATGAGGAATTAGCATTATTTAAACTCAGAGTGTTGTTTTCATGTTTGTTGTGGTTGTCACAATATTTCTGTCATTGTTCCCGCGGAAATTCATCATATGTTTGTAACCTTCAGAGAATTTCGAGCTGCATCTTTTATTTAATATATGGGGGTAGATTTTTCTCGATTCATTGAAAATATCTATAGATATCTCAAATAATTCTTATTTGCTACTGCTCAGTTATTGCTCAAACTGCTTCCACTGATTATTGAATCCTGATGATTGAACACACAAGTATTATTTTCAGTAATTTCAGAAAACAAGGTTTTAATTCAGTGTAATATAGCTTAGTGGTACCCTGAGTAAAGAATTTTGAGTCTTATACTGTAACAGAGAATCCAGTCTGCCATGGTCCTCACCAAACCAAAAATAACTTGTGTTTGTTTTGCTTGGTTTTAATACGTCTGCACGTTGAGAGCGCTTCTACTTAATCATTTAACACTCTGTAATCCATTACAGGGCGTATCTTTTCCTTGTTCTCTTGGATAACAGCCAACAATGAAACTAGACCCTTGGGAGATCCGAGCTCCTCTTCAGGATATGGTAAGAGTCAGACGTTATCTAAACATGTTTTTAACTCCTTTCTTACACGCTAGCTCGGAAACAGGATACTCTACTATCCTGTTTCCTACGCTCATTATGCCTGATTTTCGGTCCACTTCCATAGTTTCTACGTTCTGATCGGGATGAATGCAATCAAAGAACTCCGAGAAGTAGGAATCACTCCTTCGGGTGCAGTGGAGTTCTTCAACAGAAATCCATCCCTGTGTGCGACCCTCGACTTAGAGGAACCAGACTTTAGCATCGAGTTCGAAAGCGTGGACAACGTCATGAAAGTTGACCGAAAATCTGCGAAACACGATAGCAGATTCGTATGTCCGAGCTAGCGTGTAAGGAATATAACCAAGAGGTAAAAACATGGTTAGATAATGCCTGGCTCATACCATATTCTGAGGAGGAACTCGGACCTCCCAATGGTCTAGTTCCACTGATGGCCGTTATCCAACAGAGCAAGGAAAAAGTACGACCTGTAATAGATCACAGAGAGTTAAATGAGTACGTAGAAGAGCTCTCAACGTGGGGACGTGTGAAAACCAGACGGCGAACACAAGCCAATTCGGCGATTGACATAAAATGGAAGACCCAATTCTGTTATATAAATCTAATCTGCCTGCTGCTGGTTCTCTTGTGCTTGTCATGCTAGGCTTCATTTATCGACGCTGTTTGTTTCTTTGTATTTTTTTTACAGCTGCTGCAACCTCAAAACCTTACTGCCATTTGTAATTATTTATTAAATGTACCTGATGACGACCGGAGGATATAAACGGCCGAAACGTCGTAATAATATAAAATAATGATTAGAAGAATAGTTAGAGTGACAATGAACTTACTAGACAAAATACATGTCACGCATTTGCTATGTTTTCTGACAAATAGTTAAAGTTAAAATCTTGGTAATCTTTTGCAAATAAAAATGAAGGGACAGCAATTTATTTCTGAAATACGCAATGTCGACTATAAGACAAATTGTGACCAGTCGCGTGAAGATACCTGGCCCAATGACAACTTACAGTGAAGCCGTAACAGGTCAGCGCTGTTAAACATATAGTTCCAGTGCAACAAAGATTAAATGCGAAAAGTCTGCTCGATTCGCATTGATGTTTGCACATTGTATTTTAATTTGCGTTCCAATGCTCTTCAAGGCTTCTTTCATGGGGGAAACATGTGTTTTCTCCCCTGTTTCGCATACTTCTAGACATGCAAACACCCTGTGAACCTGTTTGACAATGTGCCAGACAGAAGATATATTCTTGCCTCCTCGACAATAGTTAAACGGAACTCTAACCCTATGCACCGACCTTAACAATGGATTTAATTCTTAGAAAGGATTTTATTATGCGTATTCTTTTCGAGTTGTATGCATTCTACTGTCTATTGACAGCATCCAAAAAGCTTCTCCAATTTGTTTGTATAGGACTTCTTGTTAACACCGGAAATTGCTAGCTCTCAATATTTGCTTTCAGAGGACAAAGTAATGTTTGTATGACTTTTATAATGTTTAAAATGACACGGCATTTCCTTTGCACTTGTCAAAGCGCTGCGATGACAGGGAGACGATTTGACGCTCAAAACAGTCGCGCGACTATTTTTTATACTTTTATTTGCAAAAATTGTTTTATATTCAAATATGCGGTCGTTCGTTCTCTTGTTAATAGATGTATTTTTCTAACCAGATGTTTTTGAAAGTCTGAATTTAGAAAAAGAAAAATGGTTGCAAAAAAACATTTTTTTCTAATTGATAAATTACAAACACCGTAAATAACTAAATTTATCAAATAATTACATAAATATAGTTACTAGAGGATTAATTAATAACTAATTAGTACAACTAGAAAATTAGTGGTTGTGTGGTTGAAACATTAGCGTTTCGACCATAATATCGGTTTTCGAATTAAAGATTTAGCAAAGAGTTGATAATGATAGCGTAAGTAGATGTTCCCCGCATTCGTTTGTCCCTACAAAGCGTATCACGTATCGACCCTACCCTTTTGAATGAAATAAGGTAGAGGTCACTGTTCAGACACCATCTATGTTTGTGCTAGCACAAGTCACCGTGGCCGAGTGAAGGAACGTGCTAGCATTGTCTAAACAGTTGATTATGCTAGTTTAGGTGCTCTCTTTACGAGGAACAGTAACAAGGATCCGCTGAGCATAGTTGCTGTATAGTGTAAACGGAAAACGAGTGGCCAACCACAGAATGAAAACAAACAGATTAAGTACTGGAGTAAAGGCAAAATTAGAAAATATGTTTATTTTTTATCTGTCTATATCTCTGAGATGAGGTATTATGATTAATCGCATTGTTTACATTATTCTAACTGCTATCCTCATCTTCATTGCTATATTCACAACGTTTTGTCCTCTATATCTTTGAGATACGGTATTATGATTCCTTACATTATTTACCTTATTCGAGCTGTTATCCTCATCTTCATTGTCGTATTTACAATGTTTCGTCTTATTGCTATGTTGAATTTGAATCTGAAGCTACCCGGATCAACGGATACCCAAAGAAGCTCGGATAACTACAACAAAGATAAGGACATTAGTGCAACTTCAAATAATATCACTATCAAACTTTATTGATAAAAGGATATTCCTTGTCTATTGTGCTGAACATCCAAGGTTCACCATATACAAGGCAGAAGATCCACTCAAGAAAGATGATTAATAAACTCACCATGAGGTTTTAAATGTGTTTGTCTAATCTGATCGAATTTAATTTAAGGATACCAATCGTTATTTAATATGACACTGGTGCAAATTGAGGTTTTTACTATACTAAAACTAAACTATTTTATTTAATTCACCCAATAAAAGACCCAAGATATCCTCAAGGTAGAGAGTTATTGAATGGGTTTTATATATGGACATACCAGGAGCAAGTTATGAAGATATGTCGTATAGATAACTGTTTGTTATTGAATTAAAGTCGTTCAGATTGTAGTAGTAGGGAAGCACCCACTAAGGAGTCAGTACTACAAGCTAGTGGTTCCCGGGAAGAAGCTGTATGTGTAGAATTTTCGTCTTATCACTGGAATATGAAAGGAATCGCAGAGGGTTTTTTGCATTCGATATTTACTTCATATTAAGAAACATTTGAATTATTCCAGTACGAATCGAAAAAACAATAATCGGTGAATATGTAATATTCCTCATTAGAGAAAAATAAATTGTTAATTGTTTTTATAAATATTCACTCTATAAAAAGCTGTAAAGCTAAACAAGGTAGATGATTATTGAATTCTCTTTGATATCTTAATTGTGTTTTTTTCTAATTCGATCGAATTTAATCTAATGGTAATCGTTATTTAATATGGCACGAGTTCAAATGTACAGAGTGGTCCAAAACTTAATGCAAACAATAGAAGAACAATACAGTGATACAAAGCACACATACTGGATTCAATTTATTCATTTTCATTGACGCTGTCACATATCGAGAATGTCTCTATGAACAGCATCATTGTCGTGTTATCCATCTAATATTGAAAATTATATTATATATGGGTAACAAAACTTTCGGCCCACCCTGTAGGCTGTTACGTTATCGTTAAACTAAATTATTTTAAGTCCCAAGATCCACTCAAGCTAGATGGTTATTGATTGAGGTTGACGTATGAGCGTAAAAGATGTGCTGATTATGAAGACATGAAGGATAGATAACTGCTGATTTTAGTCATGAAGCATTCAAGTGTGTAGTGATCAGCATCCAGAAATTAGCGGTTATCGAGATAAAGCTGAGTGACACTTTCGTCTTACGAAGGAAAGATAATGAGAATCAGGTTTAAATTTGTTCTTCAATCGATATTTATTTTATCTTAAGAAACTTTTGAATTATTCTATTACGAATTTAAATCTGCAAATGAAGACGGAGGAACAGATAATGCTCCTCATTAAAAAAAAATGGTTATTTTTAATTTGGTTCAGAATTTTTTTTTTTTCATCTTCCGTGTCATTTGGAAACAGACTGTGATCAATGAGCTTTTGTCTTTCTTTTAAAGTCGAGATCGTTACTGATGGAGCTGTTTGGAAAAATTGACGATTTTTATCAGCAACAACACCTGCGTGAAATGTTTGTCTCAGTTCTTATCGAAGTTTCGTATCTTTTCTTTCTCCGCAAAATGAAAAGAATATTTGGAATAAACGTTTTCAACAAAAGATATTTATGACGTAAATTAAGTACCAAACATCTATTAAAAATAAATGAAGGGATGGCAAAACTGTTCCTCTCCTCAAATCGTTCAAATATATAACTTGACAAACGTACACTATTTACATTATTCGGACTATTGTCCTCATCTCTATTGCCATATTTATCTCAACGTTTCGGCCGTTGTACGCCCCGGCCTTCTTCAGGTGGTTGGAATGTCGAACTGAACCCTTTATTTCGCTCGCTGGGTTAGACTGTTCTAGTTCCATATGTCATGTTTAATGGATGTCAGTTATCACTTATCTCTTGTTAATTCATCTCTCCAAATTCTCCACTGCCTTAAGCAGGTATTGAACTCACAACTCTTTGGGTTTTGTCACAGTGAATAAAGTCGTTGGTTAGATCCAGTGACATGGATCAATAATATCAATATTCAATGCATGAATAAATGGTAGACATATAAGTCTATAAGATAGATTCTAGTGGGAAAAAATTGTCTATTTCACAGCGAAACAAATTTCCTAACAGCACAATTTGTAAATGCCGCACACAATTATAAAACGTGTCAGTGTAATAAAATTCTTTAAAATCATGTGAGGGTATAAGGCAGTGGAAACAAACACGGTATATATTATAGGCATATTATATTGCAAAATAATATACTATACCAAGCAACTGCAAAAAAGGCAGATAACGAAGAAAGAATAGGCATAGCAGAAGCTAAAGGAACCTGTAAACGAGACTAATAGTAAGTACGTTAATACTACCAAACTTTCTTAATATATATTAGAATATAAAAATAAAATACACCAAAAACTTCATGTAAAATAAGGATAACAGCACCAGCCTACGATAATAAATTCCCAAACTGTAGAATCTCTCGGGAGGAGAAAATAACTATATTCACCTTTCCAAAGCACTAAAAATTACTACATAAACAATCAGAACTTATCTCAAATATATAAATAATGGAGATAAAACAAAACAGGCATCACCTGAAGATTGCGTTCAAGCAAAAAACAGCTTGTCGCTACTCTATGCTGTTTTCAGTGACCACGCTCTAACCCTTATATGAAGTGAACCATTTTCTTTTGATTTTTGGATACAGTTGTGTACGTTTGGTTGTATCAAGAAATCAAAAGAAAATGGTTGAATCCGTCAACACAACAATATTTCCACACATGACAGTACTTGACGTAAATTTCAATATGAATGTAATAGCATTTTTTAAATTCTTCCAGTTGCTAAGGGCATTTAGTTTTGTTGTTATTAGTTACTTTGTTTTAATAAAATCATTTCGTTTTTGCCTTGAAAAAGACCACATTGAACGAAACGCATCGGCTAATATTATATTTTTCCTATTGTATTTTACATTTATAAATAGTGCCTTTTTCTACAAGTTTACTCTGAAATGTTCATATATATATATATATATATATATATATATATATATATATATATGATCTTTAGAAAAGGGATCATTTTTTATTAAGAAAACAGGAGAAAAAAAGTTTCACAACGATTAAAATTTTAGATGCATTTCGGCCGATAGATATTCAGAATAAATACAATCTTTGGCAAATAAAACTAAGAAGCTGAAAAAGAAAAGATATTTTTAACGACTGATGTTAAAAAATATACCTGAACTAGGGGAGGGGAAAAATCTTCCTCGTTAGGCATTGATTTTAACCACCGGCTTCACGAATAAGGCGAACTTATGATTTAACTCTCTCTGCCTAGGCAGGGCAGGGTGATGTATATTAATAACAACCGACTACAAGATGTCTAAATGAAGTCAGGTCCGTGCCCTGTGCTAGACAGAGAAAAACCCAGGAGAATAAATGCTCTCCGATAGGTGAGTTATAAGGCTGTGAATACCCAGAATTTACAGGCTCATGACTACGCACCTGGGTTGGAAAATGCTGGGTGATCCTAACCTCTAGTCACTGGATAGTTTTGCCCACATAGTTGATCTTGCATAGACATTTATACTAATATACAACTATACATTTTTGATGGGCAGGCAAGACATCCTTACGGCCAGAGAGGAAATCCATTCTAGTTGAAAAAAACGCTCTGGACCACTACGGCATTAAAACATCGCTTGATGGAAGAGGATGTTTTATCGGCGTACATATATCTATATCTATCTATCTATCTATATATATATATATATATATATATATATATGTGTGTGTGTGTGTGTGTGTGTGTGCGCGCGCGCGCACGCACGTCTGTGTGCGTGTGTGTGTTTATGTATGTATATGTATTATAATTACTTTCTATTTTAAAAATATGTTTCCATCGCTACACAAAAAATACTGAGTTTCAAAACAGAAACTCAAATTTCAAATTTAATTATAAAATTAAATTAAATTCCATAGCTCCGTTCCATTCTCAAGAGAGAGAAAAACACAGAATGGAGCGAGACGGAGCTAAGTATTTTAAATTTAATTTTATAATTAAATTTAAAATTTTAGTTTCTGTTTTGAAACATTGTAATTCCTGTGCTGAGATGGAACCATATTTTTAAAATAGAAAATAATTATAATAAAATGCTCTACTGTTTTTGCATGGAACACTGTTTTTTAAAAATAAAAATAATAAAAATAATTACTAAGAACACCGGATTGTTAATCTTAATGTTCTTTTTTATTATTTCAATATATATATATATATATATATATATATATATATATATATATGTATGTATGTTATGGGGTCCTCCCCTTTTTCATATAAGTGGACTCGACCAGAGTGTTACTTGGACTGCTGCCGTTAAATACCCAGAGTCAGTCAGAATATAGGGAGAGTGAGAGCAGAGACTGTGATTGAGTTGGCGGCAGAGTAATAGTGTGAGGTAACCGCTTGTAGAAGTCACACTTACAAGCTAAGGACTAAGGAAGTCCTACTTCGAGACTATATATATATATATATATTATTATTATTATTATTATTATTATTATTATTATTATTATTGCTACTAACCGCGTTCCTGGATTTACTGACAGTATTACCTATTGTATTATTGTGTAAGTACATTTAATTTCTTATCTTTATTTCTTGCATTTGTCATTAATTGGAGACCGAATTTCATCTCGGAATCCACAACAAATTGGCGACAAAGATTCGAACTCACGCGGAAAAGAAAAGATCAACAAAAGAAAAATCTTCCCTCGTTGTCCAACAACAAATTGGCGACGAAGATTCGAACCTACGCGGAAAAGAAAAGATACTCACGCGGAAAAGAAAAAAATCAACAAAATTAAAATCTCCCCCTCGTCGTCCAACAAGCAATTTGCACACACACGGGAAGAAAAAAAAAAATTCCCGCTGAGCGATTCAAACTCGTACAAGAAATAGAAAAATCCGTCCCTCGATCTCAACAAATTAGCGACAAAGAATTACGAGGAGTAAAAATACGTAAAATTGAGTTATCATGGAAGATTTTAAAAATATTTCGGTAGAACTGATAAAATACCAAAAGGATCAACAATTACAAGTACAAGAACGAATGGAAGAAAAATGGAAAAAGCAATTATTACAAACGCAAAAGGAAAATCAAGAAGGACAAATAGATCTCCAGGAACTAATATTGAAAGTAGCGGGCAACAAGCACTTAGATATTGAAAAAGAATGAACATTTTCGCAAGACGCACTGTGGAATACCATAGCGATTTTCAAATATTCTCTAGATGAGGACAAAAATTTTGGAGATTACTTCAGAAGACATGAAGGCATCTTTAACATAGACTGTCAAAATTGGATAGAAGCAAAAAAGCTACGTCTATTGCTTAGAAAATTGAGAACTGAAAAATATACAAAGTTCGTGGATTATATCTTGCCATAAAAGACGAACGAATTAACATTTGACGAAGAACTTAAAGAACTCTTCAGCCCGAAAACATCACTCTTTCACAGGAGGTGGAAATGCCTTAACCTGTTAAAGGGCGATAATGAGGATTATTCCACGTTTACCGCAATCGTAAATAAACATTGTGACGACCTTAAACTAGCGGAATTAACCCCGGATAATTTCAAATGTCTCATCTTTGTTCAAGGTTTAGTTTCTACAAAAGATAGCGAAATGCGCAGAAGATTGCTTGCAAAATTACAAAATGAACCGGGTCTAACATTACAGCAATTATCGGAAGATTGCCAGAGATGTTTAAGCATAAAGACGCAATGGACATTGAACAATCAACTGTTTCTCATATACGTAAGTTAAATAAAAGTCTACGTTCTTCACCCTCCCCGGAAAGAAAACTAAAATTTTACGACAATGAAAAAAGATTCTCACCCTCCCCGGACTATCGCGATTAATACCTTCGAAAAGCGAACCGTTAGAAGATTCGGTAATTGCGACATTACAAGCTGAAGATGAAATCAGTAAGGTACTATGCAATACAATAAAGGAACTACCTGTAACGCTGCTAGAGATAAGACGAGAAGCAGAAAGAGACGAGTTAATTCAGGATATCAAGAAAAAAATAGAAGAGAAAGTGAGGAATTTAGCAGACAGTTACTCGATCTGTGGCAACATATTATTGTATAACGAGAGAGTAGTAATACCGAAGTCACTACGAAGAATGATCTTAAAAGATTTTCAATTAGGACATCCCGGAAAAAAACCCGGATGAAATCACTTATGAGAAGTTTTGTCTACTGGCCGAACATGGACGATGATATTACGCAAATGGTGGAAAGTTGCAAAGGTTGTGCTGCTGCGGCGAAAGCACCACTCTCTATACAAAGGCCATGGCCTAAATTCCACAGACCGTGGTCCAGAATAAACGTGGATTACGCAGGACCCATTGAAGGTTACTATTATTTAATAACAGATAGTTTCAGTAAATGTCCAGATGTGGCACCATTTAACGAGGCAGAGAGGGAAAAGAGGAAGAGGAAGAAAAGGAGAGGCTAAGAACCGAATCGTGAGTGATAAGGAAGAACGCACAAAACACAGCTAAGAGACAATGGATAAAGGGATATTTTGATAAGTAACAAATGGCGAAAGAGTGTCATTACAATGACAGGGAAATTCTGAGTAAAAAGAAAGGGAAAGAAGGAAAGAATCAGATATGTTTTGGCATCGGCCGTGTTATCTAAGGATATGAAAACAAACTATTGGTACGGGAAGACATCTTATTATCAACTACAGGCCGGCTGGCCAGAGAAAGAGAGAAAAATTCAAATGAAAATGTTATTTCGTTAAGTGACGAAAATTGACAACTAAAAAGACTTAGACAGATATGAAAAATTAAAAACCACCCACGAGCATCCTTGGCCTGCGATAATAAAATTTTATCAGGAATTTGTGCCGAAGGAAAATGAATGTTTTTTTTCTTTCTTTCTTCGAGGCGACAGACGGACTGGAACTTTGGAGATGTTCCTTTTTGAGACCATGTCGAGAAGACCACACATTCTGATAATTAGCGATAAAATACCTGACGTAAACCACGTGTAGAACAAGAGTTATGACGCCATTGTCATATTGTCCCGTTCGCGGCTGGAGAAATGATAAACCATTAAGGGGAAGAAAAGAGAAGAGATAATTTTTTTTTTTTTTTTTAGCAAGGTATTTTTTTTTTCTTGAAACAAAGCCGCAGATTCGTCCACGCCCGACTGAGACATCATTGGTCGAGTGGTGATGCACGAGGGAGGCTGTTGCCGCCCATCTGGAGGATGAGTAAGAGAGGTTGCCACGAAGATGTGCGGAGGGCAGTTCACGCCCCTCTGAAGTATGATGAGAAAGTGGGAGTGAGGAAAGGTTCCCAAAAATGGAAAAAGGTGGAAATTCCTAACCAGAGACGTGGATATGTATTTAGAATTATCGAGGAACCCCCCGGCGCCGACAAACTCACCCCGGTTTTGGTCGGCGCCCATATAAACGAAGCCACAACGAGCAGAAATGAGTCGAGACCCAGCAATTCCCAGAGTCAGTCTCCGGTTGAGGCAAGCCTCGCAGATAGCTGACCAGGATTCAACGCACACTTTCCGGACCCATATCTTCAAACCAAGAACAATTATTTTGAAGAGCGACTTAGATCCAGATCACCGAAATAAGTTTTTCTTTTGACTTTCGTCCAAAGACCCACCGAAACACCAATTTCTTAGAGAGCAGACAACTTGAAGTGTTAAAACTTGCCTAGCGGAAAACGACGTGTCACAATCCATAGAGCGGGTCGGGAGATAGATGCAGTCCTATGTAATGAACAGCTAGACATAAAGTTTGTTACCTTTTTCTTTGATACTTCGAACTTTTGAGTTTTCACTTTGTTGCCTTTTATGCGTATTTTTGTGGTATCACCCCCGTTGGACTCGGTTTGCAGTACGGCCCCGATGACTGATTGATTTTCTCTGCCTAGATCAAATCACAACGTGGGTAGGCAGACTGGGAATCAAAGTAGGACGTCACAGTTGGTGTCGTGGTAGACTAGGATACAACGACACGGTTGGCGCTGCGACCAGGGGACGACGTCACAAGAGGTTGCCAGATTTAAACACCCGACGACAGAAAACACCATAAACTGTTTGCACGAACTATTCGCGAGATTTGGCGTCGCGGATTGTTTGGTAAGCGATAACGGCACACAGTTTACCTCCAGTGACTTCAAAGTATTTTGTGAGACATAGCAAGAAAAACATATATATATATATATATATATATATATATATATATATATATATATATATATATATATATATATATATATATATATATATATATGTATATATATATATATATATATATATATCAAGAATTTTTCAAGATCAGCGTTCTGTTTCAATATGATCGCCCACGTGATCATATTGAAACGGAACGCTAATCTTGAAAACTTTCAGTTGTCTTTTTTAATTAGTCTTACTCTTATGTCCATCGTCTTTTCATGTTGAATTAAATATAGTCTAATGTTAATTATGTTTTATGAATATGTCCTGAAGATGGTCTACTAGACCGAAACTTCCGACGTTGACATTATATTAACATTAAAACAGCATAATTGCATATTAGGATTTTTGTTTGTTTTTTCAGAATGTATTTTTCTTCATACTGTCGGATCTATATCCATATATTTGCTTACACACACACACACACACACACATATATATATATATATATATATATATATATATATATATATATATATATATATATATTAGTCTATTATTATGTTTACTTAAAAAATCCGACGAGTTAATAGAATGACGAAAGACTCTTTCTGAATACTGAACAGATTAATAAGAAACACTAACATTTCGCTAGAAACAAAGGAAGAAAGTGCTCAGCTGTTATGTAATATCAGTCCTCTGGTACAACACCAGCCCATTTGAAGAAAAGACAGCAGAAATGTGTATGTTTAGAAGGATGCAGTGAATACAATGGACTCAACATATGAGCAATAAGGAGATTTTAGGGAGAAGAAAAAACAAGATGCTATTACTTAGAAAAGAAGCATAAGAAAAGAGGACTTGGAAAATTTGACACTCACAGTACATCTTTAAAAGAAGATGGACAGAGGCAAACAACCATTAAAATACATAATGTTTGTGTTTAATGGAAGGCAGAATATAAAGTGGAAGAGATGTATAATAGACAAAACTCATTAAGAGTTCTAAAGGATAGGAAGTTGTGGCGAACCATGATTGCCAAAATCCTGAAAGGCTTAGTCATATAGAAGAACAATAATGTTTTCTTGGGTTTTTCATTTTAGTTCAACTAAATATTTCAATTTAGACTTTCAAGTAGAAAATAATTTAAAAACATATTTTTCATTTAAACGATAAATATTATTCTTAAAAATCATTAAAAAGTAATAGAAATTATTCTCTGAATGTTGAATATAATTATTGAATCATGAAAAAATATTTTCTATTACTTAATAGTATATTTAACAATCTAACAAAGAAAAGATTGCAAGTCCAAAGCAAAAAGATGAGGAACTTAAATATTTGGAACGTCAAAATAGGTACAAAAATTTATCTATCTAGGTATCAAAAGGATAAAAGATGTTTCCAGAAACTAAGTAAAGTATGAAGAATTGGGAAAATATCGTTAGAAAAACAGACAAGTGTATTGAACTGCTACATGATATTCATTCTATATGACAAGGGACCCTGGATTATTGTGTCATAGATTCAGAAAAGAACTGAAACGGCATAGATGTTGATTTGCTGAGGATTTCTTAAAATACCACGGACAAAACATGAGTAACGAGGAAGTCTTAAGAAAAATAAGAATTACAACGGAACATACAATCTGAAAGTCTTGAAATTTCTGGGCGACATAAAAAGTAAAGGGATCACCTGAAATATAGCACACGCATTGAAGCATTGAAGTTAAGTGAATCCAGGGGAAATGGCGAATAAGCTACTTAACGAGTTTTTGTGAATGGATGGAAGAAATTACTCAAAAGAGATAATAAATCCCAGGACGTTATCTGTCCTGGGTCTGACGATAAACTACATCCGTGTCATGGGTAAGACGATAAACTACCTCCAACAGCAAGGTATCTGATCAGGAGTTTTGAGGAACGTGGCACCACGTCTTAATTGCTGGTGTTCCCAAGTTCACCCTGACACAGAGGGTCCCAGATCTGGCTAAATAGTTAACACCCATACTGGTGTCAAAATAATATCAAAATGAAAAAAAAAAATTAATACTAGAAATACTTTGTAAAAAAAATTATTACCAGAAATAAATTTTTGAAGGAAAAATTATTACCAGTAATACTTTCAAAAATAAATATTACCAGCAATAAATTTTTGAAGGAAAAAGCAATAATTTAAAACAAAATTATTACCAGCAATAAATTTTTGAATCAAAAATTATTACCAGCAATAGGTTTTTGAAGAAAAAAATTATTACCAGAAATAATTTTTAAAATTTCTTACCAGCAATATATTTTTGATGCAAAAAATTAATACCAGAAATAATTTTCAAAAAAATTATTGCCAGCAATAGATTTTTGAAGCAAAAAATTATTACCAGCAATACTTTAAATAATAAATATTACCAGCTATACTTTTTGGAAAAAATATTACCAGCTATATATTTTTGGAAAAAAATATTACCAACAATAGGTTTTTGAAGAGAGAATTTCCCAGAAAGATATTTTTAGAGAAACAAAATTACCAGCAATAAAAATTGTGTCAGCATTAAATAACCCATTGAGTTTGATATGCTTTAAACTAAACCAAAGCAATACATATAAAATGTATATTCATTATAAACATAGAACAAATTTATACTATTAATAGTATAAATTAATCAAAAGATATGGGGAATACCAGGTTGCTACACAGAGCGACAAAGGATAGAAAGTTGTGGAAAGTCCTGATCAGTCACTGAGAGAGACTGAAGAAAAATGCTCTTGAAGATGAGGAATTATATTCCACCCTACAACCACTATCTCATAACCGAAAAATTTTCAAGTTTCTCGCTACTCTGGAGAGTGTTTAGATGGACTACATTCTTGAATTCATCCAGTTCTAACCTTCACGTCTAAGACCGCGCCATGTCACTCAGATTGTATCAAATAACTCTCATTTATTTTTTTTATTTTTTGATGAGATATAAGTTTTACTTGATCAGATTCTTCCTACGAGTAACTGCCTTGTAGAACCAACTTTCAAGTGGTTGATTCTCAGATCGCTACAGTCTTAGCCTGTTCAAATGTAGGGTTAAACGTTGTCTTGCACACTTTCCACAAAAGCTGTTCATTTTAATCTGGAACTCTCTACCTAAAATGGCCTTCGGGATTTGTCAGTGCGGACATCATTATATAAATATACTTCAAGAGTAATATTAAAATATTGATTTAATTGTAGAGTATAAATGCTGAAGATTATTCTTTTAAAAAATGAACAGAATAAGAATGGGTTTTTAATCATTGTAGACGCGATATTCAGTCATTTTGTGTCTTCCACGCTTTTAATTGTCTACCGGCAATTTTTTTGTAGAAGCCCCAAAACTGCATCACCAAACTCAATAAATGGCATCTTTGATGCTTCTTTTTAATAGCTGTGATTATTTTAGTATACCGTAGTAGTATTTATTAGAGTATGTGAAAGTCAGAGGAAGATAAAGAGAAATGGGTCAACAGGTTGGTTAGATAACGATGTTTTCCTCGTGTTCGCTTGAACAACAAGCGCTTAAAAGAATCTGGAAGAGGGTGGTATCAAAGCTCTTGACTTCACTACAGCCACAACTGAACTCATGATTTACAAGCGATTTTCAAAACATGAACAAATATATTGTATCACTTTGATTTGATTACACGCCCACGAGGTTCAATTCACTTTTATTCAAATTGCGTTGTCAATGTTCTAACCAGTAGCTTAGGGTCTGAAATTACCCTCGCTACAGTCACTGTTTTGCTGTTCTCTAACATATGAAACGAAAATCATTTTATGCTTCGCTGAGTTGAATGCTGAGACAGAAAGCCTAATTATTGCAGGTCAAGACCATAGCCTTGCAGCCATATCCTATCACTGTCAAACAATCAAGGATAGAACTAACCCGAAATGCAGGATCTGCAGAATATATGATGAAACAGTGGACCATATTATCGCAGGATGGCCAAAACTAGCAAGAAATATATATATATATATATATATATATATATATATATATATATATATATATATATATATATACCCACAGTTATAAAAAGGTAGAGATGTATGTGCACTGGAAGATATGCAAGAAGCAGAAAATCAAAACCACTGAGCACGAAACAAAATAAATATATAACAATACTCTGGGATATTCCAATTGAAACTGAGAGGGAAATAAAAAGCCAACATGCCTGATATTATCATAAAAGACAAGAAATTCAGGATGTGTATGCTTATTGACATAGCAGTACCATCTGAGTGAAACACCTCCATGAAAATTATCGAAAAATTGTCCAAATACAAGATCAAGATTATTAGGATGTGGGGAATGAAGCCTGAGTGTGTACTAATAGTAATCGGATCTTTGGGCCTCGAGAGAAAAAGGAATGGAGAATTTTACTAACAGTGTCCTAGGTACCATCAACATGGTAGAACATCGCTCTACTAAGAATATCCAATAAGAAAAGTGCTTTCCATGAAATAACTAATATCCTATAGAGCCTAAAGACCATAGTTTGGACCCGGCTTAACAGAATACGAAACAGGAAACATAACACGCACAAATAATAATAATAATAATATATAGATGGTGTTCCCAAGTTCACCCTGACAGAGAGGGTCTCATATTCCTTTTTTTTTTCTTTTTTTTTTTTTAAGCATTTCACCCCAAGCAAGGCGGGAAGCCACTAGGACGCAAGGGGTTACAGAAAATTTAGAGCAGGGTCAGATAGGAGTGATAGAAGAAAGGATGAGGGTAGTGGATAGATCAAGACAACTGGAGATGTCGATTGACATTACACTTGAATAGCTGGAGATTATAGCTCACAGGGAAACAGTAATTAGGAAGGGAGTTCCACAGGCGAGAGGTGCGAGACATGAAGCTATTAGAGTAGAAGAGACGGCAACATTTAGGAGTTTCGACAGTGAAGGGGTGTATGGCGCTTGAACTCATGACGTCTGGGAACCAGCGAATACAGCTCCTCGGAGCAATTTCTATGGAAGTATTTGTAGAACAGACAGAGGGAGGCGACGATGCGTCTGTAAGAAAGTGACTGTAGACGAGATGCCAGGGCAGGGCCAATTAAATTGCATATCCGCCTCTGGAGCCTATCAAGAGCCCCGAGGCAAACAGAAAGGGCACCAGACCATATATTGCAGCAATACTCCATGCAAGGGCGAATTGTTGTTTTGTAGATCTGGAGGATCGACTCCGGGGAGAAAAACTTCCTGGCGCGACTCAGGGAGCCAACTTTCCTTGCAGAGGACGAGGCAACTGACTCAATGTATTTATTCCATCTCAGGTCAGCAGTCAACGTGAGACCGAGAAGCCGCAGAGACTTGCTCTCGAGAAGTTGAGTGTCAGACATTCTAATGGAGGGAAGGGAAGGACCTCTGTGGTGATTAATAGAGAGCAGTTTTGTCTTCGAAGCGTTGAAGTTGACCAGCCAATTCGTGCCCCACTTCACAATCGATTGGAGGTCCTTTTCGAGACGCACGGTCAGGCGAGTTTTGTCAGCGAGACTAGATTTGTTTTTGAGGCAGGAATAAATTGTGGTGTCATCCGCGTATATGCCAACTTGGGAAGTAATTACGTCAGGGAGGTCATTTATGTAGATAAGGAATAGAGTGGGGCCTAGAATGGAGCCTTGAGGAACACCTGCGTTCGTGGGATAGGAACTGGAAGAGAATCCATTGAGAACGACCTTCAATTTACGGTTTGACAGGAATTATCGTATTAGGTTATATAATCGACCCGTAATGCTATAACCCTGGAGCTTGTGAAGAAGGCCGGCATGCCAAACCCTATCAAATGCTTTGGAGATGTCTAGTGCCACGGCTCAAGCTTCCCCGTTATTTTGAAGAGCTCGGTAGACTGTTTCAGTGATGGCTGTAAATCGGGCAAAGCGGAAACCATATTGCTTCTCTGAGAGCAGATTATGGGATGAGAGGTGGTTAACCACCCTGGTATTGATTAGGGCTTCGAAGATTTTGCCGAAGAGGGGAAGGAGAGTGATAGGGTGGTAGTTGGAAAGGTCAGAGGGGTCGCCGGAGTTCTTGGAGACAGGAACGAGTGAAGAGGACTTCCAGCAGTCAGGAAAACAAGATTCTTTGAGTCAGTAGTTGTATAGTTTAGAAAGGGCGGACACCAGTTCGGGTGCGCATTTCTTCAAGACAATGGCTGGTATCCCGTCTCCACCACTAGCCTTGTTGGGGTCTAAATTGGAAATAACGCCCAGTACCAAAGATGGGGTTATGTTTAACCCGCTTAATAAGGCGTCAGTTCTAAGAGGGAAGTCAGGTATGGGTACACCGGAAGAGTCGAGCGTCGAGTTGAATGAAAATTTCCGAGCAAAGCATTCAGCCTTGTCGGTTGAGGAGGTCAGGACTTCAAACTGGTTGAATAAAGGAGATATAGGGGCTTGCAATTGTTCAATACGCTCTTGCAGAGACGCCAATAATCTTTGGAGCCAAATTTGCGAGATGCAATACGTTCCTTCATCCGAGCCGCAAATAGTGACTTAGCATCATTGTGGACACGCTTACACTCGTTACGGGCGGAGGCAAAGAGACGTCTATTGCAGTCAGACATGTCGCTACGGAATAGGTGGAAGTAGTGGTTCCTATGGGCGATGGCGGCTGAGCAAGCAGCGGAGAACCAGGGGAGGAGCGCGACATGACCCTATATTTCCTTGATGGGATGAAAGCGTCGATTCCAGCTTTAACCCAAGAAGAGACTTCAGAAGCACAATCTTGGACGGGGAGCTTAAAGACTCCATCCCAGGGGACATCGCGGAGGAAATCACGGAACGCGTCCCAGTCAGCTCGTTGATAGTAGAACGAGGTTCTAGTAGTAGGAGGTTCTTTATAGGGGGTGGAGTTGAAGGAGATATTAACTGATACTACTGCATGGTCAGAGTTACCAAGAGGGCAGAGTTGCGAGGCGCTACAGGATTCGGGGATGGAGGTAAAGCACAGGCCGAGAAGAGAGGCTTTACCTTCCCGGTTGAAGGCAAAACGAGTGGGGAAGTTAACTATCTGTGTGAGGGAATGGGACATTGAAAAATTGAGCGTTTGAATGCCAGCGTGGTCAGTAGTAGCATGCTTAAGCCACAAGGTGTGATGGGCATTAAAGTCGCCAAACACAAAAATGTGAGCAAACGGGTGGAGGGAGAGAGCTTTGTCAATGCTGTCAGAAATGCAATCGAGTATCTCACAGTCTTGAGAGGATGGAGAGCGGTAAAGGAAGAAGAGGTAGCTTGCCGCATTGAGGAGAGAGAGTCGGAGACACATGTATGACTGGCCTGGCGATTCGAGAGAGGAGTCTCTGGCCAGAGGAAGATGTTCCTTGACGTAGACACCAAGACCGTGCATGTGGGTTAGAGAGTCATTTCTGAGGAGAGGAAGATAGCCAGGGATCGAGAGATCGGAAGAGGGGATAGACGAGACAAGGTTTGTCTCACAGAGAACCAGTATATCCGGGCCGTTAACAGTGAGGTTTGTGATGTCCCTTTAAATTCCCCATTCCAACGTGTAGAGGGACACGGAAAAGTGTTAAATTAAACAATGTGAGTAAAGCCGAATATGATGATGGCTGTTTTAAAATTATCGGAGGGTTATTTTATATGTATAATGCGTTATAACAACATGTTTAAAAATAACTATGACAGTGTTAAAAGTATCATACATCTTGTCTGAATGTCCCCTAGATTTTGAAGCCCTAAACTTCAACCTGTTAACCCTATAGGTCAATCCAGCACTGGATATAATACGCATGCACAATAGTAGAGATGAATAAATCTTGATAGAAGTTGTGGTATCTTGGATTATTAAATCAGAGTAGGCGAAATACAGAGTTGTCAATGTCCTGGAAGGGCGAATCGAAAAAAATATATCAAAGGGGAATTCAGTTTTAACTTTCGTGGTTTTCGCGCACGGGACTATTTCTAGGAAGTTTCTGCCTCGCAAGACACATTGCAGATACCTGACCCCACTTGGAGTGCGGAGGTGACAGAACTGCTTAGAACAGCTCTTCTACTGAGAAAAGTATTGTGAATCTAAGCTGATCGGAGGAGGTGAGATACGATCATCTCTACCCGGCCGTAACATCTAAGCGTCGGAGAGGATGATAATAATATTAATTAGAATGTGGCATCTCAGGACAACAACATCACATATGGGAATGATATCAAAATAATTAAACAAATATGTGTATTAGCTTACTGGCAGGAATAAAATACGTGAATTGAAAAAATATATTTAAGCCTAATTCTCATTTCTTCTTTAAATAACTCCCCAATGATCAAAATTGCATTATTTTCTAGATCTCATGCCACCTCATCTCTTTGTTTCTTCTAATTAAAAAAAAAAACAAACAAAAAAACAAAAAAATCTTGTCACTTGAAATACCTGGCTGTTTCATAAAAGCAATAATAATAATAATAATAATAATAATAATAATAATAATAATAATGTTTCGTTCGGTTTCTGGTATGTACTCATTTCTTTTCGAGTCCCGACAAGAGACCTAAGGTCAGAAATTGCATTATGATATTTCTTACCGAGCAGTTTTGAAAAAAGAATCACACATATTTTACATAGAAAAAGTCCTTCGTAAGGTGTAGGCTGTACTTGTGGAAAAAAATCTTCTTTTTTTTTTATTTCTTTAAGGCAAGAATCCCTTCAATGTGTTTATTAAGTTTGTTTTATCTCCGTAACCGGGTATGAATGGTGTTCATACCATTTTTTTGCAGTTTCCTTGCCGTAAAAGTTGCAGATTTTGCAGTGAATTATTATTATTATTATTATTATTATTATTATTATTATTATTATTATTATTATTGCAGTCTGACCTGACAAATGAAATTCCAGACGAAAGATTCTGGAATTATTTTCATTTCATCAGACAAGATGTATTGACCATTTCACTAAATTAAATGTTTTTCTCTCTCTCTGTCTCTCCTTCTGTATGTTACTCTGTCTCTAAGCCACCTTCCCTCCATTCCTCCTCCTCTGTCTCTCTCCCCATCTCTCTATCGTGCACGCTCTCCTTGTCGGTGAGCAGACAAATATTTCAAAACTGAGAAACTAACGTACACAATAAACGGACCATTCAGCCGAAGAAAAAAAACTGATTGAACTTTTGGATTTTTCTTCATCATTTCTTTTCATTTTGAAAGTTATTAAACAAAAATTGCTTTATAACTATTTTCAAACTCGCAAAAATTGTTTCCCTACAAGCGTGATTTGAATATTTTATTGATTTCTTTATTCCATCTCTTCCGAAATGTTCGTTAAAATTCAAAACAGATATTTTGATTAAAACACTCGCTGATAAAATTGATCCAAATCTCTCAATCGATGTGTGAGAAAAATTATATTTTCAATAATTCTTACATAGGCTTTTTTTTTAATTGTCATTAGATATGTAATTGGCTCACTCATTTATTTAATCCTATTGTGTCTTTGTCGCATTCTTTGTAAAGATAAATGTATTTTCCTACATTTTATATGTACAAACTTTGAATTAGCACACACTCATTTTAAACACACGCACACATATATATATATATGTAGGTATGTATGTATATATATAGGTATGTATATATATGTAGGTATGTATGTATATATGTAGGTATATATATGTATGTATGTATGTATGTATATATATATAACTCAAAATATATGTGAAAAGGCCGGAAAAATTAGCGTGGCAAAAAACGGATAAAAAGTGCTCAGAAAAACGAAAATGCATTTCATTAAATACGGACGACGAGGAAGATTAAATTAAAAAAATAAGTAAATCTTCCTTTTAGGCCGTATTTAATGAAATAAACACACACACACACACACACACACACATATATATATATATATATATATATATATATATATATATATATATATATATATATATATATATAATTATTTATTTAAAAATATGATTCCAACACGCTAAATAAGAGTTCTCATGTTTCAAAACAAGAGCTGAAAACTTCAATATACCTAACCAGTTCTTTCCTATTTTCTATATATTTTCACACACACACACACGCGCATATATATATGTGTCCTCACACACGCACAGACTTGTATATATTCCTTTAAACATGCTAAGTTGAATAATATAGAGCTATTATGACTATTTTATTATGATCCATCCCAATTTTCTGATCAGTTTCTTGATTTTAAGAAATGTTAAACCAGTTAGTTGATCTTAAATTCTTTGATGAATGTCACCGTAACATCAAGAAACGGATTAGAGAACTAACTGCAAAGCGTTATTCTATAAAAAAAAAACCCAGAGCTAATGGGTCTATATTATTCAATGAAACATGTTTGAAGATAGATAGATAGATAGATAGATAGATAGATAGATAGATAGATAGATAGATAGATAGATAATATTATTTGGTAATCCGTATAGATAAGGGCAAAGAGAATATAGATCCAAAGAGAGCACAATTGTTTTCCTCATCAAATTTAAACTGATTTTTCTCTGATGCGATGAAACCGACGTATCGGTTTTATGAAATAAATTATTACTATGGGGTTCTAAAATCTTATATATATATATATATATATATATATATATATATATATATATATATATATATGTATGTATGTATAAAACTATACCACAATCAAATACATTCTAACTACAAACAATATGCAAAAATCCTAAAAACTTCAATATATATAGTAATAAAATATAAGTATTAATATATCCCCACTGATTCTCGTAAAAAAGTAAAACTAATTATATAATATACTAAATGTTATACAATCAACTTAATCAACCGCAATAACTATTCGTTGTGAACTAGCGTTTTCCAAAAGATCAACATCTTATATATCAATTTAAATGTCCTTTGGGAGATTTATCTCTAACAAAAATTTAAATATATATGTTGGTTTTACGACGGCGACGCTTTCAAAGAGGCTTACATTTTATATGAATAAATATAGTTTAATCTCTAAACTTCTAAATGAACATTCCTGTCCATATTTAGCATTTACAGAAAAATTAATCGACAATAATTGTATATCCCTTCACGAAAATAATAAAGAAAAACTTCCAATTCTGGAAGCCTTTAATATAAAATATAAATAAAATTAATTATGAGTATAGCAACAAAATTTTAAAATGTTAGTAACAGCAAGGTTTTAAAATGTGTGTGACCTCCCACAGAACACAAATGGCATCTTTATCGCTGAAAAAGTAACCACATCTCATTATATAACGGTCACTGGATGATTTCATAATGAATGCAGTTGGCTTGACAAGTCTTGATTTATATATATATTCTTAGTTCTAAAAATCTTTAACGGCAAAATACACTTGTTTGTTTTACCGGGACCGGCAAACTAGCCTATTCGAAAAAAAAAAATACAAAATCTATTAGACTAAAAGCGTAAATAACGTCAATAACAAACATTCAATTTTATAATTCTACAAACTAAATCCTTATTCACAGTATCGTAAAATATTTAAGTAATCAGTAGACAGTGAAACGAAAAGGTTTAATACCAAAAAGATTTGAGGACTTATTTCACACGTAAACGACTTTAAGATCATTTTGAACAAAGAAAAAGTGACCCAGACTTAGGGCGCAATGTTGATTGACACACAGCTAGAAATGCAAGCTGTAAAGCGAAAATTCAATTTTTCGTAAACAACGAATTTCGAGTTGATTCCCCTGGTCGAAATACTAGAAGGGATGATAAAGCCACCCACGGTCACTGAGAAGATTTAGTGGGAGGTAATAAAAGAAAGAATAGAGATGGGGAATTCCCCAAAGTTATAAGGTACCCTCGCCATATTCCCCATGGTAGTTTGGGCGAATTTTCATAAATACGAATGCGTAAAGCGAATTCGGCATACTAATCGCAGAAGAGACGAGAGAGTCAGAAGAGACGGAAACGAGCAGAGACAGGAGAGAGGTCCATGTGATTATCTGCCGGTCTTGGCCTCCTAATGATCAAACTTAAATCAAAACGTGTGATAGGGCAGTTCTGATATCGAAGCGATCTTCATCGATCAGCCGCTGTGTCGGAAGTCTTAGACGACCGGGAGGGTCCTGCACGATTACATAAATATTCGAATATACCATAGTTAACGAATGTAAGATCCCAATATTTGCATTAATTTCTAACACTTCTTATTTAACATGCATTCAAAATAAATAATTTTTATGGGCCGTCAGGACGTGGGCGAACATGACTCACCACAATTTCCCATTCTTCCTAGCCCTTCATAATTTTTGTCTTTTTTTTATTTCTCCTGAAGCTTGTTTCGCCATCCAAGCTCACTAAGTGGGTTATGCGTTATCTTCCTCTGCCCCTTTTGCCTTCAATCTCTCTTGTGGGTATCAGATTTTCCGAGCCCTCCTTCCAGATTATTTTCCCTAGAAAGTTCAGCTATCTTTTCCTAATGTTATGTATCAGTTTCCTTTTTGTTTCCTTTTTCCGTAAGACTTCGTAGTGACTCATATATTCCGTCCATCGTATACTCGGCATCCTTCTGTAGAACCACATTTGTGTTGTTTCAAGTCTCTTCTTCAACTTTAAGGAGATTGGCCAGCATTCACGATCATATAGGAGGACAGATATCACGTAACAATCTTTTCTTTGTTTTCTTTAATACACTGCTTAATATTTGGAATGCATCTTTGTCTATTTAATGTGTCTTCGGATTTCAGTGTCACACAAATTGACTTCTGTCTTGATGAAGTTGATGTTGCTTTATTGCCAACTGTAAGAGTCAAACTCAATATTTAATAGCCACTTAAATAGCAGGAGCGCCGGACCATACTTGGCAGAAATATCTTTAGAATAGACGAATGTGAGGGATTGTGTGTTTTACAGTGATTGAAAAAGAATAATAGAGAGAAAGAGAGAGATAGAGAAAATCCGTATGCATAATTTTCTTTCGAATTTTCATACAGCTTTTCATTCTCCCTCATTTTCATTTATACTGTTTTTCACAATAACACACTATCTCTTTTTTTCATTCTTAGTTTTTTTTCTATCTCTTTCTCTCTTTCATTCTATCTCTTTCTTTGTCTTATTCATTCATTTGTTTTCTTTCCTCATATATTTCATTGCATTTTAATTTAATTTCCAAAAATGTATCACGTGACCAATCATTTGTGCAATTGCTGCCGCAATCTCTCCTTTCCTAAATAATGATTTGAACCTTTCTTATTGTTGCCCACTTGACTGTTTAACATCATTTAGCCTGCAACATCATTTGACAGAATCGAACATTAACCATAACCTTGCATCTTAATTCACCTCCCTCTCATCCAATTGTAATTACCAAGGTGACATTCGTAAAGCCCGATGAATGCTGAGGAAATTATTCTTGGGGTCAGGCCTTAGGTTGTAAATGGTAATGTCAAGAGTTTAGTTCGAGGCACTTTGTAATCAACATTGCAAGAGTTCAGTTCGTCTGTGTTGTAACTAAGTTTTCTTTATAAAGGTTAGGCGTACTATTTGATCTCCGGAGTCAAGTTGAGAACGTCAATATATATATATATATATATATATATATATATATATATATATATATATATATATATAAATTGTTAAATATAACAAAAAACGAATGTCTATTATGTTTGATCATAAGCCGTTCTGCTCTACAGTTATATGTGTGTTTGATTTGTGCGATTGTTTTATTCATTAATTTCTTGTTTTGTGTGTATATATATATATATATATATATATATATATATATATATATATATATATATATATATATATATATATATAATGAGAGAGACCAAAAAACGAAGAAAAAGTCATTTACACTATTGTTACCATATTAGCAACTTCAGCCGTTGTACGCTGCGGCCTTCTTCAGGATTGGAATTTCCAACTGAACCCTTTATTTCGTCATCATAGGTATATTGTTCTAGTTCTCTGTGCCATGCATGTTTCGAGTTTCTCAGTTATTCCCTTTTAAATCAAATTTCAATGTTTTGCCAGGTATTGATCTCACAACTATTTGGGTCAAGTCACTGGATCCAAAAACGCTTCTATCCACTAGGCCATGTGTCCTTTAGGACATCGGTGTATGAATTTTTGGGACAATGTCTCCAATATGGCAACAAAGATGAGGACAACAGTCCGAACAATATAAATAATGTAATTAATTACAATACCACATTCTAAAAATATACACAGATAAATAAATAATCCTGTGATGGATTTTTTTTTTTTTTTTTTTTTACTTTAAGACATCTGAAGTGATTTTCAGGTGATGTGATTACACATGCATTTAAAGGAGAGGGGTACTCTGAAATTTTAAACTTTTATATTATTTTTTTAGTATTTAACAATATTCGATGTCTAAAATAATTTAGTTACTAATTCTAATAGCAGAAAGACAACGAAAAAATATATGGTCTGGTCATATTGAGTAGATATTGATCAATATCAAAAAATATTACTATTTGCTATCGATGTGATTTCAGCGTGAAATATGCGAGATTTTTTGACATTTAAATGATAATAAGAATATTGTGAAATGGAAGGTCATATAACCATTCGCCCTTGCATGGAGTATATATAGTGTGGTGCCATTTCTGTTTGTCTCTTGATAAGATCCATAGACGCAATATAATTGGCCCTGACCTGACATCTCGTCTGTAGTCGCTCTCTCACAGACGTGCGGTCGCCTCCCTTTGTCTTTTTTACAAATACTTTCATGGTAACTGCTCCGATGAGCTGCTTTCGCTGGTTCCCAGACTTTATGAATTTAAGCGTTCTATTAGGCTGGCATTTCGCTTTCACCCTTACACTGTAGAAACTGTTAAATGTAGCCGTCTCTTCTACTCCAATAGCTTCATGTCTCCCATCTCTCGCCTGTGGAACTCCCTCCCCTCTTCCTGTTTCCCTGATAGCTATTATCTCCAACTATTCAAATGTAATCTCAATCGACGTCTCCAGATGCTCTGTTCTATCTCCGAACCTTCTCTTCATCCTTTCCTCTATCATTCCTCTTTGCTCTCGCTCCAACTCTCTATAACCCCTTGCGTACTAGTGGCTTCCCGCCTTGCTTGGGTTGAAATGCTTAAAAAAATATGAATGATTTTCTCTCTCCTGAATGTATTCTTGTGACGTGGCCTTCAGTTCTGTTCTCAAAGATTTTCACAGATGATTTAATAACCTACGCAAAAAAAAAAGAATTGCACTGATTTGTACTGATCATGATGAACGTCTAAATTCGTCGTCGTACATCACAAATAGTGGTTGGAATGTCGAACTGAACCCTTTATTTCGCTCACTGGGGTAGACTGTTCTAGTTTTACGTGTCATGTTTAAGGGATATCACTTATCAGTTATCGCCTGTTAATTCCCCTCTGATAGTTCTCCACTGCCTTAACCGGATATTAAACTCACACTCTTTGGTTCCTGTCAGTGGATCTAACTAACGCCTTTATCCACTGTGCCATGTATCCTTGAGGAAATATAGACAGACTTCCGCGGAGTTGAATCCCACTCATTTCCTCAGTATTCCAATTGTAAGAAGAAAATTTCACTCACTTTTATTTTTAATAAGAACTGCGACTTCGCCGTTCAGACTCCTGCGTGGATGCTTTCCTGAAATATACAAGACGGTGTCGAAAATTATTAATTTCGCGCATGTGCGTTTTCTGTTTTTGATATTGTCGACCGCACAGTATAGTAGTGTCAGTTGGGCACCATCTGTGAGAAAAAGAGCGCCATATTGCAATTTATTCTGCCAGAAATTTAAGAACGGCATCCTGTAATGATTGGCATTGTCACCGCAAGCTCTGCTACGAATATTTCAGAGTGTTTGGGTGTCAATCGGAAGGAAGCGCAAAGGATTCGGAAAGAGTTGGATCAGTCAATAGTGATGACGACGTTATGTATCCTTTCATCTTTCTACAGGGCCCCAGACTCAACACAGGGGCTAAATCCAATGCCTTGAGGAGGTGGTTCCGCCCTGGATCAAGAGGTTGCCTGCTGGATGACCATAAGTCTGGCAGAAGGAATCTGCACTATGCTACATCAGCAGAAGAACCCAGTCATGGCTGTCAGACAATTTCTGCGACCACATCACCTCTTAATATCTGGGCACCTAACTGCTCAAACTGCAACCCTCTTTATTATGTGTGGGGTTGAGTGAGAGACCAACAAAACTCCTTGTAACACCAAAGATGAACTGAACGCAAGGATTATGGCAGCATTACCAAATTAAATAAGGAGATCGTCCTGCAGAGATACTGGAGATTGTGGTTGAAGCCACTGGCTATTTTACTGAATACATTTACTGTTTAGTATTTCAAGATATTTTGTTTCATTATATTTGTCAAAATATTTTATGATATTAGTGTAAATAAATCTGTCAAAATGAAATGTCAGTGCTATTTTCACTTTTGCGTGATTTAGACGACAATTTCTCCATCACACCCTCTACAATAATAAACCCTTCAAGTCAAGAGTCAATCGTTATCGATCCGTCTTTGCCTTATAATCTTCACTTCCAAACAGTTTCTCTTACATCAACATCCCTGTAGCTTTAGTGATTCTTGAGTTTTGTATTGAGTAAACATTATATAATCAACTATTTCTCGCTGCTAACGATAATATTATTTTCAACTCATTTTAAAGGAACATAGAGGGTGTATCAAAAATACTTTTTACAAACTTTTGCGTTAGCTTCCTGACATCAAAATCAAGGTAAAATGTCCATAAAAGCATATGTCCAAAAGGTCATCGTTGAACTTCAACACAGCAACTCATATATTCAAATATCATGGGCTTGCTTCTGTACACGCATGCATCCGTTGTATCGTTGACTGGGGAGACTTTCAAATACTCGCACACGGTTTCGAATGGTTTCGCAGGAACCCACGACACATTGCATTATTAATGAGTGTTGCATAAACCAATTGGTTTTGGTGACCCCCCCCCATACATATAAAATCCATGGTAGATATCAGCCAGTGCATCGTGATCAATGTGACTAAAATATGCTGGATCCCCATCAAGCCTACACCACAGACCTCTTCATATTAGCAGAGATACATCCTCTAGCAAGTCTGCAAGTAAGTTCAAAATAAAGTCCCTGTAGTCACCTCCTGTTAGGCTTGTTGGAAAAATATATGGACCTACCAGACAGTCACTTACAATTCCTGCCTACACATTAATTGTAAACTGAAGCTGGTTTACAGCCTGTAGCTTCCAATGTGGCTTCCAATCTCCCGCAATTGTTGGCTGTTTAAATTTTTATTTCATCCCTTTCAAATATTGGGTTATCTGTAAACAGGACTGAAGAGAGAAGCAATGGATCAGATCGGAAGTTTGTGCAATAAATCATTGGCAAAAATTCTCCCGTGGTGACTGATCAAAGAGTGAAAGACCCTGCACACGTTACAAATTATAAGGATACAGGAGCTGCTCCTGATGTACCTTCCATGTTGTACTATGAGATGTACGACATGCTAGGGCCACTTCACGTGTGCTGATGGCTGGATCGTTCCCGACAACCTGTAGAATGTGTTCTTCATGATCAGGCGTACGAGTGGATTTCCTCGATGAATAGTTTGCGGTTCCATGGATCCTGTCCCATCAACGCGGCGATAAACAACAGCAAAGCTTGCATAACTCGGCCGTCTTCGATCTGGAAACGCAATCTGATACAGCCATGCAGCCTCTAGTCCATTACCATTCGCGCGGCCGTATATAAAAGTTACATCTGCCTGCTCACGTTATAAATAACCTGCCATTTTAAACAGGGCACATATCAGGTACCCCAGTACTACACACGTTAAAGACAGACTATTAATAAATGTACACGAATGACAAATATAACCTAGTCTACATAGCAACACAGCGCCATCTACCGTAAACTTATTTAAACTTAATAGCTCAAAAAAGAATGATTTGTGTATATACGTTTATATGGAATTTTCGCTTTATTTTGATGTGAGGAATTCACCCCCAAGGTTTGTAAGTGTATTTTTGATATGCACTGTATATATTGATTTTGTTTTCATGCTATTAGTAATTCTGATAGAAGCATTATACTTGTTGAATTATCACTTTTTGTAACCTTTCGTCTCAAAGAGTACATTTCTACTGTTATAAAATATTTAATATCTTAGTCCTTCAGACATTAAATTTTCAATGACAGTTTTTATGAATATCCCGACGACCATTCGAAAAGTACAGATCGTTGCTTTTTGGACCAAATTTCACTGCGACGTAAAACTAATCGAATTCAAACTCCTGACGTCTGATTGTAGAAACGTACGTCGTATCTAGGGTTTCAGTTAGAAAATGCCATTATTCCAAAATGAAACTGGACAATGGAAAACTTATATCCGATTGCCTGTTTTTAGAGGCTCCGACAAAATGATGTAAATTGTTCCGATAAAATTGTTTTTCTCCCTCTTTTTCATTATCATCTTATGTTTCCTTCTTCTTTGACGTGACTCAGCGTTGGAGAATAATGATATGTCTGACTTTCCGTTCAGGGAACAGTTAAATAGTAAGAACAATCTATAGAAAATATCAGTAATAAAGTAGGAAGTCTGGCTGATAAGTAATTGGGAATCACAAGTCAGTGTTTTCTTGGCCAGTTGTTCGATTAGTGTATGACAAAATCAATTAACAAAATGAAATATGCTGGTTTCATGAGAATTTTATGAACATTTATAATGAAGAAAACTCTTCAATAAATTCACATTAATAAAAATATATTCTCTCCAACCACCCATCAATATTGACAAAGAAGATTCCGAAACTGCCAAAATTTTACATATTTTTCCATACAAAAACAAATTATAGAAAGTTTAAAACGGAAAAACAAAAACTGAAAAACTACATCCGTATCCTGGGTAAGACGATAAACTATATCCGACAGCAAGACCTATGGTGAGTAGGTTTTGAGGAGCTTGGAACCACCTCTTAAATGCTGGTGTTCCCACGTCCACCCTGACCCGGGGTGGTAACACCCGTTAGATTTCCAGCTATAGGCAAATAGTTACCCCACCCTAAACTGGGGTCAAAACACTATAAAAGTGTAAGAATAGGTTTTAGTACCAGCAATACATTTTTGTAAAAAACTATTAGCAGAAATGAATTTTTGAAGAAAAAATTATTACCAGCAATACATTTTTGAAGAAAATTAATAAAAATAATAATAACTGATGAATAATGTTACATTTATTTTGAGAGGATCAAGATTCAAACGAATATTCTTTAACCTGAATCTTCAATTTCTTTCATGTGCTGCGTCCCTTCAGAACGTAGAAAGCCATGGGTTCTCCACAACTAACTATCCTTCTCATCAATATTTGCTCCATTTATATCCCTCTGTCGCTGTTCTCTCATCTATTGACACATGCACGTTAGCTATGGACTTCGCCGACTCACTCTATCCAGCTTGCTTTCAATATACCCTGTCACATGTTACACATGTTACATCTATGGTACTCACAGTAATGTTCCGTGGAATATAATTATATGGAATCCATTGCTAGTTTAGTTGATAAGAAAGTCGGTTCACCATGTCAGACGAAATTATTTTTCTCTCCAGAATCTATCCTACAAATCTGTAAGTCTACCATTCAACCATGTTTAGAATATTGCTGCCACATATGGTCCGATGCCCCTGGTATTTACCATGAGCTTCAATATAAGATCCAAAGAAGAATCAACAATATTATTGGTCCTGATCTAGCGTCTCAGGTTCAGTTCCTTTCCCACGACCGTAAGGTTGCTTCTCTATGTCTTTTTGTTTTTTTTTTGTTTTTATCCATAATTACTTTCATGTTAATTGTTCGAATGAGATCTTCGCTATGGTACCTAGACTTTATGAATTTAAGCGCAGTACTAGATTGGCGTCGTGACCTCATCAATTTACAGTTGCGTTAGCTAGATGTAGCCGTAAGTTCTATGCTAATAGTTTCTGCTGTCGCACTTCTCTACAGGCTCTATGCTTTCCAGCAAACTTTAACTTTCAAAAATTTAAATGCAGTGTTAAACCCTATATATTGTGCACCTTATTACTCTCTTCTCTTCTGATCATCATTAATGTTTCGGTTACTAATTTCCCACACCCTGTACCCTCCTTGTTTTATAGTATTCTTACTCGCTTGCTTGGGTTGATTCCAATAAAAAAAGCTAAAAAGAACACTTCTCTGTTGCCTCAAGTTTCCACTCCATCTTTGAGGATATTGTTCAACATTCACAATCATAGGAAAGGATTGATGTTACATAGTATCATCAGCATTCATTGTAGAAATTTTGTTTCAAAGAAATTTGAACAAAATTTTCCTATTTGTTAATATATATATATATATATATATATATATATATACGTATTTTGCTACTTCTATGCATCTTCGGATTTCTACGTAAAAATTTCCTGTCGTCTGCTATATGATTTTCTTAATAGTTTAATTTCTGTGTCTGCTTGATTTAGGCAAATAAATTATTTAGGACCTGAATAAGATTCAGGATTTTACTTGGTGAAACGAATTGTGGTTAATGCAACGGTTATCGGCGCAGAAAGTGAACTCAGAGAGCCGATTTCTGTTTCCGATCGATTATGTTTTAGTCATTTAACGCTAATGTTCACTTTTCTCTATGAGCTAAATAGCTAAGTAGACAGGACGTTCTTGCCTTCAGGTGACAAACAGTCAAGGAAAAAGAAAACCTCCCCGATGAGGTATGAGCTCTGTCAGACTATCTAACCATAGACACACTACAGCTGCTATAGGTTCGGTATATGTGGTAAACATTTGAGACTAATGGTTCAATACGTGATTAGAAGTAAAGCTTTTAAGAAACTTATTGACATGGTGGAAATATTCATAAAACTCTGTGATAAACATTTGCTTACCTAAAATAAATCTGCATTGATAGCATAACGCTTTAATTTTTTGTAGGCTTTTTTCATTATTTTGAAATTTCTTCCTAATTAATCATAATAAATGATGTTGCGCCCAATTCATCATCAGCTAAAATCATATGAATCTTATTAAAAGTCTATTTTAATAACGAATCTCGATAGGCGTTAATAGACTTTATACAAAATGTTCACAAATTCTTCTGGAACACTTTTTAGCTAAAATCTTCACCTACTAAAGTTATATATATATATATATATATATATATATATATATATATATATACACATATATATATCTTTTTATGCGCCATCTCCTTTCAGGACGTAGGCGATCATGGCTCTCCACTTCCCTCTATCCCTTGCAGCTCTCATCAAGTTCCTTCCGTCTGCTTCCTCCCCCAGACCACGTTCTGTCATCCACCTGATGAAGCTTAGCAAATATGCCACGCGCTGATTTCCCTTGTCTCTCTTTTCCTCTATTCGGCCCATAAGTATCAGATACTCCACACTCCCCTTCCTCATTATATGTCCCAGAAACTTCAGCTGTCTCTTCCTGGTGTTAAGTAAAAGCCTCGTCCTTGTTTGCAAATCTCTCTAAGACATTATCTTTGTTCACATGGTCGGTCCATATCCTCAGCAACCTTCTAAAGAAACACATCTCCGTCGCCTCGAGTCTGGTCTTCATCATTAAGGAAATTTGCATTATGGGTGTAGAATGAAAAACAGTTGTTTGATGACCTTAAATGGTTAATGGTCCTTCTCCTGCAAATTCTATTAGTATTACGTAGTGTGCTTCCGTTCTCCGTTAAGATGAACAACCTATCAATATAATGTATATAAATGTGTGTGTGTGTTTATTTTATTGTTTTTCCAAGATTATTTGTACTTTTCTCATATATATATATATATATATATATATATATATATATAATATATATATATATATATATATATATATATATATATATATAGTATATGAAAAGAGATTCAAAAAAAGATTACTAGAAGTAAACTTATATTTTAAAATAAAACTTTTTCTTTTAATGTACTTTCTATGAATATTTTTCTAATCGACTATTTCATAAAAAATCCCGCAAATTTAAAAAAAATAAATCACTAACAAACATCAAATTAAATTATTTGTATACAGTCTAGAGACATTCAAATTTATATCAAACATTATGAACCGCCAAAATAACACTTTCAAAGTAAAGCAAAATAACAGCGTCTTTTTCTAGCCTTTTTTTACAAAGAAAATTAGTGTCACTTTCTCTCATAACTTCCTTCTCTCTTTTTCTCTCTATGGGTTTTTTCTTCTCTACCCCTTCGTTATCAATATGTAACTTCTGTTAAGTTAACCGTTTAAATTTGTCAATACCTGATAACTCACTCATGTCTTCTCTCTCCCCACTCACTTCGTTAATTTACATATGTTTAATACGGCCAATCAAAAATGTGTAAATTTTCTTTTCATTTTTTGTTTGGAAGGAAAGTCTGATGATCCGCAGTCCTTTAAAAGGGCTGTGGTGAAATAATTTATTACACGGAACATTAAAGTGTTTTGTTTTTATTTAATATATATATATATATATATATATATATATATATATATATATATATATATATATATATATATATATTATAATAAAGAGAAAGAACAGTAAGATATATAATCTAATGTTCATATTAATATTTTTATCTTTACAAAACAGTGCTCAATACAAATCTACAGAGCATAAATATCATAAATTTACTAATGTAAGAATATGGTTCCATTGCTACACAGGAATTACCACGTTTCAAAAACAGAAAGTAAAATCTTCAAATTCAATTATAGAATTAAATTAAAGTCCCTAGTTTTGTTTCATTTCCAAGTGAATTTTGGAATAACTTATTTTGAAATTTATTGAGTTTTATAAGCACATACATTTATAATATTAGTTTCTAAGGATACGGAGAAATCCTATCATTTTAACAAGGGGCGGGGTTATTCGTTTCCCTTCTCATGTAGGTGACGAACAAATGAGCTGTTGTTGAGAATCCTGAAGATCATGTAATCAGTTTTTCACCTTTAAAGAGATTTTCCAGCATTTGCTGCTATATCAATAAGAATAAGAAGACGAAAAAGGAAAAGAAAAGAAAAAGAAAATTGCTTCCTGATTAATCTTCTTTATGATATAGAATATAATCTGAACACTCTAATATATATATATATATATATATATATATATATATATATATATATATATATATATATTGGGAATTATATATTGAATATCTATTTATCCCTCTTTTATCTAACGACACTTTCTTATCTTTTAGTAATTTGCTTAGTTTCTGGAATAATCCTGACCTGAATCCCGCCTGCTCTCTTGGTTGGTGCAGTTCTAATGTGCTGAATATCTACCTTGGCAGGATGTATGAAAAAACCTTGTAAATAGTGGGTAAGTGTCTGAACAAGCGGTTTCTGAGGTGTATTCCGTAATATTATACCATTCATCCAACTGTCAGGAACACGATCTTCTGTTGAAGACCTTGTTATTTCATTTTTTTTATTTATTTTATGTGGAGATCATGTGATGCTTGAAATAGATTGCACCTGTTTATATGTATTTCAGTTAGCCACGTAGCGAGCATCTTTATTTAAGGGACGGTGCTCACGACCGGATTGCGCTTGATTGTATTATGAGTTGTGTTCATTTGAAGAAAATGACAGCAAAATGAGACACATACTTAACATCAGGAAGAGGCCGTTGAAATTTTTATCGCACGTAATGAGGAAGGAGGGCTTGGAAAACCTGATACTTACTTTGAGGAAAGCAGATGAACTTGAGGAAAATGATTGTAGAACAGGGTTTGGGAGAAATAAGAAAAGGGAAAAAAGTTATTAAGAGCTACAAGGAAAAGGAAGATGTGGAGAGCCATGATCCTATACGTCCTGAAGGGGTACGGCATACAGAAGACGTATCCTCACAGGACAGATTGAGGGAAAATGGGACAGAGGAAAGCAGCGCATAACATAAGTGATGAGCTTGAGCTTGAGCAAATGGATGGTGGAACAGGACTTGGAAGAAATAATATAGATACAAGACTTATTAAGAGCTACAAGAAAGAGGTTGGTATGGAGAGCCATGAATGCCTACATCCTGAAGGGACACGGCACACAAATGAAAGAAGTTCTTGTCGTATTTTTCACAATGTACATTATTTTATTCAGATGAAAAAAGCAAAGGTGGTAATTTTATGTCGAGTGTAACGGAGTAGAAACTCGCAAAGACACAATAATGAAGCAACTTAGTTTAAATCTCCCTTCCGACGTTTTCTTCGCTCAACTCACAATCGATTTACAATTAACTTTCGTCTTCAGATTGCCTTTCGGGTATTTGAGAAAAAATTCTCCGTTTTTCTGATAAAAGTATAAGAAGTGCCTATTATTTTGAAGCGACTTCTTTAAAAGCCTGTCAATTAGGCTTTTGCTGGAAGCTATTTAGACAAAGGGTAAGACTGGTGTAACCGCAGACAGCTTAGTGGAAAAGTATTTCGACTGAAAAGTTTAAATCTTGAAGTTTTGCTCGAGCTGAAATATGACCTCAAAAGTAAGGTAACCTAGCGTTGGCCGGAAGGAAATGTTTAATACAGACATGACCGGAAGTCGAGTCTTAAGTTCGATGGTTTCGTAATAAATTATTTTAGTGGCGAAATATTAATGCGAGCATATTTTGTGGTTTTGTGAAAAGGTCGTGCTAGATATTTCTATTTTTGAATAAATTCATTTTTCCCCCAAGAAATGTCTTCAGACAAGCAATTAAAAAAAAAATTATTGTCGACGATGAAGTTACAAACATATTCAGAATGCGATGGGTAAAATGTCGCTATTTGATATTATTCATTTGGCGCATGCGCGTTGTTTGTTTTTGATTTTGTCGGCTGCACATGTTCAGGTGGGCATCGTTTGTGAGAAAAAAAAGCACCATGACACAATTCACTCCGCCAGAAATTTAGAAAAAGCATCATGTACAGCTTGGTATTCGCGCCGCAAGCTCCAATACGAACATTTCAGTGTTTGGGTGTCAATCTCAGGATAGTACAGAGGATTCAAAAAGAATTGGATGAGTCTGATGGTGATTACGAAGCTGTTTGGAGTAATCACTAGTGATGGCGATGCTATACCTCCACTCAATATTCCCGCAGAACCTAATACTCAACACGGAGGACTACATCAAGTGCCATTGTACTGCCCCCTCGGTCAAGAGGATGGCTCCTGGAAGACCCTATGTCTAGCAAAAGGACTCTGCACTATGCTATGAGAATCCATTCATAGCTGTCCGACAATTTCTGCGACCACCTCAGCACTTATATCTGGCCACCAAACTCCCCATACTTGAAACTCCCTTGAGTATTACGTGCGGGGCACAGTTGTGCGATAGACCAACAAAACTCCTTGTAACACCAAAGATGGACTGAAGGCAAGTATTTTGGCAGCATTCACCAACTTAAGCAAGTAGATCGTCCAGAAGAGATGCAAGAGATTCCGAAGTCGTCTGAAGGACGTGGTTGAAGCTAATGGCGATTTTATATATATTTACACTTCAGTGTTTCAAAATATTTTTGTGTAATTCTGGTAAATATAAGTCATAATGAGATGTCAGTATTATTTCCATTTTTGCGTAATTAAACGACAATTTATTTATCGCACGCACACACACACTATATATATATATATACATACATATATATATATATATATATATATATATAGATAGATAGATAGATAGATAGATAGATAGATAGATAGATAGATTCAGAATGTATTCAGAATGTATTCTAGGGATTCAGAAGATTCGTTTGGAATCTGTGGTTGAAATCAACGGCGATTTTATTGAATAAATTTAACTTTAGTATTTCAAGATATGTTTGTCTAACTTTAGTAAATATATCTGTTTAAATGAGATGTCAGTGTTATTTTCATTTTTAACTAATTTAGGCGATAATTTTTCCATCGCACTCTGTATCTTTTGATCTTTCCATGTAAAATCAAAATCTGTGTTGTACTTCACCTACCTCCTATATTCAGAAAACTGATTCCATCGATAAAACCATTATTAATCTGAAGACATAAACGCGTGGTTATATTCTCAGCATTCTACAATAGAACACATTTTCTAGCGTTTCAAATTGATTTTGTAAATTGATTTTCCAGCACCCACTGTCATATTGGGGATTAGATACTGCGCACCTATTCACCGCTCTTTTATCTGTTTCTATCGGCATTTTCTTATCTCTTAATAATTTTCTTAGTTTCTGGAAGACAACCTTCACCTTTCGTAATCGCCTTCATACTTCTGTGTCACATTTGTAGTTTCAACATTAGCATAATTAGGCAATTAAGTCCCATACGTGATACATGGTTGCGTGATCAGAACTATTTTTATCCATGACTAACTAAGCAGATTTCCGCAACTAAGCAGATTACTGCTGTAGACAGGATACCAACCAAGGCTATAGGACGCATTCTGTCCTGCGATACTCTCCATAGCTGGAGAGAAGATGTGGATCCCTATCTTTGTCAAAAGTATTTGAGCGTAAATTAATGCAACGAACTCGATTGGAATTCGAACTCGGTTCATTACCCAGATATTTGAAAGAAGAATCGAGTTTTTCGTCCACGGTCTATTAAACAATTTTTAATTAAATATCTTGACTTTGAGGAAAACTATTTGTTAAAAAAATGAAGTTTTATAAGAATACGAACAGGAGTAATATGCTACGAAAAATTACTTTAGGTAAAAGTACTAAATTTTGTGATATCAGTCCCACTATGTGGCAGGTAAGTAGAATTTCTTAACAACAAATATATGTTCCTACAGAAGGATAATGAGAATACCATGGAATGAACATGTAAGCAACGACAAAATTTTTGAAAAATGTATAAAAGCACACATATATTAATCCTCAAGAAGAGACAGTTTAAATATCTAGAGCACATAGTGAGGAAAGAGGACTTGCAAAAATTGATACACACAGGACATATTGAAAACAATTGCGAGAGAGAAAAACAATGCATAACCAACCCCAAGAATTTTAGTCAATGAATAGAGGAACAAGTTTTTGGAGAGAGAACAAAATACAGGATTTATTAAGAGCTACAAAGGACAGGAAATTATGGAAAGCCATGATCGTCAAAACCCTCAATTATTCATAAAATAATAATAAGAAGATTGCTTTGAGATTAATCGTATTATTTGAATATATTGTATACATATGTAGATATATGAATCTAAACAAACATAAAATTATGCATATATATATATATGTGTGTGTGTGAAAATGCCTACTTTGCCTACACGAAAAAGTAGCAATAATATCACACACCGCAAAAGAATTTACTAAACAAAAAATCAGAGATAATCTTCAAATGTAGGCATCAGAACAAGTACCTATTATCGGAATTTATACCAAATGGATAAAAAAAGACAAACCACCAACAATCACAATTTAATTCAAGCTACCATCACAATAATTACATTTATCGTTATTATCATTGCACCATCATTAGTAATCTCTTCTACCACTTTACAATAACTATTAACTACTAATATTATCATTACCACCAACACCCAACACTTTAACTACCACATCACATCTACTATTAACATATAAATCCACTATAATTATTAACGTAAATTACTCCCCCAAGCATATTTAATACCACCAAATAAAAACCAATAAGATCAGAGATAATTTCCAAATGTAGGCATGAGAATAAATACCTATTACCAGGATTTATACCAAAATAAATAAATAATTATATATATATATATATAGAAAATAAAATAAAATAAAACACCAACAATCACTTTTTAGTTCAAGCTAGCACCACAATAATTACATTTATTGTTTTTTATTATTCTCCCACCACCATTACTAATCACTTCTACCAATTTACAATAACTATTAGTCACTCATATTATCATTGTCACCAAAGCCCTTACATTTTACTATCACATTACATCTACTATTATCATATAAACCCGTCATAATTATTAACGTAAACGACCCTCTCCCCCAGCATATTTAATACGACCATAAAAATAACCAATAACGATTAAAAACTGAAATTTCTACCAGTCACATATACACAGTCATAATAAAAAAAAATCGAGCAAATAACCAGCTTTAAAATATATTTTTTTTAAATTAAAAAAATAAAAATTATAGCAATTTTCAACTATCATAATTTTACACAGAATACCCATTATCAAGATTTATACCAAAATAAATTAATATACATAACAAAATAAAATAAAACACCAACAATCACTTTTTAGTTCAAGCTAGCACCACAATAATTACATTTATTGTTTTTATCATTCTCCCACCACCATTACTAATCACTTCTATCAATTTACAATAACTATTAGCTACTTATATTATCATTGTCTCCAATCCCTTACAACATTACTATCACATCACATCTACTATTATCATATAGACCCGCTATAATTATTAACGTAAACTATCCCCTCCCCCAGCATATTAAATACCACCATAAAAAATAACCAATAAGGATTACAAACCGAAATTTCTACCAGTTACATATACAGTCATCAAAAACAAGCAAATAACCAGCTGTAAAATGATAACAAATAAACCTTTTTTTTAAAATTAAAAATAAAAATAATAGTAATTTTTACTTATCATAATTTTACACAGACCCCACCGCACGTATATACATACATGCGAGGAAATATTATTCAGTGAAAAAATAGAAAGATGCTCTGATTGCTGACATGTATACATTCACGAGAAATTTTCGCTACACTTCCAATCTTTGAATTTCAACATACAAATGCGTATGTATAGATACAACACCACCCATATACATACATATGTCAAATCCGAAATTGTCCACATATGTTTATATATGTATGAGTCCCGACGGACGGCCAAGTGTGTATGTGTGTCTCCGTACCTCATCGGGTGTACGGACATGCATCAATGTTTGCGTCAGCACGATGACATCAAGACGACGATCCTCCCACGCCCATAATAACACCAATACACGCAATCTACATAAACCCAAAATTTTTAAAAAAATAATCAGTTTGTCCGACGATCGCAAAAGCGTGAAACCCAGGGTCACAAACTCACATCAATCCAACCATATATATATATATATATATATATATATATATATATATGTATGTATGTATGCATGTATTCCTTCTATCTCTCTCACCCTCTCCCTCTTGATATATATATACATATATACATATATATACATATATATACATATATATATACATATATATATATATATATATATATACACACATATATATATATATATATATATTCACACATATATATATATTCACACATATATATATATATATATATATACACACACACACACATATATATATATATATATATATATAAATAAAATTGACAATCGGAAAATAGTACTTAGATCGAGCTGACGCATTTCGCCATTTAACTTTATGAAGGCAAATGATCATATACAAAAGCGAAATTAAATGTGTAGTTACTCGAAATTCAAAAATGTTAAAGGACGTTCTTGTTTAAGCCTCTGTTTTCGTTAATAGCAATGCTTTCTAATTTTCCTCTTTTTTGTTATATCCCAGGTTGTTGGATGAGCAAAAACAAATAAAAATTGAAATAAAATCAAGTGTATTTTAACATATAACAAAATCACTTTTATTCATTTGCTGCCTCAGAACAGACATATTGTTTGGATTTAAATGAGTTCCACGTGCGTGACACCTTATCATCATGTTGGATTCAGAAGTCCTCCTCGCCTATATATATATATATATATATATATATATATATATATATATATATATATATATATATATATATATATATATATGTGTGTGTGTGTGTGTGTGTGAATGGAGAGAGATAGAGAGATAGAGATAGTGCGAAAAACAGGGAGAGAGATATACTTGTAAATATCGCCTTAATGTAAGATAATAGTTAGCAATGTACGCTCATAGATCATTGATGCGAAATCATGAGAGCTAATCTGACTGAGTGAGACAACCTTTTGGGTTTGTGCTGTAATTAATTAACGCTTATGATATAAATATATCAATATGCATGCACACACAGTCGAATATATACTTGCACATATATAACCCTCTTTTACATATGTGCAAAACACATATACATTAAAATTGATAGAGATTATATTTAAAAATATGCTGCAGAATTACCTCTTACTCTCCATCTTGTAGGCTTTCTCCCGACATTCGCTACGAATAGAGTCTGTCGTTATTCGATTTCTGTTTCCATGTAAAATGTTCCTATCAACAAGATTCAGACTTTAACTGCCAGGATACACTGTGCTGCTTCCTCGGAATCGAATCACCCTTATTTCACCTGTATTCCAAATTTAATGAGAAAGTTCTGCTCAGATATCATTTCTCCCTAAAAACTGCTATTTTGTGGAACAGGCACCGGCACAGATGTTACACTGGAACGTACAATCATAATTATTTTCAAGTCAAGTCACTATTCTTCTTATCCAAAAAAAAACTTCACTTCTTGTCATCTCCATCTACATCCGTTTCACAAACGTCAGTCAACCACTCTCCAGACATCATAGAGTGCAAAGGCGTCTCTGTGCCCTTGTAGGTGACGAATTATTATTCACACTTCAAGCCCTCTCTCACAGGCGAGATATGCCAAGTATTTCCCTGCTCTAACGGTACTGGAGAGTGCTAGGACGAAATATATTGCCTGGTCTCGCCAAGTGAATCCTTCATTGCAAGAACATGACATTTTACTTACATAGTAGCAACACTCACATTATCTCCATATTCCATCGCTGATCAGGATCAACGCTGCTTAATTTCAGTGACGGAACAACAATCGTGATTTTGACCTCTGTTGGAAAATCTGAAAAGTTTGAAGACCTTCTTGTTCCTCGACTGTCCTTTCTCTTTTTTCAGTTTCCCTAATGTTCTTTTCTTTTTTCTCCGTTTCCTTTTCTTTTTTTTCATTTTTATAGTCTTTATTTTCCATTATCTTTTTTTTTAAATCCCGTCATCGTTTCTTGTTTCTAGTTTTACTTTTTCAGTTTCTGTCATTCATTTTGTTTTCATTAACTGATTGTGGTTTTTCATTAACTTGTCCCTCTTTTTTCAGTTCCGTCATTTTTTTCATCTTTCCCTTTCCTTTTTTTCATTTTGTTTGTTTCTTATTTTCTTTCATTCTTTCTTTTATTTCTTTTTTCTTTCTTTCTTTCTTTCGTTCTTTTCAGTTTCCATAATCTTTTTCTTCTTTTCTTTTCCTTTTTTCATTTTGTTTGTTTGTTTATTTTTTCTTTCTTTCTTTCTTTCTTTCTTTCTTTCTTTCTTTTATTTCTTTCTTTCTTTCAGTCTTTCTTTGTTTTCAGTTTCCGTCATCTTTTTCTTTTCTTCTTTTCCTTTCATTTCCTTTTTTCATTTTGTTTGTTTCTTTCTTTCTTTTCAGTCCGCGTCATCTTCTGATTTTCCTTTTCTCGTATTTTCTCAGTTCCTGTCATTTTCTTCTTTTCACTTTTTCTTAGTTTTCTTAATCTATTTTGACTTTTTCCTTCCAATCATTTCTTTGTCCTCTATTAGGCAGCATCATCGCTGTTCTTGCCTCGAAACGAAAACTTGACGCATCAGATCAAACATTATTTCCCTGTATTCCACAAATTCTCCAAATTAGCGCGCGGCTACGTATCGACAGCAGCCATAATTGAGGTGTCTTGACCCCGAATTTGTAATTCCTTAACAAATGCCCATTTACAGTAACCTGGTCCGTAGGAATCTTTCTTCTACTAAAGATATAAGGTCAAACCATATCGCCAGCTTATGTTCCCAAGAGGAAATGAGATCCTAATAAACCAATCGAGGTTTGCTTTTCTGGGAGCAATGCAAGTTCAACATACGTGATAATATTTGGGACAGGAAATACTTTTAATTGAAAAGAACAAGTGATGAATGACACGAGAAACAGGGAATTATTTCTCTTGTGCTATTCTCATAATTAGCATCCTGTAGGAATATACAAATAAATTCGCCACTAAAAAGCTATCTGGGTAGATCTTTATTCATGCATACTAGAGAAATAAGTGTAATTTGACTCCTTGAAAGTAGCATTGTCATGTCCTCGCAATAAAGTTCTGAACTGGTGGAATTAAGACTAGAGTTCCTCTGAAACTGTGCCATGCAAAGAGTGACGCAGTAGCGACGGACTTGCTACATTGCGTTTGTAAGAAAACAAAGAAGTTGCAAACTGGAAAATAAGACATGATTCTGCATACTCTTTAACCATCATCACTAATATTTGTAATGCATATTTAAAGAAATACATAAATACATATATATATATATATATATATATATATATATATATATATGTGTGTGTGTGTGTGTGTGTGTGTGTGAATTAATTAAGAAATAGAAAACGTTAAGTTTCCATGGCTATAATTTATTTCCCCAGAAAATATATATTTTCCTGTTTCATCAGGTCACATCTCTACATACAAAAGAATTAGGTTTCTTTGATTGTTCATACAATTTTTGATGGATAGTTTTAGATCAATATAAAGTGACAGAGGTTGTTGGAGGATTATGGAAAAGGTCCATCTTGGAAATGTGAATAGGGATAAGGTTGTTTTTATACCATCCATGATAATTTACTTATGTTCAAGTGTACTCAGTTAAGAGGCCAGACAATTTGAACTCATAAATAATTTTTAGACAGAAAGAGAAAAGAAGAAAATAAGGAAAAAAGGAAAAAAAGCAGGTGAAGGGGGAAGAGGAAGAGGAAAGAAAGGATTAAGATGTGTGGGGAGGGGAAGAAGAAAGAGTGAGTTATCATATAGAGGCATTGCACATAATTTGAAATGCACATCAATATAATCACATCCTCTTTGGAATTATTATACACGGATTACCAAACCTTTCATTAACTTACGATATATATATATATATATATATATATATATATATATATATATATATATATATAGTGCAAGTACATATTCAAATTTGACTATGTATCTGTACATTGGGGGAAATAAATATCCGTACACTTGAAAAATTGTTTTTTTATAAATGCAAAAGCCTTAAATAAAAACAAATCTCGGCACATTTTATGTATAAAGACACATACTATTAAAAAATAATAAAATTAATTAATTCTTATTCTAACAGAACAATTCTTATTCTAAGAGAATAATTCTTATTCTAACAGAAATTAATGCATTTTTTTTAATCCTAACTGGTGAAAAAATTATTCGTATAAATCAATTATTAGAATAAAATAATCAGTTAATTATGAAAAAATTATATTCTAGAATGTTCCAGTAGTGTTATCAGTAATTATAGCTAACGCTCTAGCCATTATCAGAGCATTCTGCAATTTCTAGTCTTACGAGAAGGTTCTAATAATGCCTAAAGGTAAAGAATTGACTATTTCACAAAAACAACACATTTTGTCTCTTTGGAAAGATGGGAACAGTTACAAAACGATTCTAACAACCTGAATATTCCTTTTACTACAATTGCTTCGTTCATTGCAAGGTTTAAAATTTGTAACAGCGTCTAAAACCATAGACGAACAGGTTCTCCGAGGAAGATTTCTCTAAGATCAGCAAGGATATTAGGACACCAGATCCAACAAAATCTATAGGTTATCCTGGAAGAGCTGCAAGAACATCTGCGTGCATTAGGGATTAAAGTAACCAAGCGTACAATAAATAATGAACTACACAAAACAGTCTGAAATCACGCATTCCAAGGAAGACTCCATTCCTCTTGAAACGACATAGAGATGCTAGGCTAAAATTCGTTAGAGAGCATAAGAATAAAGAATATTCGTTTTGGGAAAATGTACTATGGACAGATGAAACTAAAATGGAGTTGTTTGGCCATAATTATCGAAATCATGTGTGGAGGAAGGACGGTGAAGCCTACTTACCAAAGAACACGTCGCCAACTGTAAAGTTTGTTAGTGGCAGTATCATGATCTGGGGCTGTTTTTCTGCAAAAGGTGTTGGCAGAATATCAATAATAGATGGCAAGATGAATGCCGAAAGATACCAGAAAATCCTGCAAGACAATTTAATGCGTTCTGTTGAGAGACTTCGGCTACCTCCTGATTGGGTTTTCCAACTGGATAATGATCCTAAGCATACCGCTAGATCTACAAGGAAATAGTTAGCTGAAAGTAACGTTGATGTCCTGCAATGGCCAAGTCAGACACCAGACTTGAACCCAATCGAGAATGTATAGCGATATCTGAAAATTCAAATTGGGAAAAGAGCACCAACATATATCAAGAATTTGAAGACAATATGCCAAGAAGAATGGGACAAAATACCACTCAATGTGTGCAAATCATTAGTAGAGACGTACAGGAATAGACTGATAGCTGTTGAACTCAATAAAGGATATTCCACAAAGTATTAAATTAAGTTAATATGTTTTTTCTTGTTTTGTACGAATACTTTTTTCATCAATAAAAATGAAAAAAATGCATTAATTTCTGTTAGAATAAGAATTAATTTTATTACTATTTTTTAATAAAATGTATCTTTACACATAAAATGTATCAAAATTTGTTTTAGTTAAGGCTTTTACATTTTATAAATGTAAAAGCCTTAACTAAAACAAACTTTTATAAAATAAAATTTTTCATGTGTACGATTTTTTATTTCCCCTCACTGTATGTATATTTATTAATGAAACAACGTCCGTCAAGTCAGTTTTTCTAAGTGTATATATATATATATATATATATATATATATATATATATTACAATGACTCATTCATACAAAAAGTAGATTAGTAATTTTAAGGATATAAAATGCCTAAATACCTTCGCAAAGAAAAAATTTAAATGCGCATTAACGTACAAATCATTCGATGAATGTTATTATCCTTGTTTTTTTTTGTTTTTTTTTAAATATCATGAGGTGTATAAGGTCTTTCTTTAATACCCAAGTACTTTCAAATGTACATTCGGTCATATTCAAGGATGGAAATTACTTTGTTTTTGGCAAAATTCAGGTAGCATCCGTGACGAAAAATTAAATACGTTTTTTTTAAAAATGTGTTACTGAACAGCACCACATACTTGATATATATATATATACCGGTCTACAAATAAGATTATTGTGGGTAATTGAAGAAAAAATAGAAAAAAAAATTCCTCCTAAGTTACAAGTTTCAATAGCAGCAATATGAAGCAATCAAAGTCAACTACTCTTCCTGTCCCTAATAGAGATGAAAAAATACGTCAATGTGTCAGAGAAATGTCTCAGATAATGGCTGTCAGTATTTCAACAACACTGGATCATCTCATAAAAATTGGCAGGGTGAAAAATCTCGATAAACGGCTTTCATATGAAAGTCAAAAGTTCAACCTTTTGAATTGTGTTCGATGCTGCTTCTACGAAATTGTAATGATCTATTTCTTGATCGAATAAAGAGTTATTATCCGAAATGGATCATTTCTAAAAATTGTAAGCGATCTGCTCAATAGCTTGAATATGACGAAGAAACCAAACACTTTCTAAAACTGAAATTTTCAGTCACTGGCTAGTGGTATGATATTGGAGGTGAAATTTACAACTTTCTGGAAATTTAGTTGGGCATGACTGCCGGAGTTTACTGCCAACACCTGGATAAAATCCACATTCAGTTAAGCAAAATTCACTCGGCACCGGTTAATCGAAGATGTTCAGTTCTGTCTCAAGACAATGATCGGGCATTGTTGGCAGGATGAATCGGTACATTCACAACGAACATGGCAAATGAGATTTTGCCACATCCACCATGTTCCTCTGATCTTTCTTACACTGACTACCACTTTTTCAAGCACATTGACAATTTTTAAGCCAAAATACATTCCGCCGAAAAGAAGATGAAGAAACTATATTCAAAGATTTTTTGGGTGTACAGACCATTATAATTTTACAGTAAAGACACAAGTAAAGTTAGTTACTTCACACACACACACACATATATATATATATATATATATATATATATATATATATATATATAGTCATCCACAGATGTCCCATTGCTTCAAGCCGGAATCGAAACCCGACTGGTTTAACATCAGTCAGATATCTTACCTCTTATATCGTAGCGTGTCAGAAAGAAAGGGAATTTTAACGTTTTCCTCTATACGAGAACTCGATTACTACTTGAATACTTGAATAGCTGTTTTGGAAACCCATTTTCCCAAGAGAGGTCGACCGGATTTCCGGGAGCATATGTATAGTCATCCACAGACAGACAGCTTGGCTAGACGTGGGGATCAAAACCCGACTGATTTGACATCAATCAGATATCTTACCTCTAGGGCATCGTAGCACGGCAGAAAGGAAGGTAATTTTAACGTTCTTCTCTATACAAAGAGCTTTGTTTTTGTTTCTATAGGAAATGCTTTGTTTTGGTCGTTTTTCTCTACATGTAATGCTTTGTTTTTATTGTCCACTGGAGGCATTTAGGTCTAAGATAAAAAGAGTTCAGAATTACAGCTTTTATTCATTACAGTTTTGTTAAACAAGTTTGGGATACTACCTTTTGTTCGGACCAACGCATTTTTCAAATGAGCAAAACTATAAGATCACGTGACTGGCAGATGTTGCCTTATAGATTGACCGTTTAAACCTTAAATAACTATTAATGACTACTCTTGGTTTTAGCCCTGTCTTTCACCTGTAAAGACAACATTTCTTGTTAAGAAGGATGAACCAATATGAAAACAAGAGAGCTGTCTATGGAAGAAAAGCAAATTATTTTGAAGCTGACAAAAGATTGAAAAGCACAATCAGTGGACAAACATAGGCCATAGCCAAGAAAAAAATTTGGGATGTCCTGTAAAAGAGAAAAACTACTTGTGTAGTGAGCAACAGACATACAACAGGTCAACCAAGAAAAACAACAGCATCTGATGACAGAAACATTGTGACATCTCTGAGGGAAAAAACCCAAGATAAGTCAGTGAGATCACCAACAACCTCCCGGGCGCAGGGGTGAAGATTTTACAATCCACCATTCGAAGAAGAGTTTCAGATCAGAAATATAGAGACAATACCACAAGATGCAAACCACAAATCAGTAATTAAGATCGGAAGATTAGATTCGCAATCAAGTACAGAGATAAGCGACAAAAGTTGTGGAAGAATGATTTATGCACTGACGAGACCAAAATTAATCTCTACCAAAGTGATTGAAGGGCCAAAATGTGGAGAAACAAAGGATCTACTTATGACCCAACGCATACACGATCATCTGTGAAGCATGGTGGAGGCTATGGCTTGACTTGGTTTGGGCTTTTATGGCTGCTTCAGGAACAGGTTCATTCATATTTATTGATGATTTATCTCAGGATGCTAGCAGCAGAATGAATTCAGAAATCTATAGAAACATTGTCCTGACAATTTACTGAGAAATTATTCTAAAATAGTCGATAGGAAGTTTAACATGCCAACACAATAAAGGACTTAATCAGGGAGGGGGGATGCGGACAGTTTTATACTGGCCAAGTCAATCAGCGGGCCTTAACGTAATAGTGCAATGCATTTTATCACCTGAAAAAGGAAGCCGAAGGAAGAAATGCCCGAAATAAACAAGGACTGAAAGAGGCTCCGTTAAAAGTTTTGAAAACCATCGCAAACGAAGAATGTAACAGTTTGTTGATTTAATGGCTCGCCGGTTTCATTCAGTTATTTCAAGCAAGGGTAACGTAAACAAATATTAAAATGTTATTTACTTTCAGAATATTTGTTCCTTTACTTTTGCTCACCTAGAAATGGCGTGATCTGATAGAAAAGGGATTATGTCCTATACTGATTAACACGTCTACATGTAAATGTCAGAAAATAAAATTGAAATACTGAAATTCTGAAATTCAGTGAACAAAAAAAAATAATAAAGGAATTGGATTTGCCGTTTCAATACTTTTGGAGGGAATCTCTCTCTCTCTCTCTCTCTCTCTCTCTCTCTCTCTCTCTCTCTCTCTCTCTCTCTCTCTCTCTCTCTCTCTCTCTCTCTCTCTCTCTCTCTCTCTCTCTCTCTCTCTCTCTCTCTCTCTTTAGCTATCTATATATATATATATATATATATATATGAGAACATTGAAGTCAACACTCAGGGGCGACAGGCTGTTCTATCTCATATAAATACAGCACACCTTAAAATTATATATATATATATATATATATATATATATATATATATATATGAGATAGGTAAGTTGTTTAATAAAACGAAGGCAAATTTGATCGGATTTTTGCTAATAATACTATCTTCAAGCAGGATTTACCCCAGCCTCAAGCACTACTGTTGGCGAGTCTCCACCTTTTCTCTGTTTGTTTCCAGCATCCGCTGATGAAGGACACAGGCGTGTTGGAAAATTCCGAACTTGGGACCTTAATTTCCGTGCTTCATTTCTGTCATATTAATAAATAATTTTCTTGCTGATCACATCGATACCCTTATCTATTCTATTTTATAAACTATATGAAGCACACGTGGATTCTTTCTTATAATTGAAGAAATAATTTGTTAGTTTTGTTCAGTTTTGCACTTGTACTGCCTATCCTGATGTTATTCTTGCGCAAGTGAATATAACAAAACCAACTATAATTGGAACTTGGTTCTACAATCAACAATCCTGAGGCTTCACCCCTTGCACCCCCCCCCACATATTCACCCTTGCAGCATCTTGTTTTCCCAAGCAGGCACGCCTCTACTTTTCATTTTGTTTCGTTTCATTACTTTTGGACATCTTGGTTATTATCTATCGAACAGCTCTAAAATATGAACTTTGAACAGCATATCTCAAAATATGCAAAAATGCATTGTACATTGGAAAATACATATCTTTCGTTTGAATTGCATGGAACTTGCGTAAATAAAAGGAGATGCTACAAAACCAATATATTAACCTGAAACTTTCTGCCATATTTTTAAATAGCTATGTCAGATCAAGGCTCATATAGGTGTCTACATGTGGTCCAACTTGTTCAGAAATGTCTCAACTATCAGGCAGTGATTAAAAATGGCATCAAAAAGAAAACCATCAAATTATCAAGAAATATTTCATCAGTTCTTATAGACTGTCTCTACAGTATACCAAATGACAAAAAACGCTACCACTTAAAAACTTTCAAGAGCGACAACTACTAAATGGTGAGTACAAATAACTAGAATGGTAAATAATAATATAATTAAGTAAATGACTTCCCACAAGTCTTTAAGCAAAAGATGAGGATGAAAATTCCAATCAGTACTCGAAAGCGCGATAATAGTGAAGGTAAGGAGCCGATTTTCCTGAAAACCTGTCTTCAGAAAAATATTTTATAAATTTACACCGACTGTAACAAAAACTGGTCGGTGTATGAACGTCGAATGTTTCCTATAGGGAAGCGGTTAATCTCACCTTTACCTTGTCATTTTTTATTTTCTTCATATGTATTCATTTATTGAACAGTGAAATAAATATCTACCAGAAAATTCCTACAGAAGAGAATATGTTTCGTGAACTCGAACACATATTTTTTTTCACTCAAGAGCTAAACTCGCTTGCCAAAATAAGCCATTATTTCAAGGTAAAGTTCAGTTACACAAGTAAAGAAATTCACACCTCGCGTCGGGACATTTCGAAGTATATATATATATATATATATATATATATATATATATATATATATATGTTAACATTATTTTTGTACCCTAAACTTAAAGTAATTTTTCAAGTAATTATTTTTTTAATCCGCCATTATTTTCTGTTACTATAAAAGTTACATTCACTAGCTCCGCGTATTTAAGTAGACGTTCCTGTTTTTTATGATATTAATGTCTACCGTCTTTTAACCTTTCTCTATAAGAGAACGGATATAGTGTAATTCTGTGTATGTATGTGCATGTGTGTGAGAGAGAGAGAAAGAGAGAAAGAAAGAGCACATATATTTCGTCAAGAGCGTGTATGATTATGTCTGTATGATTTTGTCTGTATGATTTTGTTTATCGGATCAGTTAAGATTATTTTTCCTAACGTTTTACTGCAAAAGCCTTTAGCGATATTTGTTATATAAGTTCACCCTTAAAGGTTTACACTAAAACAGACAATTAATAGACTGTTAATCTAATACGGCAATCTTTATCTGAGAACCTTTCGATTATTTTTTATCGTTTTTTTTTTTATTGCGAAAAACAAGATTTACACAAAATATACTGGATTTTTTAAATAGTTATTTACTCAATATAAGGCCTGAAAACCTCAAGACAGATGATTACTGAATTAAATTGTTGTATGTAGGTAAAAGTAGGAGTTAAAAATAGAACATCACGAGGACATGAAAGAAAGATAAAGATTAACCCTAGACTTGAAGAGGTTAGAATCTGGGAAGCATCGTCTGAGGAGTCTGTTTAAAAAAAAAGATGTGGTTCTTGTGAGGAATCTGTCAGAATGGAAAAGAAATGAAGATGATTCCTCTCAGTGTACGTGGTATGGTGGGTTTTAGGTGTGAAGTTCTGAACTGATGGAACTACAGAATATCGCCCGTCCGGCCATTGTTCATGGTACTAGCCATGAAGTTACGAGAAGCTTATACTATTTCATCTGTGGGAAAAGGGGTCTTGCGTTAAAATTATGATCGCCAGATGCCAACGGCTGAATCTCATTAGAATTAGTTAAGTTAAAACAAAACCCTCTTATTTGTAGGAATGTCTACTTTACAGAACCATTTCGCTGACTGGAAATAATGCTGATCTAATTTCTATTGTAAGAACAGATCCCGTCTTCAGTGATAATCACATCCGCCATATAAGGTTAAACTCCGAGTTGAAGGTCATTAAAGCGACTTATTGGTGCAAATCTTTAAGTCGGACAAGAAAAGAAAAAAAGAAAAATACAATAAAATGTCCTCTCTTTCTCTCTCTCTCTCTCTCTCTCTCTCTCTTTCTCTCTCTCGTTTTATTTTGTGTCTTTTTCTCTGCATCAAATGAGATCCGGTATTATCACTCCTTTGGGTTTACAGTCGATTGGTCATTCATTTCTAGACGATGGTTGATCTAAAATTTGGCACATGAACTCTGACATTGCCAATGGCCGTCGGCTTCTTTTGATTGATGTTTACTGATTTTCCAGGCTTTTTGTGAATGACCACCTCCTTCTCGTGTTTCTTCCTTTTTTTTTTCCTGCTCCAGTCAACCCAACTCTGCCATACATATAGTCCCTTCTTACCAACCGCTGTCCCACCTTTTCCATTTTCCCGACAAAGACTGGAAAGAGTCCAATCGGTTGATAAACATTTACTTTTAGACCAATTTCCCCATCGACCTATGGCTTGTGCGTCTGCGTATATATGTGTATATTGTAGTGTTTCAAATCTATCTGATTGCACTGAGAAAGATCGGCGCCAAAGAGTGAAAAAAAAACAAGTGATTTTTTTTTTTTATTTATTTCATCATCGACACCCAAAAATTAAAAGAAAATAAGACAGAATGAAAAATAACTGAAACGGATATCGGATGGTGGTGGTATCATTAGCACAAAGTTTTATTTGTGATTTTCACTCAAAATACCTGACCCTTAGGGTCAGCCAGACAGCTTTGGAGTCAGCATCATCTTTTAAACGAATACATAGCTGCAAACGTAAAATTTCTTCTGTTCTTAACGCTGGGGAACAACTTCCAAAATTCTCTTACGCAAAATTTATTCAATTATTTCCATCATTTCCTTTTAATCATTGCTTTTATTTCACTTTCTATTTACGTTTCCTTTTAAAAATACAATATCACTTCAGAACGCAAGTGATCATGTCCCTCCACTTTTTCCTTTCCTTTATCATCTGTGAATTGCCATAAATTCTTAGGAATGATTGCGTAGCGGTTTCCTGTTACATTCTTCAATATTTTAAATTCGGAGTCTTTCTGGTAGAATGCCATCGCTTTGCTTCCTCAAGGAAACCAAAACATTAATATTTTAGCAGTAGGGTAATGTTAAAAAAGACCACCTGTTTTTCTTACGATCATTTTTAATGTTTTTAGTCTGTTCTCATGCTGACTTTTGATACCATAGGGACATTATCTATTGAATTGCGTTGCAGTACAATATAAACGAATATATAAAAAAAATGTGTCATAAAAATATTGAATCGAAAGTCGTTGGTGAGAACGCAATCAATGTATTCTGATTCTTTTCGTACATCACACCAGTCAAATTTAATGAATTTCGCTTGCAATCCACGATTCAGTATTCTCCTTACGATTAACTGAATTACTTTTTACGGCTTGTCAAATTTTGCAGGTTTTTATTTAAAGCCAGAATTGAGAAAATATTTTGGGGATAATAACAATTTACTTATACAATAGAGGTAGAGAGAAAATGGTTTCATTGTAAAAGGAATTGTGTGTAAGTGAATATAACGAACCCAACAGGAATTGGAACAGCGCTCTCCTATTCTGAACCGATATCCACTACACCACACCCACATTCAAGCTTACAGCATCTAGTATTTCGAAAAGGTTATTCATCTAGGTAATGACCAAGTTTGACGTTGCTTAACCTCGGTGATCGTAACATAACCGGTGAGTCCGCATTCTCCAACACATCATCATCCTTATAAAAGGCCATATTGCCGAGCATGGTTCTAGAGTTGCTGTACTGTCGACAACTTGGTCATTTTATATGCTTTATTTTGCTTGCATTACAATGTCTGAGTATCTCTCAACGATTATCCAGCCTACTTAATGAGGAAGTCAGTTCATTTTTTTCTGTCTCGTATCTTTTACGCATACCAAGTAAATTATCTCCCAACGGGCTTGTTTCTTGTCTGATTCGGTCTCACATTTGTTCATTTGGGATGCAGAGTACATGTGAGACACCTACGCTAGTTCCCGTCCTGGGGATAAACTACGTTCGACAGCAATGCCACGGATCAGGAGGTTTTGAGGATCGTGGAACCACCTCTTAATTTATGGTATTTCTAGATCCACCATGACCCGGGGTGGTAGCATCTGTTAGGGTCCCAGGTATGGGCAAATAGTTGCCCCCCCCCCTAACTTGACAGAAAAAAACTATGAAAGTGTAAAAATAGATTTTAATACTAGAAATAGTTTGTAAAAAAAGTTAGTATCAGCAATAAAATTTTTAAAAGAGAAAATATTACCAGCACTAAAAATATTTTCAGCATTAAATAACCCATTCAAGTTCATATGCCACAAAACAAACCAAACTATACATTTGTTTTAAAAAAAATTATTATCAGTTATACATTTTTTGAAAAAAATACCAAATCTACATTTTAAAAAAAAATGTAAATTTTGTCGTCATTAAATAACCAATTGTTAATAAAACCATAAAAAAAGCCAAACTAAACCAAACCTACGCTAGTTCTGACCCTCTCATTCCTCATGCTTGCATTTTTTGAAATAGTTCTGTTAAAATTTCAACACTCTGCTCTAAATTCTTTCAGCTATGCTGGAGAACTGAATGAAGGCCAAAATATGTTGTCTTTGAAGCAAAAGAAATTGTTGACTTACAATCTAGTAATTCAATTACTTTGATTTTTGTTAAAGTTTTCATCAATCAGATAGTATAACAGATTGAACAACAAGGCGGCAGGTGTCAACTTTCGAATGTATGAAATATGAATAGCAAGGTGATAAAAGCGATAATGTAGAGAGTCCTATACACCATCAGCAGCAGAGAACTCATCTGCGTAGAAGATTAAATGAGAATTAGTTAATACATGCAAAAGAACAATATATATAGGAATTTCTTTCGTGAAAATGAAGGAAGGAAAAGATAAAGAATGGGAAGAGAAAATACTGAATTTAAGAGGGAAAAACTAGGAAATATCTCGCACCTGAACAGACAAACAAACAAATTTATGAATTCCAGAACAAGTCCTTCTGTTGAAAATGTACCAAAAATGATATTCAAGCAAAAGAGGATTAAGACATGAACCGGTACATCATCTAATAGGGAAATGTAGAAAAATAGCTCCAAAATACAAAAAATAAAGACGACGGAGTAGGAACAGTTATACACTCGAAACGATGCAAACGAACTGAGGTAGATTGCATAGACAAATGATATCAGCAAAAACCAGTAACATTCCTGGAAAAATCGCAAAATTCACTTAAATTTCAGCACCTATAGTATCCAAGCAATAAGACTCAATTTGATAATTTCAAATGAGAAGGAAAAAATACAAGATCGTGACGGTGCTTGTGTCAAAGAATGAAGAAGTGTGAAAATTGGCTGAACATTGGCAGAGAGCTGAGAAAAATATAAAATATGAAGGCTGAAGTCGGCTCTATACTAGAAATCAGACGATTTCAAAAACCGAAGAATGCAAACTTTACAGGCGTTATTGAGAAGGGTGCTGGTGATTTGGGGGAAGTTTGTTGTCAACAAACCTTCAGAGATGAATAAATAATAATAATAATAATAATAATAGCAGAATTGCAAAGAATTATACTAACAAGTACAGATCACACATTATGAAGGGCTTTATCGGTGTAAAATATGTGTGACCTTAGGTGGATTATATTTTTACAAAAATACTCAGTTAAAATGTCATGATGGCGCTTTTGGTCCTTGGTCTCTCGTTGGAGGACATGTGTATACAACATAAAGTAAAAGGAAATTATAATAATCATTATTAACTGTTTCAGGGAAGCATGTACATCTAAGTCTTTACAATAAATCAGCAGTTTTTAGGAAAAGGGATTTCTCATTTGAACATTTTTTTACAGTTCAAAAACGGGGAAATTAGGATGATTTTACTCAGTGAAAGTTGCATGGGGCATCTATTCCGTAAAGTTTTAAACTGGTGAAACTGAAGAATTGAATTCACCTGAATATTTGCCATTGAAATAGCGATGGCCTTGCAACATTGGAACTATAATACAGAGGCTGAAAGTAAGTCTGAATTTTTCGATAAGGTCAAAATGGCAGCTGATCTAATAAATGACCTAAATTCGGTTTTTAAATGGGTCAAGGTGTGTTAATATTAACACCTGCAAAATATGACTTCTCTTTTTACTAGTCAGAGGCAACCCTTTTTATCTTCCATCAGCATGGCTGATGTTAACTTTCAGGAGAACTCTGTTAAATCTGGAAAGTGAGTACTGAGAGCCCAAGGTCAGACAGTGCAGTAATGCTCCAGTGTTGGTCTGGTAAGAACCAGTGTACTATCATGTATGGACTGATCTATCCATGGTAAGTATTCCCGAGTAAATGTCTTGGGAAATAAAACAATACAATTGCAGCAACTAGTCTAGTTGAGTATTGAAGTGATTTTCCAAGCATAGCTTAGTTGGGGCCGAAAGTAGGAGATACCCAGTGAGGATAGAAGTCCTATCTCAGTCGTAATTGTTCTGGCAAGACAAGTTTGCTAACCATTACACAACGTCAAGGTACCCAAGTGTTTTTCCAAGCGTAGCTCAGATGTGGCACAAGCCGGAAACTATGGGACACGGAGTGAAGATTGAACTCACTACTCAGTCATAACTTCTAGCGAGACAAGCTTGCTAACCATTACACCACCTCGATATGCTCAGATGAGTATTGAATACTACTATCACGTCTGACTCAAAAACGTTGTCTTGCCAGACCTCACCTCACTGCATAAATAAGGTGTAGCAAGAGAAAGGATATTTCTTTAAGCACAACTAAAAAGCAGACATCAATACATAATCTCCACTTAAACGATTCTTGATATTCCAACCCATTCTGCCTAATCTAATATATCTCACGCTTTCACAGGCTATATGGATTCCACATGATTTATTTTACGAGCTTATTATCACCATCTACATCTTACCTTCAGCAAGCATCCAGTGGAGTTGAACTTTACCTTGGACTTTCTTTCCATTGTGCAACCGTCGTAAATACTTGCTTAAAGGCTCTTGTCCGCATCTAATGTGAATTGTAACCATTTCTAATTGGTGCAATGCCGGAAGAGAGTTTGACGACGTAAATCTTCTTAAACATTGGATGCTGTTAAAACGATTTTTCAGTGAGTTCTACATTATACAAGACAAAGCTATGTTGAGCATTGAGGCTTCATTTTAATTTACCAAAGTCTCATTCATTTAAAAGTCGTCACCAAATATAAAATGAGTCGCAGCTTCACAGCATATTTCAAGCCATCTGATTTCAAATGTTACTTTTCGTCATCTAAATTTTGCAATGTATTATTAGCCGGCCCCCACATAAGGAAAAATCTGGCATTCATTGACCTAGCAGCCACCACTATTTTCGCTTGAAATTTATAAAGTCTTTCTCTTAAAAATGTGTAGTTTTTCATGTAGGCATAAAGGGCATGGGTCATCCCAAGTTTGACAAGTTCTAGTTTTGTTTATAATTTTCCATTTTACTTTTGGTATTTTATTAATTTCCTTCAAACGCCAAAAATATTTAGATAGAGATGTCTGATTTCTTTTATTTATATTGTTGAAAGAGCACTTATGCTGCCTCCATCTGGCTTTAAATTCATTCTTCGTAGACCCAATGTATATCATATTAGTATTAGGACTCTCAATGGATGAGATAGTACATTGGTATACCACAGATTTGACGCAGCATTTATTTTCCAATGGGCAGTCTTCTGGGTTTCTACAATCACATAATTTTTCACTGTTTTTGTCTAATTTAAGTGTAGGGTTTTTATTAATACTATTCAGGCATGGGGGTTTGTTCAGGATTTTATTATTGTGTTTTTTTATTATACTTTCTAGATTTTCAGTGCAGCTGTAACTCAATTAGGGTGTTCTTATTAAATATATTACTAAGTTTACTATTGGTAGGGAAGTAATATATTAATAAGTCTACTATTTGTAGGGAAGTAATATATTAATAGTAATATAAATCAGAAATCGCTGGGGGCACCGGGCCCCCTATCCTCTACCCTGTCTTCCCCTTCATCAACCAAAATGTTTTCACTAAACCACCTCCGCCCAAATCATTGACAAACTCTCCGACTAAATCATATCCATCAAGAAAACCTTCTCCTGTTAGGACGCCTTCTGGCATGACACCCTCCACCACGCCCAAAGTCACAACTATTACAACACCTTCTCAATCGTCACGAAAAAAAGAAACAGAAGCCCAGATTTACAGGCTGCTATAGACAAAAAAAAAAATAAAATTAAGCCACCATATCTCCCAGGGGAAGACATCTGCCGCGTATCCCGGGAACAGGCAGATAGGGTCTTCGGGAAAATGAAAAATCCCAAGCCCTTAAAAGTACTATGAAATTTCCGGCACATCAAGGCGTCGATGTAGAAGTGCCGGAAAATTTCAAAGATGCCCAAAAAATGCTGAACGTTGTGAAATCTGGCCCGGGAGATTTGGGGTATGATAGCGGAGGCAAACACGTCCTTGAAATTGGTGCCCCCAGCGACCGTACTACTGGAAGAAAAATTAGACGAAACAAAAGAATGTAAAGGGAGGGTCCCCTTTTTTGTTCAACCCATCCCTTTATAGGGCTCTTAAATTAACTTATACTACTGACATCGGCGGCTTGTCTCATGATGATACCGCCGAATTTGAGATGGCGTCCGGTTCATAGGGACGAGCAGTCGGTGTCATCACCCCAGCCATGTTCTATCCTAAAGGACAACCCTAATCGATTTGACAATGTCTCTCTGGTTGGCTAGTGTGAATGCCCGAGGCCTGAGGTCCGAGTCTCGAAGGGTGAGGCTCGCTTGTGACCTTCAGTGCTTAGGGGTGAATATATGCTGTGTGCAAGAGACCCGTTTTTCTTCTCGAGATTATGAAGGCATTCTGTCTAAGTGGTTTACTCTTTATTCAGCATGTTTTGATGGACGCTCGAGGGGTGTCTCTTGGCTGGTGAGCAAGTCTTTGAAGGCTGCGTGTGTTCTTGTCTTCGCAGATCCGGCGAGCTAACTTTGCGTGCTATATGTTACCATAAAGGATAAGGCTTTGCGTCTCATTGGGGTTTATGGGCCCAATATCCAGACTGAGCGGCCTGCTTTGTTTCGGCAGATCGGGACGTTTATGACGACATCACGTCGGGTAGTTTTAGCGGGGGATTGGAATGCCATCCTTGATCCCGACATAGATTGTATAGGGTCAAATTCATATTCGGGTACTAACATCTGGGGTGTGAAACCATTTCGCGACTTTGTCGACGGGTTCGATCTCGTCGACAAATACCGGAATGAGCACCCTCAGCGGGTAGTTTGGACTTGGACTAATAGTGACAGCTCGGATGTAGGTGTGCGTGCTAGCTACCTCGAACGAGTTTTAGTTAGGAGAGTCGATGTAGGGTTCTTAGGGTGTCCAAGCTTCCATTATATAGTTTATTCGGATCATAGGCTTGTCCGGGTCCATGTAAACTTAGATAAGCCTAAGGTTAGGATGGCCGGTTACTGGAAATTCAACTGCTTGTTATTTGGCGAGCAGGAATCCCGGGACCAGCTGCTACTAATGTTACAAAGGGAACTGACGGGGGCTGTGGTGGGAAATGCCTGGGGGGACAAATTAAAATCTAAAATTCGAGCCTTTGCTGCCGCTTTTAGCCGTCGACTCAATCTAGGTAGATTAGCGGCGCAAACGACTTTAGAGCAAAGAGTGGATCGGGCAGATAAATCCCGTGATAGTGGGGAAGTAGCCTTAGCTAAGGCAGAGTTGACCTACTTGCTTATCAAGAAGGATCAAGTTCTGGTAGTTAGGGCTAGGTTAAAAAGAATGTCCTCTGAGGCGACGAACATGGCCGCAGAATTGCGTGCAGAGGAGAGTAGGAATGCATCACGGCGGCATATTGCGTGCGTCACATTGCCGGATAAGCGGACCGTGACTACAAACTCGGGCATATGTGAGGCTTTTCGGGATTATTTTCGGGGTCTTTTTACCAGGGAGCCCGGTCTGAGCCCTGCTCAGTTCGACGCCTATTTAGCCGACTTTCCCTGCCTTGAGGCAGCTGAAGCGGCTAGCTGCGAGGGTCCCATCACAGAGTCGGAAATCTGGGAAGCGCTGAAACAGGTTGGCCTGGATAAATCTCCAGGATTAGATAGTCTTCCCTACGAAGTCTATTTGAGGCAGTCGCCCGTTTTTGTTAATTTGCTGGAACTGATTTTCAACAACTGGATGAAGCAGGAGTCTATACCTCAACGCTCACCAGGGGTGTGATCAAGTTGCTGCGTAAGGACAAAAACGGTGGGGATGGGATAGGTAATTTTCGCCCTTTAACTATGTTAAATACAGAGTTAAAGATTTTGGCAAAGATCTTAGCTAACCGTTTGCAGCTTGTCCTGTGTCGTCTGAATGGCTCCGAACAGACTTGTGCGTCGAAAGGCAGGACTATTCAGGACACCCTTCATATGGTCCGCTTGATCATCGAGAAAGTCGACAGTGAAGCCGCACTGATCAATTTAGATCAGTCCAAAGCCTTTGATAGAGGGTTGACACTCTATTTCTGGAGGCTGTCTTCTGTATGCGACTCCCGGTGCGCTGGTGGAAGTGAACGGAGTAAGATCGGAACCTTTCGTATTGTCTCTATCTGTTCGTCAGGGTTGTCCGCTTTCACCTATGCTTTACGTTCTTGCGTTGGAACCTTTCCTTCGCAAGTTAAAGGCGAATCCGGTCCTGCGCGGAATTTCCCTACCTGGTGCTACCACCTCGGCCAGGTATTCTGCCTATGCTGACGACGTTTCGGTTCTTGTGTCGTGCAGAGCCGAGATTAACGAAGTCAGCAAAGAAATCAGTGGTTATGAGATGGTGACAGGGGCCAAGATCAACCGCGATAAGTCTGTTAGGCTTGCGGTTGGGAACGTGGAAGGGAGTTTCTCTTCCCGGACCTTTTCTCTGGACGGATGGACCAGTCAAGATACTCGACGTCTGGTTCGGTCCAGATATACAGTTGGGAATGAATTGGTCGGAGGTACAAGGGAAGGCCGAGATCGCAATTAATTTGTGGTCTCGTAGGAATCTTTTCTTAAATGGGAGGGCAGAAGTATGTGTTTCACATATGAAACCGATTCTCTTTTACCGCCGTTTACCCCGAGCCGAGTGCTCCTTCTATCGTGAATGTTGTCTTGCTTTGAAACGCCTCTTACGGGCGTCGGATGGCCTCTCCAACGTCCAGGCGTTGTCTCGTAGCCTATTATATCAAATATTAGTTAGTGGGGGCCGTTCATGATGATCTGATTGACGATCTCGGTCTTACGAAGCAGGAGGCTCGCTCGATATGGCCTTGGGCTCCCGGGTTGAAATGTCTCAATAACGATGAGGCATCCCTCACCTGGCTGGTGATGCGTGTGGCCCTCTTGGTCGCCAAAAAGCTTTGCGCAGCGGGCTTGGAGAAATATCCAAACTGCAAACGTTGTAGTGGGGAAGTAGAGACCCTACGTCTTCTTTCATTGCAAGTTGGTAGCTTCGTTTGTTGAAGGCCTCATGGTTCGCATGTTGCATGGAAAGTTCTTTGTCCTTGAGGCCTCTTCTGCTTGTAGCAATGTGGCACCGCCGTTGACGAAGGCTGAAGTGTATGTGTTCCACTGCTTGCTAGAGTCGTGATTTGGTCGACATGTCAGAAGCGATTCTATGGAGGCGAGAAGTTCACCTCTTCCCAACTGATCTTGTACTTTAGATATCTGCTTAAAGTCAAGATTAGGACAGAAAGGCGGCGACTCTCTTCATCAGAATTCGGCAAAAGGTGGTCGAATATTGCGCAAATGTGTAGAGTGAAAGGGGCTGACCTGGAGTGGCACTTGGATGTCGGTTAGGTACAGGATTTTGTCCTATCAGGGTTGAACAGAGGTAACCCGCCCCGATATTTAGGCTAGTTTAGGTTTTTTTAGTTTGAATCTTTAGTTCCCCTTTTCTGGTTAAATTAGCTAGGGTATGCATGCTCATTGGGCCCTTTTATTTCTGTCCCTATTTTTCTTTTGTTTAATTCCCCATCCCCTCCCTCGTTAGGTGGTCAGTAATGTCAGTTCTCTGGTTGTTGCGGGATGACTTTCGTTTCGTGTGTGTGTTTTCGTATTTGTCATTGTGTCTAAATGAGTGCGTGTTTCTGGGCGTCTTTCTGGGCGTCTTTCTGGGCTTCTTTGTTTTTTAGAATGTTATAATCCCGCAATTATTTCCTCCAGTTAACTGATGTTTCTGCCACATTTAGGGATTGTTTTTTTTTTTTTTTTATACTAACCCTATTTTGTTTTGTTTTATGCAAATAGTGTTAAATCATAATGTAAATAATCATTGGAGATTTTTAAATTGTTTTTTATCCCCTCCCACAGACTTTGAAATGTACATATGAGGCCAGCTTAGGATTTCATAGAGAATTTGAGGTATTATGGTGGACGCAGTAAGAAAGGTAGGAGTGAATGTGTTGTTTTGGTGATAGGAATATTGTTGGTATGTTTGGGTCCGTGTCTGTGACTAGCTAAGTTTAGAATTAAGACAGAAGAAGACCGTCCTTCCCCAACCCCTTTTTAGGCCTTGTGCCACATTTTGTACTAACGTACAAATAAATAATTATTCCAAAAAAAATTCCGCTTGAAGATGGAACAGAGCTTACTTTAATTCAATTTAATTCAATTTAATTCAAATAATTATATTGTGGTTTTCGGCTCTTGTTTTGAAACATGAGAACTCTTATGTAGCGTGTTGGAATCATATTTTTAAATAAATAATTGTATTTATGCTTTAATTTTGTATCGAGCACTATTTTAAAAAAATGATAACAAAAATACTAAAGAACTTTGGATTATTTACCTAACCAGTTCTTTCCTATTTTCTATATATTTTCATATATATATATATATATATATATATATATATATATAGAGAGAGAGAGAGAGAGAGAGAGAGTGTGTGTGTGTGTGTGTGCGTGCGCGTGTGCAATTAATAAATCGTCGCCTAAATTACGCAATAATGAAAATAATACTGACAACTTATTTTAAATACTGAAAAGTAAATATCTATACATATGATAAAAGGAAGAATGTGTGTGTGTGTTCATTTACATGTTTGATCGGATCTCCTACATTTTTCAACAAATTTCAACCAAATATGACACAGTTACTGCTAATGGTCATGCAGAGGTTTTGACGGCACCAAAAATTGATTTAAGTCAATATTTAAATCAATATTATCGATTTATCATTTTTGATCGGACGCACGCCTGTGTAATTATGTGTGTTTTCTGCACACAAACAGATATGGGCACTTTTCATGTCAATTAATAGCGGTAGCATTATGAGAAAAAACGTCGGATTTAAGTGCTTATATGGGAAGAAGAAAAGACATATTTTGGTTTCGGGTGCAAAAGTTAATACAATGAAGGATTTCTGTCGCAGCCGAACACTGCGCTCCAAAAACCCAATCGGAGTAATGATATTAGTCACGTGTGGCTCACGCGATGCGTAATGTTTGCTGCTGACTGGTCCATTCACGCTCCAGGGTCATGCGAGATCATATTGAACGTGGGGTGTCACGCGTGCGCGCATCAAGCATCCCAAATGGGGTAGAGGTTACAGGTTGCCTACATTTACTTCAGGATTTAACACTCATACAATGGTTTTTAAAAAGGATCTTTTAATGTTTCAATACAGGCATGCATTACTTTCCATGTTTTCTGAATTTTCACAGTAAAGGAAAATGACTTGGCCATTTTAAAAGGGATTTACAGACCTACATGTCAAATTTTACTAGAAAAGTCAGTACAAACAAGGTGAAACTTCTAATTTTTAGGTGTTTGTATCCCATTTAGCTTACTAACGCATAGGATCGAATTCCAAAAAAATTCTCGCACGTTTTCATCTAAATTCGTGCTACTTAAATGCCTTTATCATCCATCAGAAAACGAAATTAACATTGCTTCAAATTTTGTTCATAAGAAGTATAGAAATTCTTGTTGGTTATCATGAGGGAGAAAGCGGACAACCACTTGCTGCCCTGTGTGAGTATAATTTCGCTCTACCGAAAACTCATTTTAATTTTTTTTCTATTTTTTCTTTAATTCTTTATTTTTTTTTAATCTTTAAATTTTATTTTATTGCATTTTTCTCCCCCTACTCGTCAGTCTGTTTGCCCATAGCAACACATATTTGTCCTAATCATTCTAACCTATTTGATGGTTTAGTTAGAAATCCCGGTCCGAAAGAAAAATCAGGGCGGAAGATTGACCATTGATCCCCTCCACCAGGTCGCTGCTTGGACTTAAGGTAAGCAATACATTCACTTGTTATCATGAGGAAGAAAGCGGACAAACACTTGCTGCTACGTATGTTGGGGCATTTATTATGACATAGCAATAAATACAGATAACCTTATTTTCTTCAATTTCTTTTTAGAATAGACAATGGGACTTATACTAAGTAAAAACTTAATGCTGCGAAACATTAAAATCCAAGTGTCAGCCAGGACTCTTTGCAAATTACCTCCCCCTCTCATCGTTCCCTTTGTTTTTGTCGTTCTTGTATGTGTTATATGTAATAGGAGTAGGTAGACTTTCCGACCGCCCGGTCAACACTTCTCCCACTTGGACATGAGTAGAGGCTTACGCCTTGTTTCTTGTTTAGGAAGGGGTTCCCGATACTCTCTCTCTCTCTCTCTCTCTCTCTCTCTCTCTTAGTGCAGCTCTGTTTCTCCCGTGATGTGTTCCTTCTGTGGCTCACCCTTCATTCTGAGGGTACACGGTTGACAGTTCTCTGGTTGCTGTTTTCGACTGGTAGTTAGGAAAGTTGGCTCCCTGTGCCTCGCCAGGAAATTTTTCTCCCTGGAATCGATCCTCCAGATCTACAAATCAACAATTCGCCCTTGCATGGAGTATTGCTGCCATATGGTCTGGAGCCCCTTCTGTTTGCCTCGGGGTTCTTGATAGGCTCCAGAGGCGGATATGCAATATGATTGGCCCTGCTCTGGCATCTCGTCTACAGTCCCTTTCTCACAGACGCGCTGTCGCCTCTCTCTGTTTTACAAATACTTTCATGGCAATTGCTCCGAGGAGCTGCATTCCTTGTTCCCAGACTTCATGAGTTCAAGCGCCCTACGAGGCTGGCATCCCGCTCTCACCCCTTCACTGTCGAAACTCCTAAATGTAGCCGTCCCTTCTACTCCAAAAGCTTCATGTCTCGCATCTCTCGCCTGTGGAACTCCCTTCCCTATTCCAGTTTCCCTGAGAGCTATAATCTCCAGTTGCCTTGATCTATCCACTACCCTTCTCCTCATCCTTTCTTCTATCACTCCTATCTGATCTTCCTCCAAATTTTCTGTAACCCCTTGCGTTCTAGTGGCTTCCCGCCTTGCTTGTGGTGAAACGCTTAAAAAAAATTAACTTTTGATCAATAAAACTAGCTCATATGTTCTGGCTGCTCAAAATTTTCAAAGAAAAAAGAAGCTTCAAAATCCCATTTACTGATTGGCTGATTCTGAGAGACTGCGCTACTTTGGTGACGACGTAAATCAAGAAAACAATGCCTATTTTGGAATAGGGAACTACATAGATTTCATATTTATCAATAAAAAAAAACGATACAATAAAATCGCCAGATACTATTTTGAAATGTCATCCGCCACTGTACACTGCTTTGACTAACCCAGCTTGAGGTTAACCAATCACGTCAGCTGTTCAAGATTGCTGCGAGCTCATTGGCACGGTTGTAAGCGTTTAACCTTGGGACCATTCAATCATTAGTGCTACCATTTCTCTCATGCACGCGTGTGCACGTGCGTACGTGCGTACGTACGTCATCTTAGTATGTGCGCTCAAGGTCAAGCGGCCAACTGCCTCTTTATCCCATAACTCGCACGCGTGTTCACACGTCTGCGATTACTTCTTACGGAAACCGCAAGTTGTTGATTACGTATTCAAACTGTTTTTTTTTTACTTCTTAGTTATAAATACATCCGTTTCCGTGTTTATCGAATTTACTTCCCAAATTACCTACTACCGTTTTAGCTTTAGTTGAATTTTTTAAACTTCACTACTTTGTCTTCGATCCCCGTTTGATACAGTTACATACATTTTGGGGATACCTCTAATCTGCCTACGTTTAGACTGCACGTATTTTTGTACTCAAAAAACCTACATAACTTTTATTACGTTTCCTTTTTTACAAATGGTTAAAATGCCGCCTAAGAGAAGAAAACATTTTGAACGGCGCACGGCTGCTGCCTCGGCTACTAGAGCAGCAAGGACAAATGAAACCACAGAGCAAACTTCGGTGTTCCTTTCTCAGATGCCCACACACTCTGCTGCCTACATCTCCACGGAAAGTACCGCTGAACGGACTGAAAGGTTGGCATCAGTAGCATCAGGTATGTCATCACGGCGCGCTAGACTTTCAATTGAATAGCGTTTAGTACAGAATTCACAGGTCTACCTTTCATTGCGTTTTACTACGTTGCACCTGACACAGGGCTTCATGTAATGTCTTGCACTCAGGGATAATAAAAGCATCACAAAGCCATCTGCCACAACTCACCAAATATGTTTCTAGGGCTAGGGATTCCGAGTCTCCAATACAGACAATGATTCGGCGTTTAAGGAATGCAAGCGCTACAGCATGTTCTAGAGCTTTAGAAAGCTCTGAACAAACCACTTCGCGTCGTCTTAGGAATGCTAGGGCTACAGCATCTTCCAGAGTTTCTGGACAACCTCAAGAAACCGCTGTTTGTCATTTAAGGAATGCCAGTGCAAATGCTTCTACCAGAGATTCAGAAAATCTTGGGAAGACCGCTAATCGTCGTTTGAGGAATTCCAGATCTACTGCGTCTGCCAGAACTTTAGAAAGCCCTGAAGTACGGCGAGCACGACTCAACAACAATAGCTAAATCCCAAGGTCAGACACTCAGCGTCGCGGAACTGCATTTAAGTGAACAGTGTTTCGCCCATGGACAGCTTTACGTAGGCTGCTCGCGAGTCGGGAGTAAAGATAACGTTTACGTTTACTCTCCAACAAACAAAGTTAAAATATTACCTACCCAGAAGTCCTATAGCCCATGGTCGGTTACATTAAAACGCAATGTACACATCATTATGTTAGCTGAATCGTAGATCCCTTTATTTTTTAACCCGATTCATTTAAAGGTCGTCGTAGTATCCACTTGCCATTACTAAGACATTTCATTAAAGGTTGTCTTGCTCACCAGATGCTCCCTTATCACTTAAACCCCACCATAGCTGCATTCGCACTTACATGTCGACCAAGTAACCATATTCATTTGCAAAACAAAACCAATAGGTGGGAAGGTGGATTAGTTTGTCAGAGAAGTCGAGTGCGTCCACGCAATTCAGGCCTTAGCAAAAAGAAGTGATATAATAAAAGAATAGCAGCATGCAGAGTTATAATATGCATTCTCTGCCTTACACCGCTGGTGTGTATATCCCTTACCGTAAGGGCTGCTTTAGGTAACGCTACTTGCGCTTCATGCTGCTCAACTGGCTATTAAAAACTACAAAAAAAATTGTGCCACCTTTCCATACTTCTGTTATGCGGTTCTGTTTGCGGTAGTGGCAGCGTCGTCTTTTGGGCCAGAGATGCGTCTACCTTTCATTGCGTTTTACTACGTTGCACCTGACACAGGGCTTCATGTAATGTCTTGCACTCAGGGATAATAAAAGCATCACAAAGCCATCTGCCACAACTCACCAAACAATTCCTAAGGCCCGTGTTCGTATTGAACTTATTAACTTTTAACTGGAGATGTCTTTTTAATGGCAAACGGCTGATGCTACCATGGTTGTCCATTTCTTCCTTTTAATGTTTTTAATTTTTTCTTCCGTTTTACTGACGAATACCGACAACTTGTGTACATTACGTTTTTTACGTGGGTGGCCAACGGTTCTACTAGACTTCAGCCTTACATGCGTATACAAAATGAATATGGCAGTTATGACCTTCCATTCAGAGGAAGTTTACCCGCGGGCAACCCTGGGCTTTACTGCTAGTATTCAATCAAATTGTGATTGGCTTCAACCACGGCCTCCAGACGACTTCGGAATCTTCTGCATCTCTTCTGGGTCGTCTCCTTGTTTAAGTTGTTGAATTACGCCATAATCCTTGTCTCAGTAAGCGTTACAAGGTGTTTCGTTGGTCTCTCGCTCAACTGCGCCCCACATATAACAATCAAGAGGATTAATCTCTAGGGAGATAGGTGACCAAATTTTAAGGGGGTGATGCGGTCACACAAATTGTCTGAGAGCCATGATTGGGTTCTCTTGCGGAATCCTTTTCTTATCAGAACGATCAGAGTGTGTTTTCTGAGATGGCATACCTTCGTAATCACCATTAGACTCATACAACTCTTTCCGTATCCTTTGCATTGGTCTCAGATTGACATCAAAACACTCTGAAATGTTCTTATTGGAGTTTTTGGCACGGATGCAAAGTAGTACAGTTTGCCGTTTCTAAATTTCAGGCGTAGTGAATTATTATGGTACTGTTTTTTCCACAGATGGTGCCCAATAGATCCTGGTATGCCCTACAGTTGACAAAATCAAAACAAAAAACGCGCATGCAAAAATAAAAATGAATAATAGCGACAATTTCCCCATCGCATCCAGTATATATATATATATATATATATATATATATATATATATATATATATATATAGTGAATTTAGTACACATATTCTTATAAGAATTTAGACGATACCGTATTTGAGTAGACGCTACATTTATTTAAAACAGCATTTTATTTCGTCAATCCACCTGATGTATTAAAGAAAAACTACACTGCTGGACATTTTCTTTAATAGTGCATTTACTTTAATCAGTTTTCTCAAATCTTTAAGCCCATAGATGAAATAAAATGCTGAGTACAATAAACTGAACGTCTACACAAATAAGGGTATCTACTAATGATCACCTTTAATGTAATGACAATATGTGGTATTAAAAAATATATCCATGTTTTTATGGGTTTTTTTAGAATTTTTTTTTTTCGGATTCGAAACTGAGCAGTTATGATTTCCGAGAAACTCTGAATGAGTTACGTTTACTTTAGCGGTAAACAGAAACTCACTTGATTGGGAAATCACTTCGAAGTCGAGTTGTCAAATCATATCGGATTAACCGGGAGATTTTCGTCCTGGGTGTGACGATAAACTACATCCGACAGCAAGGTCTGTGATCAAGAGATTTGATAAGCACGGAACCACCTCTTAATTGCTGTTATTGCTAGGGCCACCGCGACCCGGGTTGGTAGCACCCGTTAGGGTCAAAGCAATCGGTAAATAGTTCATCTCAAATTGGGGTCAAAACGTGTAAAAATAGGTTTTACTATCAGCAGAAGATTTTTATAAGAAATTATTACCAGCAATAAGGTTTTGAAAAAATTATTACAAGCAATACTTTTTTGGGAAAAAATATTACCAAAAATACATTTTGAAAAAAAATATTACCGGCAATAAAAATCTTGACGTCATTCAATATCCAATCAAGATTGATATGCCGTAAAACAAACAGGGAGTTTCTCCTGCAACAGTGGACTCGGTTTCGAATCCTGCGCATTATATTTCATAAGGTTTCTTGCAGCCTGACGAAATAAAATACCGTTTAAAAGAAATGGAGTGACAATGCCGGTAAGGAAGAAAAATAATGTTTAAATTATTAGTGATTTTCCAAGTGTAGCTTAGATGCGGCATAAAATCAAAAGTAGGAAACACCTAGTGTAGATCGAATTCACTACTCAGTCGTAATTGTTAACGAGATATGCTTACTCATTATTACACTGCCTCGAAGTGGCCCAAATGACATTCGAAGAGCACATTAGATCTGGCATGCGGCCGAAAGTGCAGAGCACTCAGTGAGAATCGAACTCACTATTCAGTAGTAACTGCTTCAACGAAAGAAGCTTGCTAGCCATTACACCACGCCGAGGTGCTCAAAGGTTTAAAATATATAAAAGTTAATTTACAATTATGCTATATTTATCTTCTGATATATTTGCTCTAATCATATTATGTCATGTCCAGTGGAATCAGATATCATTGTTGTTTTTAATTATTTCTTAATGAATGATTGTAATATAGTTTTAATATTTCTTTAAAATTAGAAAATAAATCATGATTACTTGTTTTACACATAAACGTGACAAAAATGGTTGGATTTGTTTTTTGTTTTTTTGTTTTTTTTTTTTTTTAATTTACATCATTACCGAATGAGTTTCATAAATGCGCTAATTGGATTCTCTTAAAATAAATTATTTTTCTGTTTCGAAACAACTAGATTTACTGAAACTATGATATAATAATTTTATTACACAATCTAATTAAGGGTAATACATGCAAAAGCCAAGCCTTTAGCTACAAGTGGACGAATAAAAAGTGACATTAGGCCCTGTCTAAATCACTGCAAGGAATATGAAATGCATTAAAACAAGGTAATTCTATTTTTTTTTAAATACTTCGTAAGAGGAACATTTTATGGTTTGTTTGAAAGTGTCTTTTTCATTTAACTATGACAAGCTGAAATATTTATGCATAGCATTGTTAAATTATTTCTTATTTTTTCAGGCCAAAAGTTGTTATCAGTTCTATTATTCCCCGGCTCATTTAAAATAAATATTTCTTCTGGAAATCTTTGATTTTAACGAAGTGAAAGAAAAATAACCCAGCGTTTTCAAATACAATAAAATAAATATAACATCCTTATCTCCTGTGTATTTTCATCGACACTTAATGAAATATATGCTATTGTCATTTCAGGAAGACTTCAGGGCGATCATACTTGTGACTATTCCATCTATTCTGAACTTGTATTTTTAATTCTATAATTCTTCTATACTTTTCCTGAATCGGTGTCAAACTTTGTCACGGTAAAGGCAATGTTAAAACCGAAGGAAGTCAGTAAGCTAGTTGTTGTAAGATTTGTTTAGAATGTTTTATATATATATATATATATATATATATATATATATATATATATATATATCAGTACCAAGATGGGTGACCGCTTGGGAATATCAAGTGCTGTGTAAATAGTTTCTAGAGAATGAAAGCTCTCAGTTTTACAAGAGGAGCATACTTCTTCGAAACTTGTGAACATCGGCGACAGAATAACAAATAACAGAACCAAAGAAGTGAAACCACATCAATTGAAGACTTTCAGCAACAGCAACAACTAAAATATATAGAATATGTAACTCGAAGAGAAAATAATGGCATAATCAAGATGCCTACGTTTCGCACAACCTCAAACAAAATGAAATCATTATCAATACTAACAAGAGTGATAGAAGGTAAGTGATTTAAGAAACTTTTTTTCCAGAAAAAATGATTTTAAAAATTTAAACCGAAAATTACTGTATATGCCCAATATTCTGATATGAGAGAAAGGCTAATGTTACCATTACCAGGAGAAATGAAGACAGATACTACCCTTTGATCTTTACCATTTACGTTATACAAGTCTTAAATAATCTTAACTAAAACGTCAAAAATGACTTTGCTTGAAACTTCTTTTTTTAAATCAATTCACCCTAAGCAAGGCGATAATGCCACTAAGACACAAGAGCCTACTGGGTTTGAAAGAGAATTAGAAGATTTTAGAAGTAACTGAAGACTCAATCCTAATCAAGAAAAAAGCATAAACATTTTCTCTTATTCACAAAACCGGAGAGAAGCGTGAACCAGGTTAAAGGCGGGCATATCTACTCCTATTGATGAAACGAATAACAAATGAAGAGTAAATAAAGATTTAGAGTTTAGGCAGAGACGTTAGATATATAGTTGAAGTAGACTTTAGAAGAAACCGGAGACCCAATCCTAAAGAGGAAACAAAGATTGGAAGGACTTTGTGCCAGACGATAGGCAACCCTAACTACTCCTATTGAGAAAAAATAAAAATAAATATTAAATAAAATTCTACAGTTTACGGAGGCATTCGAACAATACATGTGAAGTAGACTTTAGAAGAATCTGAAGGCCAACCCTAAAGAGGAAAAAAGGGATAACCCTCTAACTTCTGTTCAAAAGAGCGGAAAGGGTATGTGCCAAACGATAAGGTGACTTGAGGACGACAGAATCAGAATTTGCAACAAGCGATAAAAACTAGCAAGCTTTTTATGAGAATGAATACAAGGATACCAATCTCTGAAGGAGACTGGAAATGGAAAATTCAAAATATGGCGAACAAAAAACTTGACAGATATTTCAAAAGATACATTACTGGAAATTATATTAGTGTACATATTTGTGAAAAGGAGACCTGAACAGAGAAACAGAAACTATGTTTTCCTCTTTTAATACCTTGTATATCTTATATTAGTTACGTTCCATCGTCGCCAATCGGACACCGAACTACTGCCAATTACGATGAACGGTCATCCCCTCGGTAAGATCCGTAACTTGAGAAACTATTGGGTCTTGAAATCACTCCTGGTCTCAAATGAATCTCGTATATACGATCCATCGCTAAAGATGCAAGAAATGTGGTTAGCTCCATGTATCGGTCCTGTAAATACCCGACTCCTCATGCTATCCTCTACTTTTACAAGAACCGGATTAAGAGCCTGATCAGACCGAAAATGGCGTATGGCTGGCATATATGCGCAGGAGCAGCCCAGTCTTCCCTTTCCAGTCCTGATAGAGCCCAAAAGCATCTCCGTTATCCTCTACCTTTACAAGAGTCAGATAAGGCCGTAAATGAAATGCAGCTGCCATATATGCGCAGGATCTGCCCAGTCATCACTTTCCAGTCTTGATAGAGCCCAAAAGCATCTACGCTATCTACTGATTTTACAAGAGCCAGATAAGGCTGAAAATGGAGTACTGATGCCATATATGCGCAGGAGCGGCTCAGTCTTTATTTGCCAGTCTTTGTATAGCCCAAAAGTGTCTCTGCTATCCTCTGACATTAAATGAACCAGATCAGGCAGAAAAATGTTACTTACTATAAGTAATTCTAATACATTTCCTTCTATTATAAAGTAATATAGTCTATCAAAACTAACAGTGAAAATATTTTAAAGTTGTAATTAAAATTGTAGTTAAATAAAATGAATTCTAACCTAAACTTCTTTTACTTAGTACTACACACACTTAGAAGAATCCAATAAAACACCTACAGTAAAATAAAATTAATATGAAATGCCAGAAGATGTAAGCATTTGAATGACCCATGTCCTTTGTACTTACATGAGAAGCAATATATTACTAGGTTTATATATAAGAAATAAAAGTTTACTAAATCAGTAAAATTAAGTAACTATTTTTGCTGTCATTGTCATAATTTTTACTTAAATAATATTTAAAAAAAAAAAATGTAACCTAATATACATACTTATACTTGATGTAAAAATAATTCTACATACTATAAGGTATTCTAATGCATTTAATTGTTCTTAAAAAATATAGTATATTAAAAATTAAAAGTTAAAATATTTCCAATCGTATTTAAATAAAACGTATTCTAACTTAAACGACCCCAAAAATCGTTAAATATAAAAATTAAAAAAATGCCGTAAGAATTTTTGCCGTTAACAATAAATTTTAAAAATATCCAGACGACATGCATTCAACGGATGTCAGATTTCATTGAAAAATACATCCTTACCCCCTACCAAAACGTATCTAATAACGGATACATCAAATTACAGACATAATAAACACCCAGACACCCCTTGTCTAGTTGAAGTAGATTTATCTGTAACGTTGGAAACGTGAATTATGATTTTAGCTGTCTTTAAATCCCAGTAATTTTAAAAAGTTACTCCAAAATTCGCTTGAGGATGAAATGGAACTAATGTCTTTAATTTAATTACAAAATTAAATTCGTAGCTTTTAGCTTCCATTTTTGAAACATGGTTAGAACTTTGTAGTGAAAAAACATTTTAAATAAATCAATTTATAATATACATATATATATATATATATATATATATATATGCATTTATGTGTGTATATATATATATATATATATATATATATATATATATATATATATATATATATATATATATATATATATATATATTTCAAATGATACGTTTCTTTTAAATGATGTTTTTATATACAAGGCCCAAGAACCACACGTGGTAGAGTAGAGACTAAGAGGCACGACCCTAAGCAAGGTAAAAATGATGTGAAAGAGAAGGTGATTATGGTAATTTAGCCACGCAGTTACTACCTTTTGGAGACGGAAGTTTCCAGATGTCAGCTCTGACAATTGGACCCAACATTCTCGCAGTAACACTCTCGTTTGTAGATGTTTGTATTACTGTTTCTGTTAATATATTTGTTCAACTCAATTCCTCTCTTTGTATCTTTATTTCTGGCTCTAATAATGCTGGAACAAGAGGAAAAATACATTAAAAAGAATTGGGAAAAAGAGACTTAAGCAAGAAACAAAGGATAACCATCTACTCTTGTTCCAAAGGCCGGGAAGGAATATAAACCCGACGATAGACAAACATATATAATTATTTCAATGTACGCCCTACATTTATTGATATCTTTGACTTTTCTTTTTCTTGTAAATGGTTTGTCGCAAAAACAGATATTTCTGTGAACAGACTCGAATTTCTGTACTTGTGTTAAATGGTCTGACAATTTTAGAAGTGTAATTTTAATGATTTCGTCTATGGTACCTAGGATCTATGGAACTGAGACTCTATGGTACCTTGACTTTATAAATTTAAATGCGACTACTCGGCCTCACACTGACTGCTGACCTGATATGGAACAAATACATTGAGTCAATAGCTTCGTCCACCGAAATGAAAGTGCAGCACCTGAAATTTTTTCTCGCTTGAGTCGATCATTCAAATCTACAAATCAAACATTCGCCCTTGCATGGAGTATTTCTGCCATGTATGGTTTGGTGCCCCTTGCGCTTGTCTCAAGGTTCTTGGTAAGATCCAGAGACGAATATGCATTGTAATTGGCCCTGATCTGGCATCTCGATTGCAGTCGCTTTCTCCCAGCCGTGCCGTCGCCTCCCTCTCTCTCTTTTTACAAATATTTTCATGGTAACTGCTCTGAAAAGCTGCTTTCGCTAATTCCAAAATTCATGAGTTTAAGCGTTCTACTATACTGGCATCTCTCTCACACCATTTCACTGTCGAAACTGTTAAATGTAGCCGTCTCTTCTACTCCAGTAGCTTCATGTCTCGCACCTCTCACCTGTGGAACTCCCTCCTCACTTCCTGTTTCCCTAATAGCTATAATCTCCAACTATTCAAATGTAATGTCAATCGACGTCTCCAGATGCCTTGATCTATCCACTATCCTTCTCTTCATCTTTTCATCTATTTCACCTATTTGCTCTAGCTTCAACTCTCTGTAACCCCTTTGCATGCTAGCGGCTTCCCGCTTTGCTTCGGGTGAAATGCTTAAAAAAAGTACCATTTGGCGGTAAGTTTTCATCATTTTACACATGAAATGGCTCTATGTAACCGTAAGTTATGGGCTAACAGTTTCTTTTCTTAGTACAAGAGAAGAAACTGTAGAACTCTCTTCTGGATTCTTGCTTCCCAGTCAACTTTAATCTTGAAAAAATGTAAACGCCATGTTAATCGTTATCTTCTGTCTTCTTAATTCCACTTCTTTTATTAATCTCTTTCCTAAATCGTATTTTCTCATATTCCACAAAGCCAGTGGTGACGTCACCGGACGTCCATATCGAGAGGGCATTAAATCAAATACTGAAATAAAAATTCAGTTTATATTTAATTTGAATAAAGTATTTATTTCAGGTTTCATCTGCTTTTACATATTTAAGATGCCTTCCTTTCTCGTATTTGTCAATACTATAGCCGTGTATTTGCGTCTTAGGAGCATGCAGTCAAGGAGCTGGCCCCGGGTAACACCAATTATCACCAACTTCTGCACGTTACTGTATCACGTTCAGTAACCCCATGCATCTAGTGGCTTTGTTACCTTGCTCAATGTGAAACAATTATACAATATTTGAACTATTTTCTTATTCGTTTCTTTTTTATCTCTCAATATTTTCGAGATGAGATATTGTAATTATTTACAAATTTTACATTGTTCAAATTGTTGTTCTAATCTTTGTTGTCACATTTACGAATACGTGGCCCAGTGGATAAAAGCGTTGGTTGAATCCAGTGACTGGACCCAAAGTGTTGTGAGTTCACAGCAGGGGTAAACAAAAATTTGGAGAGTTGATTTAAAGGGAGATAATTGATACTAAGACATCCAGGAGAGGGAGGACATCTGGAACTTGAACAATCTATCCCAGTGGACGAAATAAAAGAGTTTAGTTCGAAATTCCAATCACCTGAAGAAGGCCAGGGAGTACAACGGTTGAAACGTCGTGAATATAGCAACGATGATAGGGATAACATTCCGAACAATGTAAATAGTGTAAATACTTACAATACCTCATCTCAGAAATATAGATAGATCCTGAAGAATGCGGGGGTATACAACGGTCGAAATATAGTCAATATGCCAACGAAAATGTGACAACATTCCGATCAATGTAAATAATTAAAATACCTAATCTCAAAAATATTGATAGATACTGAAGAAAACCGGAGAGTACAACGGTCGAAACGTCGTGAATATGCCAACAAAGATGAGGACAAGATTCTGTACAATGTAAATATTTTATTTTTAATAAACTGATCTGGCCTATATGCTGTTCGTCTTTTTGCCAGGTTTATTTAGTCTTGATGCATTACTTAATTATTTGCCCATTTATATTCCTCCTTTCTCTGGTTTATTACTGTTGGTGAGAATCTCAAATAAAATAATGGATATCGACAAATAATGAACAATCCGTCGGATGAAGAAAATATTTTTAAATCAATAATAAACCATTAAACAGAAAAGGTAACTTTATCACTTCAGGCCTACCATAACTGAAAGTCAATAACTTGCAATTCCAAGCTTGTTAGCTGTGTTATGTTTTCGCTATCTTCGACGGCATGAATCAACCAGAGCATTTGTTTTCAAGTCGCGTGCAATCTCGTTCTTACACTCGTTGAAGTAATTATTATGTTTGATTTTAAATGACGAAAGTGTCGTCAGAGGATTTTAAAAAGCCGATAAAACAAACAATGGATGCAGAATTTTTTCTCGATTCAAATGTTTTGTTAAACAATAATGAAAACAGTATTTCGTATAATAGTGGACAACTTTCAAATAAGATGTGGACATTTCATTTATTATACATATTATTTTTTCTTCTCTCTTCTTAAAACTAAAATAATCTTCATATTATAATTTACATTATTAAGGTGTTTGGAAAGTAATTACGTATTTCAACGCTATTAATTATGAGTAAAAAAACCAAGACAAAACTAAGATTGAATGGCAGAAAACTGCTACAAGAATGGTTTTATCATCTATTCGACGTTGTGTCATTTTGAGAGCATTTCAGAGTTTAATCTACTGGAAGAATATAATTTTTAAAAGTTTTCACTATTACTTATTTTGTATATTACTAAAAGATATTACTGCAATTGAGATATTTAACAACATACAGTGTATAGCAGTGAAAAGCTCATACGAGTCTTTTTTTTTTCTTTTTTTTTTTTTAAAGGTTTAAATATGGCGATTAGGACATATCCGACAAGCCTCGTTCTGAAAGATGACCCACTCCGAATGAAAGACATTTGAAAGGGACTTTTGAATCGGATCCACGTCAGAGCACCTGGGATTTCGTAGAAAAATCTCCATGCGTCATATTAAACCGCTTGCAGACATCTCAAGTGATTTGTGAAATCTTGCTTAAAGGGATTTGGGGTTCCACTTGAGCTTTTACTTGAGATCTGAACATAAAGTTTCAACATTTGCATCAGTCTTTTTGCCAGAAAATCAAACCATTCATTTTTTTAATTTAGTTAATACAGGTGAGATTACAAATGAGTTTTGCATGTCAAACGTAAAAGAAAAAGAGTCCCTATGACAAACTGTTAAACGATTGCCAGCAACAAAACAGAACTTAAAAGCCCTTATTTTGAGTCTAATGGAATATGGAATGTATTGTTCATTACGATCCATTGGGACATAGAAGGTGCATCAATTCAGATTGACTAATTGATTTGTTTTATGGCTTACCAATCTGTTGCAGGCTATTTAAAGTTGAAAATATTTTTAGATTGAGAGAATAATTCTTTTCAAATTATAATGATTTATTGATATGTATTACTAACTAATTTTTTGTTCACCGGAGAGTACATAAATTTGAAACCGACCATCCATACAGCGTAAAGAAAGGGATCGTCCGCTGCTTACAACACCGAGCAAAATTCATAAGTGGCGATCCAGAGACATTAGATAAAGAATTTGTCAGTATAAGTAGTACGCTACAACGTAACAACTAGCCTGGGTACATAGCAGCAGCTCCAAAAAACTAGACAGGTGGGTACAAGAGGAGGACAGAAATACTCAGAAAACAGTCTGCCTACCTGTGTAGGGTTTATCAGAGAAAATACAAAGTATCTGCGATCCTTATAACATCAGGACAACCGTCAAAAGCGGGACGGATTTCGCAGATATCTCCCCCGAGTAAAACCCCGCAGAGGAGAACATGACTAAAGACTGTGTGTACGCTATCCCGTGCAGCTGCGGAAAGAAATATAAAGGGTGAGACAGGCCGTCTACTTAAGGTAAGGGTTCAAGAACACTAGAAAGCTGTAACACAAGAAGTGGAAAAATCAAGCATAGCTGACCACATTTGGAGAGAAAAGGGAGATCACCGTCTTCTGTGGGATCAAGTTGGGATGATAGACAAAGAACATCACTGGAAAATTCGTAAAATTAAGGTATCAGCACGTATTCTAGGCCACAAAAATCCCCTGAGTCGACCAAGCATAGAAATGAATATGTATGGAAGCCAGTAATAAGGAGTACCAGAGAAAAGCGACAATAACAACAAAAATTGCAGAATGAACTCTGCAAAAAACCTGCAATGATAAGAGCAAAAATTGCAATATAAGCACCGGCGACAAAGATGAGGCCAATAGTCCGAATAATGTAAATAGTGTTGGTAAAGCGTGTTTTACTGATTTGGCAAAGTTCGGCACAAGGCTGATGTCAGAGTTTCTCGTCAGCCGATAATCATGTGGCATGTATCGCGCCTGGTGACTGGAACGAACTATCTCACTCGCTTCGGAGCATTCGTATTTATTGATGTTCGTATAAACCGGCGTGGGGCACGATGCAGTTGAAGTATTCAGTGTTTTCCCCTGCCTGTGAACTTCATTGTCTGCACAATTCTGGAGAATTACCTCTTCTACGGGTGATGCTTACAGGCATTATTTCGCCTCATAAATTCCACTTACTCTTATTATTATCTCCCACTAATCCCCCTTAGTGGGCGTGGGTAGCACATCCACCTTCCTTGGTGACTCATCTGTTCCCGCTACCAGGGTAACTCTCCGACCATTAAAGATTAATTCTAAGTTCGTTGTTTACGCAAAAAAGTTTCCCATCCATAGCGCGTATTTCTAGCTGTGAGTGTGATCGACCCAGTGTCACTCATTGTGACCATTTGACCTGTCGCAACCCAGACACACAATTCAAATGGCTGTTTACATGAGAATTGAAATCTTCAATTTTCCACACGGGGTATATTCATTAACCCTTCTTATATATTTATGAGGTGTCTATGAGCATATCGTTCATTCTATTAAAAAAAAAACCTTCGTATGATTACAAGTAACAAATAGTGTCACAGGATGACCCTGGGTTGGAAAATTTGCCCTCTTTCTGGTACATGAGCATCAAGCATCGGGATTCGTGTTTGGATGAAGAGGAAACAGTTAAAAGTTCCAATTTTAAATTACTGAAAAAAAATTATGATTTTAAAGGTTTTTAATTTATATTGAGTTTAATGTAACGCAAAAACATTCACAATTTAAACATTTTTGTTTTATATTCAGTTTAAAATATCTCCAAATCTTTGAGAATGGAGGTAGTCAATTTTATTTCCTTAAAATATCAAGGAATCAGATTTAAAGTGAAAGGTTTCATGACGTGATGTTTTGAAGTTCTGCAGAGTTTGTGATTTGAAGAACTTGACTAGCTGGTATTCCGCAGAGTTTGTTATTTAAATTCTTGGCCTGAATTGGGATTTCGGCCCAAATCGGAGTTTCGGCCCAAATCGACCAAATGGGCTTTTTGGCCGGAATTGGACTTATAACCCGAATTAGAGTGAAATGGAAGTTTTGAAGATCCATATCGTAAATTAAAGAATTTCTTCAAAATTATCATTGCTTTTTTCTAAGCTGGAACAGATATCCTTTTAATGTGAACCGTTAGCCTAATTAAACTTCCGCGGGAGATAGCTTTAAAGTCGGCATGGAATATGCCTTTTAAGCTAGTATTTCAATAAATTTATCTTCCGGTAAAATGTTATTACTTTTTCGACAACCTGATATTTAAACTGTTTCTCATCATATTTGTTTGCTTTTATTTATTCTAACGTTTTTTTTTTATTTAACATTTCTTTTTATCGGTCTTCTAATTTCGTTTCTGCCCTTAAGCCTGACCTGTATATTTCTATGTTTGATTCTTTTTAATTCCACTGATTAACATTACTTCTACTACTTGTTTCAGTTTTGTACTTGCTATTAGAATCAAGTGGCTCCAGTTAAGGAGAAAAGGTCCGCTTCTTATAACACTGGTGACAGCACAGCGATACTTTTAATTAACTTTTTCTCGGGGACAAGAATATTCCTTCCAGACAAAAAAACAAAAAAAAATCAAAGAATCCTTTCACCTGGCAGGAAGTACAAGCGTTGTAAATACGCTAATTCCTTCGACTATCAAGTTTATTCTGTTTAGTTCCTTGTTTCCTTGTTCCTTTTCTATTGATGCCTTTTGTTTCTAATTTAGAATTATTCAATCGATTCCTGCTCTTATACATGCCATTTTTTTTAGTTTCCTGTTCTTTTATTTATTCTACACGACTTCCTGTTCCCACTCCTTTTTAGTTTGCCTTTGATTTTTTTATTCATTCTTTTCTGCTTATACTTATTTTCATTCTTTTTTCTTTATTTTCATTCTTTCTTTTTACAAACAAAAATAACACATATCTTCATAAAAAATTCATTGAAAGTAAAGAGGATTTTTTTCTACAAATATCGCTAATTCTCATTAGTGAGTGAAGTCATTTTTCATCCTAACTCTCCCATTGTATTTATTCTACATTTTATTTTCATTTTTTCATTAATGATGTGTGGTATTCTCTTTTAAACATTTTAGGCGGGAGTGTCACTAGCACACAATGGGTTACAGAGAGTGAGAACAAGAGTAAAGAGGAGTAGTTGAGGAAAGGATATAGAGAAGGACGGGGATCATGATCAAGGCTTCAAAGATATCGATTGACATTACATTTTAATATTTGAAGATTATAGCAATCTGGGAAGCAAGTAATAGGAATGGCATTCCACTGTCGAGAAGTGCGAGATAAGAAGCTGTTAAAGTAGAAGAGGAAGTTAAATTTAACTGTTTCAATAGTGAGAGAGTGGGACCGAGGTACGAACCTAGTAGCACGCTTAATTTCATGCCATTGGGGCACCAATGAAAGTAGCTCGTCAGAGCAGTTACCATGAAAAAATTTGTAGAAAAGACAGATGGAAGCTACATCATGTCCGTGAGAAAATGAATGTAGACGAGATGCCAGGTCAGGACCTATCACATTGCATACAGGTCTCTGGATTTTGTCGAGACCTAGAGATGAAATGCTGGGGCAACATACCATACATGGCAACAGTATTCAATGCAAGGATGAATGGTAGATTTCTAGATTTGGCGAATGGATTCTGACGCGACACAGAAAACTAACTTTTCTAGCGGTAGATGAAGCTATTGATTCAATGTAGTTGTCCCACCTCAGGTCGGGGGAAAGCGTGAGATTAAGCTGTCGCAGAGAGGCGGTCTCGTGGAGTTGGATATCAGCCATTCAAATGTCAAGGGTAATATTACCTGCGTCATAAATTCAAGATATTTCCCATTCAGTGACCGGGCAAAAAATGAGACTCCGAGATTATATATATATATATATATATATATATATATATATATATATATATATATATATATATATAGTTAGTTAGTTAGTTAGTTAGTTAGATTTGCTCTACTCAGTGTATTGAGCACTTTTCTTAGTTATTTTGCTTTACTCATATTGGAGTTTTTCTTTTCTTTGGACTCTGAGTTTGGATTCTGGACGATTGTTTTCGCCTGAATTACATATTAAGTTCTTATAATAATCTTATATATATTGATTAAATCAAATTATTCTGGAGAAAATTTTTTCCGCAAGTCCAGTAACGATGATGACTGTTTCCTTTATTGCTGGGTTACTAACGTTTTATTCGATGTAATGTAGAACGTTAACGCGTTGGTGGTGTCATTTTTTTCACTTTGAGTTCCATGTACCAATCATTTTAATTGTTGCTATTAGTGAAAGACCTCAATTGTGTAGTTTCTGTTTTTTAATATTAGGACTATAGTTTTACTTTTACGATTCAATAGCACCAATCCACAAGGCTCAAAGATGGATAGTCCCCGGTAAGACCTGCAGGCTTCATTCACTGGAAGCCTTTTTAATCATTAATCTGAGAAAACGGTTGTATATATATGAACAATTTTTGAATGTCTCTCGCGCCATGCCTGACACCTATATGAATGACTCGCGCTGACGCGGCTATCTAAGCACATACATCGAGTCTTTAGGCAAATGATTTGATTTTGTAGCATTTTAAGATGTTGGGTAAAACTAGTTCAAGTACAACATATTCTATGTTTAATATCATCTTACGAGATTTATTTTTAAAAAAATTGTTTTCACTTCCTACACAATTTACTTTTCATATTTTCTTTACTTGCGAAAAGCTTAAAAAGATTATTGCTACATTATTTTGCCTCTAGGAATAATGACTAAAACCATCTTTTCTGTGTCAATCGTTTAATCCTGATGTTCTTCTGTTTATAATGACCTCGTCGTAAAGTCATTGCAGAAATTATTTATGCGTTTGCTTCTTCTCGAACGATGGTTAACAAGAATTCTCCTTTTGAATTTCTACAGTAAAGAATTGCTTTGTTTCTCTTTGAAGAGCCATATTTAATTATTGCTGCATCGTAAACATTTAGAACGCTGATTCCTGTTCACGAATAATCACGCGTTGATCACATTGAGTTGATATTAACAAACGGAAGGCAAAACGAGATTTAAACTTGACCAAGACCAATATTAAATCTTTGATTAGTGAGTCGTGTTAATATTAATTGCATTTATATAAATGGCAAAGGTTTTATTACTATAAGAAAGTTCATTGTAACCTCAATTTTCTTTTGAACCGTTCAATCTTTTGGGTAATTTGATTTTACAGACTATTTAAAACAAATGAGTAAACACGCACACATGCCCAGTCATCCATTCATCAATACACACACACAGACACACACACAGACACACACACACACATATAGTGACAGATAGAGGGAGAGAGAGAGAGAGAGAGAGATAATGCCAACAAACTTAATTGTATAAATTGTAGGAATTTTAAAAATAATACCAACAAGTGTAACTGTAGAAATTCTAGCAAATGTCCATTGCAAAACAAATGCCAGACAGATTGTCATGTTTATCTAAGCACTATTTCAACTATAGAAAATCCAACTGTTAAAAAAAGTATATTGGGAAAACCAAGAATTCCTTTAAAATTAGGTGGTACCAACATGTATTACCTTTCTCCAGTAACGCGTACGTCACTTTCTAAATATTTTTGGAACTTAAAAGAAATTAATAAACCCCTGCGGTAAAATGGAAAATGCTAAAAAACACAGAACTTGTAATTTTTTAAATGAACCATGCTTCTTATGTTTACATGAACAATTAGAAATTATCAAAGTTGCTGTTAAAAAAAAATCTCTATTAAACTAAAGGAGCGAATTAACTGTTAATTGCCGTCACAATTTATCTTTTACCTTAAAATAGTTATTTTTTTTTATTATGTATTACCATTGCTTATAGCCATAATTTATTACTATATATTATTTTTTGTAGTAGTATAGATTGGTCAACCCTCTAAGGGTAATTACCTAGTTTTGTTTATTCAGTTTTAATATTGCTATATATTGCCGTTCAGTTACTATTACAAAAATCTTATATAGATGTTACACATCTATATAAGATACCTTTAAGAAGCTTCCTGAATCTATTTTTTTAATTTTCCTGTTCATTTTACGTCTGATTATCCTACTCCCTTTCAAAAGATTGAACACATGGCATATTTGTCTTCAATCACGTTACACGTACGCTGACATATTTCCCGCAATCGACAATGATACCCTGTCTATGTTACGGTTTAACAAAACTAACCCACCTCCACCGTCTAAGCTTACTTTTCCATTTAGCGTAGATCTGACATTAAATTGGTTAATAAAGACATATCCAAAGGTTTAATTTTAATTATGATCTTATGTACCCACCTTTTAACTTTTGGAAAAGAGGCAAAACTTTGCTTTTAAATTTCCTTATCAACATTTAATCACCAGTTACTTAGCATCGTCTGAAGAAGTACAATCATAGCATTGAAACATGAAAGATTTTGTGTAGCGATTTCAACATGTTTTATTATAATCTCTTATAATAAAAAAATAATAATAATATATTGCTCTACTTTGTATTGAGCACATTTTAAAAGTAAATGCTACGAACAGCAGAATTTTATTCCATCTATTCTTTGTCTCATTTGAATATTTTTCTCCTTTACAGTACAGCACTTTCTAGATTTATTTTTTTAGATTATCATGGAAAAAACTAACTTTGAAATCTCTCTAAAGAACATTTAAAATAAAAACAAACGGAATTATTTTGTAAAACTCTGTCAGAAAACTGAAGATTTACTAAGACGAATGAGATGTAAGATTTGTTTTTTTCCTTCATGATAACAATTTTTCGAAACTACCGGATGATCATGATTTCAAAAACTTAAAAACCTGAACAATTCACCGAACGGTTATGTGGTTTTGAAAATGATTTATTAGAAATCATTAACTGTATCTCATTTCATAAATATAAAAATCATTTACAGCGACATCTGGACTTATTTGTAAAGGACATTAATTCGCCTGAAAATGTGTTTTTGTTAAATCAGACAAAAGAGCCAACTTCTAGAAAATTACTCCTAATGGTTATAATATTTTAAGAAAAGAAGATAACAATATTGTTAACAATCAAAGTATTAAAACGTGAAAGATTTGTGTAGCGATTTGGATATGTTTTTATTATTTCTTATAATAAAAATGACATATATATACATATATATATATATATATATATATATATAATGAAATGGACAAAGTCCGACAATTATTTTAAGATATTTTTTTATGTATATACGTTTTTTTTATACATACAAATATTTAAGTAAATATTCTGAGAATAAACAGTATTAACGACATTTACCGGCCTGAATGTCCGAGAATTTTTATAGAAAATATGCGCTCTCCGACAGGAATCGAACCTGTATCCTACACGGAACCGTAATATAGCCGGAAATAGCACTTGAAATCGTAATCTTTGGATCCTGTCAATGGATCTAACCCACGCCTTTATCCACTGTGCCATGTGTCCTTGAGAACAGTCTACTCCAGTGAGCGAAATAAAGAGTTCAGTTCGACATTCCAACAACCAGGAGAAGGCCCGAGCGTACAACGGCCGAACAGTTGTGATAAATATGTCAAAAAGATGAGAACAATGGTCGGGTCATTATACTGTGTTGAACGTCTATTGAGATTCAGTTCAATTTGAAATCGCATATACCGTCGGGTCTTTGAACTCTTCTGAACGTCCATTGATATTCAATTCAGTATACGGTCGGTCTTTGTACTGTGCTTGGTGTCGATTGACACTCTGTTCATGTTGAAATCGCATTTACAGTCGGCTCTTTGTACTCTGCTCATAGATAAAATATTGTAAATTAATCGCTGCAATGTACAATATGCATGCAAAAGCTCGAATCATACTTATTCCCTTTGTATTTCATCTCAATATGAGAAAGAGGGAGAATTAAATTTCTAGGTAACATAATGATAAAAGAAGGCTGGGAAAATTTGATACTCCCAGGACAGATTGAATTTAAGAGAGACAGAAGAAAAGAACGAACTACCCGTCTGTCTATTTCAAGCGAATGGTTGGCAGACAGTTTTTTTTTTTCTTTTTTTTAAGAAATAGTACAAAGACAAAAGATATTAAAAGTTACAAGGGACAGGAAATTGTGGAGGGCCATAATAGCGCAAGTCCTGGAGGGACACAGCATAATGTAGAATAATAATTGCTTCTTTGTTATTTCTTATCTTGGTTTCTTTAAATCAGGAAGAGATAGTTTTGTTTTATGTCGGTACATAGTGAGGAAATGAGAACTTGGAAAGTATAATAATTACAAAACAGATTGAAGGTCAGGGAGCCAGAAGAAAGCCACACCCAACCTACCTGGCGTGCTTGAGTGAATGGGTGACGGAGCAGGTTTTGTAGAAATGGTAAAAAGCAAATGTTATTAAGGGCTAAAAATGGCAGGAAATTCCGGAGAGCCATGACTGCTAATGTCCTCAAGGTAAATAGTACGTAGTAGTAGTAGTAGTAGAAGTAGTAGAAGAAGAAGTAGAAGAAGTAGAAGTAGAAGAAGAAGAAGTAGAAGAAGTAGAAGTAAAAGTAGAAGTAGAAGAAGAAGAAGAAGAAGAAGAAGAAGAAAAGACGATTCCATTGATAACTCAGAGAAATTCTTAACGAGAATAGCTATTTTACGTAACGGACCATGCAGAGGAGGTTTCCCTAATCTTCTAAAAGGTTATGGCTATATCACATTCAAAATAAGGTTTCCAATCGATCACCGAAGCTAAGCAACGTTGATCCTGAATAATAATTGATGACCGTTAGATGTTTGGATGTGCGGCTGGTGTAATGTCTGAAAGCTCGGAATTGAAAATCGGAGAGGCAAGTTCCAATTTCAACCGTGTTCACTTACGAGCAAATACCCTTAAAATAAGTGATATGTATCCATCTCTTCTACCTACCATCTGTTAACAGGACTTAGTAAATCATTATTATCCGCAAAAAAATCTTGCAATCTAATTATATTTTCTAGCATTACATAAGCTGCAAAAAGTTTGATAAGCCGTAAAAAAAACAACCCAAAACCCTGGTCACTACCCACTTAAACTCCTTTTAACCGTTATAAATCCTTTATAATCTCATAATATGCACTTATTTATTCTTCTTTTACCATAGAACACTCTCACTCCGTAAGCGTGACAGTGAATTGCTTTTGAACTTTTTATTGATTTTAATATTAGTAACAAAATTATTTAATAAAACTTCTCAAATCACTAAGCTCAGTTTTAATTATAATCTGATTGAAAACTGATTAAGAATTTCGTAGCATTTATCGACTCTTGAAGTCGATTACGTCTGAAGCTGCTGTAAATTAGCAATTCGTTTCTTTTCAGATTACCCGTCGTTGATTTATTGATAAAATTTGTCTCTGGGATACAAGAATGTACGGATCTGTCTTTACTTAATCTTAGTAAATAAGTCCAGGATTTTATTTTTACCTTCAGACAAGAGTTTCTGATATTTTAAGCTAAATTCCATTTCTGTACTTTTCAATTTAATTCATTTTTTTTCCTTCTGTCTCCATCAAATGATCTCTTATCACTCGAGAATCAGGCAGAAATTTGCACCATGGCTGAGCAAAATTCTGACATGTTTCCTCGATTAAAAATAATCCAAAGAAATAAAAAATAAAATCTAATCTCAAACCTTAGGCCATGTCTTCAGACGAATAATAGAAAATTGACTTTAAACACAAAAAATTTAAACATGGTTATGTACGAAAATATAAGTGCACATGTGCATATACATGTGTTTGCACACTCGAGTCTGTTTCTTTCCATTTCAATCTCTATATCAGTTTTATAAAAGTGAAAATTACGTTTCTGTTTTGGTCTAATCACACAGGCAAACATACATATATGCACACACGCACACATATACATATATATGCACAGACATATATATACACGCACATATGTAGAGATACGCATATATATATATATATATATATATATATACGCACACATGTACACACTCACAGACACACACTCATGCATGCATATATATATATATATATGCACACAAATGCCCGTGTGTATAAACGTAGGTAGTGCGCGCATATGAGTGTGTATAACCAAATATCTCTCTTCATATCGGTTCTATGATAATTTGTACACACGCATATATGCATAAAATACAAGCACACATATACCCACTTATATACACGTGTGTGCATCTGTATACATATACACATATATATATATATATATATATATATATATATATATATATATATATACATGCACACAGACACACACACTCACAGACACATACATAATATATATATATATATATATAATGTATGCGTACGTTGGTACGTTTCTGGGAAGTTACAATGAGCACAGCAAAAACTCTGATTACTTTTCCGTGTAAAGTAGCAAATCTTTAAAAAAAGAAACGAAAAAAAAACAAGACAGATTCGTTTAATCTCCCAACCATTGAATTGCAAGTTTTCTCAATTTCCGGTTAAAAAGAAATAAAAAGGATTAAGTTAGCAAGAGAGTATCTAATAAACGTTACATTTTTTTGAAGAAGTATTTGCGGATGAAATCGAGGTAAAAACTTTATTGACTCTTTCGTTGCCGCTTTTTTTTTTTTTTTTTTCATTTTTTGTCTGTCGACAAGCAATATAGCAAAAACATGGATTATGTTAATATTTCCTGCAAAATGAAGCATATTTGACTGCGAGTTGTACAATGTATGTCTATATTGGATAAACTATTTTTTATCGAAACACAGGGGCGTCGTAATGCCATTTGTGTAAACATCAAAAGAGCCGCATCACATTCCACTTATCGAGGAGCTTTTTACAGGCTTAGATGCGCTTCCATTACATTTTATAAGCGTTGAAACGGGGGAAAAGGTTACGAAAAAATGGGTTAAATATGAGACCCTGTGTAATTTAGCCTTTTACAACAACCTTCAGTTATTTGTGCCTACAATTGATGACATCACAGAAGTAATATTTGCATTTGATTGTAAATCGTATTATTGAAATACACGAAAATGTATTTCCCTAAACATAACAGTCAGTTTGTACAATGTTTACCATCTATATTTTTCGAAATTCTTGATAACATCCCAAGAAGCATCTACCTGACATCTCGGCTTCAGTCACTACGCCCTAGCGTAGTCTACCTATGATCTACCTATGATCTACCTATGATCTTTCTATAAATACTTACATTGTAATTTTTCTGAACTTTCGCTATGGTACTTACTCGCAGTACTAGAGTGGCTAGGTCTCATAATCTTACATTTTAAATGGTAAGTAACTTTAACTTTCATTATTTACATTATTCTGACTATTGTCCTCATCTTTGTCGCTATATTTATTACAACGTTTCGACCGTTGTACGCTCCGGCCTTCTTCAGGTGGTTGGAATGTCGAACTGAACCCTTTGTTTCACTCAGTGGGGTAGAATCTTCTAGTTCCACGTGCTTTGTCCTCAAGGACACATGGCACAGTGGATAAAGGCGTTGGTTAGATCCAGTGCCATGTTTAATGGATGTCAGTTATCAGTTATCTCCTGTTAATTTTCCCTCTGAAAGTTCTCCACTGCCTTAGAACTCACACTCTTTGGGTTCTGTCACTGGATCTAAGCAACGCCTTTATCCACTGTGCCATTTTTCCTTGAGGTCACATGGCACAGTAATAAATATGGCGACAAAGATGAGGACAATAGTCCGAATAATGTAAATAATGTACATAATACCTCATCTCAGAAATATAGATTGATATCGTAAGTTCCATGCAAACAATTTCTTTCGAACTTCTCACTTGTGGAACTCTCTTCAGGATTTTTGCTTTTTTGTCATCTTTGATCATCAAAAATTCAAATGCAATGTCAATCGTTATCTTCTATCCTTTTTTAATTCTTGTTCTTTTATTGTCTTCTCTCCTTAAGTGTATATTTTCCCATATTTTCTAATACGTAATATAACCTTGCGTCTTAGTGGTTTATTGCCTTGTTTGGGGTGAAATGATTTTAAAACTAATAAAACCGAAACTCCATGAAGTAACGTTAAAGAGAAGTTTTTTTCACACTATTTAGATTCGGACTATTGTCATCATCTTGTTGGAATATTGTTGCGGAGAAAGACTGTTAAACCTTCTGTACACTGAAATATGGACTAATCGCCTGCTCATGGAACAGTCAGCAAAAAGTGGGCCGCTAAAGCGTAGCGCACACAGTCGTACTGAAATATTGTATTTTTAATCCATGTACATACTGGCTGAAATGATTCTTCAATCAGCCATTTGATCCAGTCTTAATAACCAGCAACTACGACCGCTATGCTAATTTTATAATAGATAACAATAAAGATGAGGACAATAGTCTGAATAGTCCAAGTGGAAATAACTATAACTCATCATCTCAGAAATTCAGATAAAATAAGAGAATTTTTGTTTCATTATTACTTATTTATTTCCATTCCGTTAGGGTGAGTCATATGCAATTTCCGGTTTTAGCATTCAATTGTAATGACGTTTGTGTTACCCTAAGTAAACCTGTCTTAAATATATCTTAAAAATTATGAAAATGGATAAAAATCTTCAATGCAAAAGGTACGGCATTTTCGGTGAGAAATCTCTACAAACGAACCAAAAGATGAGTTCCTGTGAAGAAACGTAATGTCGAGTTCTTAAAACGTAATGAAAATCTAAATAGACATTTATACGTCGAGCAGCTACCTCCAGCTTTTCTACAAATGTCGGATCTAAAAATACCCTCTGCTCGTCATTTAGAAAACAATGTTTTCTCTTCAATGACAACGCAAGAATAACACAGGAAAATATTTTGGAACTCAGTTTGTTGAAATGCACCGGTCATAATACCCTGACCTTCAAACAAGAGGTTATTACCTTTTTACGAACGTTGCAAAATCCTTTGATGAGGAAAACTTTCTCTAATGAAAACAAGATTCAAGATTTTTTCTGAAAACTTTTCACCTAAAATCCTGCGGAAAACTCCAATACATCTTAAAATAAAAACAATAGAAAAGGATTTAAGAAGTTGTCTCCTCGAGGGGAAACTAAAGCTGGTTATAACGACACAATCGCTTTTGATCAGTGATCAGGTATTTTAACAGGTTGAATTTGAGGGAATTAAGAAGGAAAGAGATATAGAATACTTCGTAAATTTAGTCATTTATGTCATAAAATATCTCAGGCAAACTCCTCTCAATAAAGCAAATATTTATAGCGTCAAAATTTTCCACAGACGAATCTCTGGTAACACTTGATGGAAGTGATGGATGATCGAAACAAATTGTTTTTTTCCGATGCGGCTAAAGGATAGCGTCAAGGATTCTGCAGTATGATTACATAAACTGGAATTATTGAATCATTCAAAATCGATGAAAGAGGTAAACTTGACAGTCTTAACTATGGCGATTTCATGGATAAAACATTTTTCAATCTCAGCTTCAAAGTGAATGTGTATTTATGTATGACATTGTTCCTCGTGTATCTAAGTTTATCCGTGGACATTTGAAGCGTCAAATGTTTGCAAGGGAGAAGTTAATGGAATGACCACCATGAATTCTTGATCTGAACCCGATCAAAAATCTATGTTCAAATATGAAATTACATAAAGGAGGCAGACAATATGACAACAAAGTAGGTCTATGGGAAATAATTAAACAACCATGTCGTAAAGTGAACATGAAGAAGTAAAAAAAAAATTAAAGATCAATGGATAATAAATTGCTGACTGTTATTGTCAACCATGTTCACTATGCTAAGATGTAAATTCTTCAACTATTTACATATGTTAGTTATTTTTATCACTTGTTTATATATATATTATTATGATGATCAAGTTTTGATTATTTTATTACCTTGTGATTTAAGTAAATGTGGTTTACTGGTCGTGTATAAGTTCAGGTAACAATTTTTATAATAAATCCAGTAACTTTAATAAAATAAGTTTAAACTGCCTAAAAATTTAACTCAAGATTTGTTTTCATGTCTAAAATAATTGCTTAAAATTTGATAATAATTGTTCAATGTAAATTCGAGCTTTTGAGGTGTATGTGATTTACATAACTTCAGACGGACTGTAGCGTTGACAGGGGTTTTAACACTTCATTTCCATTGTTAAATAAGGTGAGGTTGATAGGAGAGACATGTTTGATATAGAGGGCTTCTCTAATAGCAAGATGTTTCTGGTAATGTGATTTATATAAGATTTTAGTGTTCTCGGCCATAAATTTTATTAAGGGTTCTTTTAAATTCTGGATTGATAGATGTATTTTTATAGCTTTTGATCTGATTATTTTGGACGGAATTTCACTAGAGAATTAAAAACAGTTTCATTAACTGGGAGTTCTTGTTAGGAAACATTTATGAACCTAAAGACCTACTAATAAAATCTATGTCACATCGACTAAGATCGATAGAAACTGACAGAATAACAAGCTAATCTTGCTGGTATGTTTACTGATAATTTTAAAATGAGGATAAAACACGTGAAAAGAAAAAGATAAAAGTATTTCCTTTGATTCTACCAGTTCAGATATTCACAGTTATGACATGCCTTTCCCCGTACACAGAGTAGTCCCATCCACATTCCCTTCATATTCATTTAGTAATTACGAAATTCCACTGAGGCAGCTCGTACATTAGAACAGTTACTTCATGAAGCATACTTCCGACGTTATGATTTTAATCTCTTCAATTCAAGTGTCAGGAGTTATCTATCCTACATATACTCATAATCTGTATTTCTTACGTCCACCTTTTTTAAGACATTCCAACAACCATATTCAATAACTCTCTACCGTAAGTCGCTTTTGATCCTTAAATTCTTCAGTTCAGAGATCTAGAAATCTTTATCATAATCTCTTCAAATTTCGGTCAACCATTATCTATCCTACATATCCCAATAATCTGCACTTATATCCTCCTCTTACAGTCATGCGATAACCTCATTCGGTAACCCTCTATATTGAGTGACTCTTGTACCTTAAACCTTCCATTTCAGAGTTCAGGAACTCACTATCAAAATCGCTTCAAGTCTAGGGTCAATCATTATCCATTCGACATATCCCAATAATCTGCACTTATTTCCTCCTCTTATGGCTATACGATAACCTCATTCAGTTATCCTCTATATTGAGGGACTCTTGGACCTTAAACATTCCATTTCAGATTTCTAGAATTCCCTATCCTAAACTCTTCAAGTCTAGGGTCAACCGTTATTGATCGTACATATTCTTATAATGTGCACTTACTTCTTCTTATAGCTATACAACAACCTCATTGAGTAACCCTCTATATTGAATCGCTCTTGGGTCTTAAATGTTCCAATTCAGAATTCTAGAGACCCCAAATAATCTCTTCAAGTTTGGAGTCAACTGTTATCTATCCTACATATTCACAGAATCTGTACTTGCCTCTTCTCTCTAAGACATTACAACAACCTCATTCAATAAACCTATATAGTGAATGGGCCTTGGGACTATTTTTTTAACACATAATATTTTTAAATTGGTCGTTTCATACAGATAATTCTAATTCCAAGGAGAGATGGCAAAAGGATAAACACTAGCCTTTTGCTTGACTTGGAAACTTCGTTGTTTCATCCCATCAGATTTATTTTAATGATAATTTTTTGCCTCCCTTTGATCTTGTGTTGCATCATTTCTTTATTTTTTAGTCATGAAATACAAGGCAATCAAACTTAACTGAGGTTGTTGCATGAACGTAAGCTGAGAAGATAAGAAGAGCAGGTTATGAGGTTAGGTAGGCCAGAACGACTGATCCTAGATGTGACGAAGTTAAGATTTTAGCGAACTGGGTAGCACTCACTTGGATATCTCTTGCATAAAGTAACTATTTTGGGGAAGAAGCTGTCTGAATGTAACTTCTTTCTTATTAATGGAATACGAAAGGAATGCGCAACAGTTTACGTGCCATAGTGACCTTCGCTGTAAAGGGCTGAACTAGTGGAACTTCAGAATGTAACTCGTCCGAGCATTTGCCATAGAAAAAACGATAGAGTAGCGAGAGGCTTGCAACGTTTCGTCTGTGGTAAAGGTATATATTAATACGGTATTGCCTGCTATGAAAAGGGTTTTGCTGAAATTTGCTTTGATTTACAACCACCCGAATGCTATCTTTAATAAATTTGTTTGTTTTACAGACGAATATTTTGAAAGATTCACTTACAAAACAAAAACCAGTTTAAAAAGAAAAGCTCATTAGAACACGTTTTTTTTATGATTTCCATTTTAGAGTTAAATGTTTTCAAACAGACATTAGTCATAAGCAACCTCAAATTCATTAAAAAAAAACACTCAATATATTGCTGTGCATGAATTCTTAGCTATTTTTTCTCAGTTCATCTGAGCTTGTATTTCATTTATTTCATTCGACTGGTAATTAGATTTTTTTCGCAAATATTGAGCCTGTATACTTCCATGATTTCCTGCTCTCATCCAATGATATTCATCCCGAAAATATTGTATTTATTAAAAGAATACCAAGGCTAAAAAAATCACTATAAGGAATTTTTTTTCTGCAGTGGACCAGTTGCCATCCAAGGATATAGAACCCAGCCTGTCCTGCTATTTAGGCCATATCTGGAGAAGAAGATTCATACCTTTACCAAGGGCATTAACACGTAAGTGAATGCAATAGATTTAACTGGAATTCGAACTCGGCTCACTGATCCCTCATTCCGAGCTGCTATCCATTAATCCACCGTGCCAATATGCTGTTAAAAAATTGGGGTTCCAAATCATACTGATTTTGATATATCTATAATTAAGTGAACTCCCATTAAAGATAAAAATACGATGATCATATATAATATCTCTTTCTGGAATTTGAGTTAAGATTTTACAAGCTTGAAGTGAAGGTAGACGTGTTTAACGTCTCCTGCCGATACCTCAAAAATAATAGACTATTCCATTTTGATCACATGGAAGTAGGTGAAAAAACACTACCTGCTTTCAAGGAGTAAATGAAATAAAGAAAGAAAGAAAGATAGAAAGATAGAAAGATAGGACTGTTTAACAGCTGTTTCAGTGAAATCAAATAAGTTATCTACAAACGTTTTTGGTTATAATGTGGATTTTTCAAAAAATTAAATAATTCATTGAGATTTATATGGCATAAAATAAAATAAACCAAACCAATCTAAACCAAATACATATTGTCTTCCATGGAATCTATCCTAAAAATATTGTCGGCATTAAATAACCCATTAAGGTTGATATGCCGTTAAACAAAATTTAGTATCTCAACTGTTAGTTGAGTTACTAAATTTGTATTACGCCTATATATATATATATATATATATATATATATATATATATATATATATATTAGGTTGGTGCAAAAATAATGACGTAATAATGTCGTTATTTGTCGTATTTTTAACGTCTAAAAACGACATTATTACGTCATTATTTTTGCACCAACCTAATATATATATATATATATATATATTTATATATATATATATATATATATATATATATATATATATATATGGTACAGAATACTGAATATACGACGACCCGTATGTGTTAGAAACGAGGAATTGTTAAGGAAATGATAGATACTTAGAATATTAATGAGTGTTAATATTTCTGCCATACATAACACATAATGAGGAAAGATGTCTTGTTGAAATTTATATTGAAGGATTATATTGAAGAGACAGGGGTAAATGTGCCTCGACCAAAATTTATATCTGGGACGAGTGTGGACTGGAAGCTGTTATTTATGAATTAAGCTGGTAGATGGGAAGATTTCTTGCACCATCAGAAAGAAAGTCGCTTTGCCCATTTCCTAAATTCTATTAACAGCCGTCCTGTCTCAATGCTGAAGTATGTGAATGAACCAGAATTATTTTTTAAGTTTTTTTCTTTGTCGGTTTTCGATCTCGCGGCTCTTTCGTCAATGGTCACGCGAGAAGTGGCATCTAAAACCAATCACGTGCTCGTCTAAGGCGCAAGGTTAAAATGCTAGAATCAATAAAGAAAAGAAAACATTTTTTTAATTTTTTAATGAATGCTTATTAGAACTGTCATAATAGAATCAAAAGCTGTCATTCTTTATGTAATTGAAACTAAATGTCTAACATCAATCACAGAAGGAAACTCTTGACCAGTCTAATATCAATAACAATGCTGATGATGACGACAGTCTAACCAAAAACAGGAATGTTCAATTAAAAAAGAAATATTCCTTTTAAAAATGCATATGTTAGTTTGAGATCATGATAAATAGTGAAAATATAAAAAATAAAAATAGTGGGCCTCCCAACAGTATCTCGGAATTCTACTCCACGATAAAACTTTCAAACGTACTGTATAATATCCTAGTGACAATGGTGATTAATATTAGTGTATAATTTAACTTTCTACAAGTTAGCTCGAACTTTCGTGAGTCTATCACGCCAAACACTACGGACTTGCATTAAGGTCGGAAGGTCATTCGGGAGGCACTTTGTTTTCATAACATAGCAGGTCAATGTATGTTGTTGATGGGTGACCACCTCATCTTGCTCCATGACCACCTCATCCATGACCAGGTGTCAAGAACAGTACTTCTTGTTTTGCTCGCCAGCAGTGTCGTGCAAAGAGCATTCTGCGTTCGCATAAGATTATAAAAATATTAGGGATGTGTCCATAGAGCTGTGATTTAGTTGGATGTTGTTTCTAGGAGATGTTAAGTATAGCTCTCAGCATCCGAGTGCAGTTTTCATCAAGTTAGGGCATTTTCAGGGAGAAAATCTTTACAACCGAACAGAAGTGAAGAAATGTAATATCGTCTTTATAAAACGTCATCATGTCGAGTTTTTAAAGCACAGTGAAAAACCAAATACACATTTATACGTCAAGCTTTTGCAATTTATCCATAAACACAGAATCGTAACAGGCCCTTTGATCCTCATTAGAAAACAATGTTGTTCTTCTCAACAACAATGCAAATTCGAATATGGCAAGGAAAAAAATTGGGAACTCTGTCGGTCTATATGCTCCATCGGCTATATTCAGTTAATCTTACGCAAAACCGGTTATTTCCTTATTTGATCGTTGGAAAACGCTTTGATATATTTCTCCAATGAAAACCAAATTCAAGAGCTTGTCGAAAACCTTTTCACCTCAAAACCTGCGGAATTTTACTCGAAATGTTTTAACAATCTTTCTGATAAATGGCAACCAGAAATTTCAAATAATGGGAAATATATGGCTTCTTCTCCCAACTATGGGTAAAATACAGGACAGGGTGGCAAACAGTCTAGGAGAAGGAAAGTCTGAATTGAAACAAACCTATTGTTCTTAAGATCCTGTCTCTTTAAGCAAAGGCTAGAAGCATGTAAGTTAAAAACACAAATCCACTTCGCATGGCGTCTCGAAAAAGAAACTGCCAACGTTACTTCGAAGTGCGACAGAAAATAATGGACTCCGCTGGTTTAGCACAATGGTTCGAGCAACGACAAGCCTGGGACACGACACGGCGCTGTGGACCTCTGTGATTTTGGGCCATGCGCCCATGGCTCTCTCACCTACGTTACTTTAGACGACAACAACGATATGATTGTTTAAAATATAATTTTGCTTATCCTTTGGAAGAATAAATTTGATAAATACAAACGGAAATTGTTCTGATTCAACCCATTACATTCTGAAACAGAAGGAATGATATTATTTCAAAGAAATGATTAGACTGTCTTCCCATTCTCACTTATCCTTTCAGTATTCTCCACTTCTCTAACCATTTTCTTTCTATCTTCTTACGTATTCGCTATATATTTATCAGTTTTTTACAAAATAAACATTGAAATCTGTCGATTCCCTAAATGCTCCTCAATTATACCATCCCCTGTCATGTTTTTTTTTTTTTGCATCGATGCCCATTAATGTTATATAAACAATGATCAAAATGACATTTATATATCATAAAGTTTGCAGAAAAATGCCTGAGTAATTTAAATTGATTAATTTATTTAATTATGAATTCAGAAGTTGTTATATGCTTCTTAAGTGGCAAATTATCTTTTAAAAATATTTATTAAATATTTTAGAATGAGAAACTCTAATAAGATTGAAAATCTTTTACTGACCTCGGCCTTGAAAAACTTTAAGTCACAGCTGAAACAAACAAAATAACTGGCTTTGCAAAGGAAACAAATATTGATTCTTCCTTTCTTTTACAAGTAAATAGAAGAGTGGCGAGATTTATTCATGTCTAATCTTCAAGCTGACTTTTTTTTGCGATATTCTTGTAAAATATAACTGACCATTCCTGTGTCAGAAAAGAACCTATGATGATCGCCAAAATATACAACTGGAGTTTAACTGCGATTTTCTGAGAGCTGTTCGTAGAGATTATGGAAGCCTATGTTACTTGATGAAACATATTCAAATAAATACACCCCTCCCCATACGCATATATATGTATGTTTGTGTGTATATATGTGCGTGTGTTTGTGTGTGTGTATATAAAAATCAGATATATATCTGTAAAAAGACAATATGAATAAAAACAAAAGGAAAAAACCCCTTAGCCAACGCGCTTAGTACTCTGATTGACTTTAATAATTTAAACGAAAGTATTTTATTTTGCAACAAGTATTTACATATTCTGGTCCTTTGGTATAATTTTCTGCTCTTGTATGAGTTTTGCATTATTGAAATGATTTATTTGGTTTTTGTACGGCTTATCAATCTGTTGAAGTTTATTTAAAGCTAGAAAATATTTTGGGATTGTAGTAATTTTTTGAGATAATAACTATTTTTACTGATCTAAGTCCTGCTAAGGGAATGGAGGATGGTTTATGCCTTTTCCAAGTGTATTTGCTAATAAAGGAGTGTAACGAACCCGAGTTGAAATGGAACTTTGCTCTCTGATTTCAAATGTTGTGCCTTTACCCATTACACCACCTGTAGTGGATATGCTTACAGAACCTAGTATTACAAAGTAGTCAACCATCTAGGTACCGATCAGGCCCAACCTAGATTAAATTCGGTGATCACAAAGGAACCGGTGTATCAACTTGATATCGCCGTAAGCCTTGTTGACATGAGTCATATGTACTGCGTTATTGCATTATTTTTGTGAATAGCTTAATTGCCATGAATGTTGTATATTGTTTTTTTACTTATTACTTTATTGAGATTTGTGTTGTGTTATTGACAAGAATGTAGCATGTAGCGTTATTGTGTGATTTTCATGAGTGTTGCCTTATTTGCAAGAGTGTTGCTTTTATTTGCATGAGCGTTGCCTTATTTGCATGATTGTTGCCTTATTTGGAAGAGTGTAGACTTATTTGCATGATTGTTGCCTTATTGGCATTATTGTTGCCTTATTTGCATGAGTGTTGCCTTATTTGCATGAGGTTTGCATTCTCGCTATATTTATGCGTGTTTATGTGAAATAATAGTTTAGCAGGCTATTTTTTAGAGAAGTGTATTTCTGCACTTACTTTCTCAGTTTGACTTTAGTGGTCAGATACACGACAAAATGGAAGTCGATTTTGATTGGCTGAACTAGCATGGGAACGGTGGACAGAGAAAGGTTTTTTGGCTAGTTGAGTCTAAACCGTCATACAATGTAGTCGTGTTTCCTTCGTGCTTGGAAAGCGGCTCCCAGTGGGGTGAGAAATCAACCTCACTGGATAAGTAGAAATGTATACTTCCGCGTTAATAAAATAGCTAAGTTTAGAATTCTTTTTGTTGAAGTTTTTTTTTTTTTTTTTTTTTTTTTTTTATCTCCGAATCAAAACAACTAGGGATCACCGGTCGAAAGAAGAAAGGAAGGAAGATACGACATTGTATTAATTGGCGCAATGACCAAGAGATACCCCCATCAAGGGGCTATACAACATATATCGAATGCACAAACAAGAGACCTGAAAGATATGTAAAAGAATGGAAATATTTTATAGCAACAATCTATTTCAGAAGTGCTATTTACCTTTCGCAAATTTTCAATTAACCTTCCAATATCTTTATACGCTGGTGTACAGAAATCAACCCATTCTCCTCCGGTCAAGATTATTGACTCCGAATATTAATCGTTTATGTGTTTGCTTAATTGCCCAAAGGGTAAGCGCACTTCTAATGGACGTTGTAGTTGGTCACAATGATCAATAATTAAAGAGGATTTGACCATAATTAGATATTCTGTAATTGCTAACATCGCCTACACCAGAGCCGACATTTTCTGTCGCCGTTTAAACGGAATTTCTTCGGGGGGAAATGTCTCGAATTACTTATCTTCGATGTTTATTCCTAAATCATGCATACTATTTTTCAATTCTTCAAGCGAGGCAATAAAGCCACTAAGATGCAAGCGGTTACTAAGTGCGAAGGAATTAAGGAGCGAAAACAAGAAGAATAGGTATTATGAAGACAAGAATATTCTTACTGCTTTTAAATTTTTGAGCGGAAAAGACGAGAGAAGAGACTGTTAGCATAGAACATACGGTTGCATATAGCAATTTCAGCAGTAAGATGAAAAAACTTACCCGCCAATCTAGTCGTGCGATTAAATTAATAAAGGGGAGGCTTCAAAGAGGAAAGTTCATAAGCGCATTTAGCATTTTGATATTTAAAGAAAATGCATAGCTAAGTTACGTTAGGTGGTGGGGAAGAGACTGAAACTGAGATGGATCACCAACATTGCAGATTCTTCTTTGAATTTTGTTACGTTTTTTTTTTTTTACAGTGAGTTACAAGCCCCAAGAGCCACTCGAGAGGGAAGTCCACAGTAAGAGGGAATTTATATGCATAGAAGGCGATGATAGCAGTTAACACTAGACTTGAACAGATTAGAATTGTAGGAATCTAGGAAACATCCTCTTGGGAGTAGGTTCCATAGAGAAGTGGTTCGCGGGTAGAAGTTATTCGAGTGGCATTTATTTCTCGCCTATGGAATACGTAGTGAACGTATGTAGTTTGCTACAATGTGCGTGAAGATTTGGCTTGGTGGAAACAGGGAATTCAATGCGTCCGAGCACTTTCAACAGAAATAGTGATAGTGACAGGTTGGATGGTAGAAAATAAGTTGTCACCTACAAGCCTCTGAAAAGCTTTTAGACACCATCCAGACAGGAAAGTAAGTACTAGGCAGGTTTTGACCAAATATGATATCAATATTCCATTTTAGGCCTGATATGACTTTTATAAACGTACGGTGGAGTAATGGATAACGGCTCGGATTGAGGAATAGGAGGGCCGAGTTCGAATTCCCGTTGAATCCATTATTCTGCTAATACCCTTGGGAAAGGCATGAATGTTATTTATCTCCCCCAAGGCATGGGTAAATAGTAGAACGGACCGGGTTCTATAGCCTTGGATGCCAACTGGTCTAACGTAGAAATGACAACCTTCTGCGGGATACATTATCGCCTAAGCTTTTATCACGCATGGCACATAACTGACTGAAACGTATTGGATAGCACGGTACTTACTAGAGCGCTACAGAATAACGACAATTTTTCCTGGGAATGAAGCGATAAAAACCACATACGAGTTCCACTTGAGGTCAGGGGTGACTTTAAGGCACAATAGAATCTCAAGGAAAAGAACCTCACCAATAGACCACTCGTAACTAGTGATACTCTGTGTTCCGACCCATTATGATGTAATGTAATTAATTTGGTTTTCGATTCATTGAATATATCCATTCAGTTTTTCCCCAGTGTGACACTATTTAGCTATAGTAATTGGTTAACTAATTAAGTATGGAAATTAAAAACGAGTGGTACTTAAGGCGAGAAAGATCTATAACCAAAGACATACCGAGCGACAAAAGAAAAATGGGTAACGATTTTATTTTCATTTTCGAAGAAAGATATTTTTTTCGCAGAAGACAGAAAATTCGTAAGAGATGCAGGTTTCAGATGCTGTCGGAATTAATTGATGTCATGATAAGAGAGTGACGCGCCAAGGGTTACAAAATACGGGTAAAGAATAACAATTTCACCACAAACGTAGCAATAATAAAACTTTTGATTCGGTCAGCTGCATGTAGGCCGAAGTAATCAATATTCGGTTATCTTGGATTCCGACGAAGAAAGCCAGCCGTATGAATACAGACCTTGATATGGTCATTGTTACTGCCTGTTCAAACTGTAAACCACAGACTTTCTGTCACCGAGAAGGGACATCTGGAAATGCGATAATATTGAGACGAGAAAGACAAAGAGATTTAGTCTTCAAATGGAAGCGACCACCCAGTTAAGAGTTGACTGCGATCATTAATGAGTCGGCGGAGATTTCCGCTAATGAACTCACCTAATTTAATCACCACAATGTGCGGTCCATAAGAATTCTGGCCGATAGAAAAGAAAGAAAAGGGAAGATATTTTTTCTTTGGGCGATAATGTAAACTAATGCCAGTCTAGCCACACCCACACCGCCAAGAGATCATTGGCTAAAGTGGTAGCATCGGTGATAGCCGGGGGTGAATGTATGAGAAAGAAGGGAAACTTGTTTACGCCAACTGAAGGGATTGGTATGAGATACCAATATGAGAAAAGAGGAGTTTAGGATGATAATTCTCCTCCGAACTCTCCTCACAGAAGGGGGAGAACCCCTCTAAAACAGAATGTAATTGACTTTCAAAAATACGAAGTAATAAATTTTCCTGTCCGAACAAAAAGAGAATCCTTATTGGGGATTTGGAATTATCGAAGAACTCAAAGCACGACAGGCCCCAACCCGGTTTTGGTCGATGTACATATAAACGAACGTCCCCGGGCGTTCTGAGTAGAGTTGGGTTGGAGATTGGAGACAGATCGACAGAGAGCTGTTGGGCTCGGAGACCAGCCTCGCAAGAGCTGACCTAAAGATTTCCACGCCTTCCGACTTAGACTTCTAACCAAAAGCAAGTTTTGATGAAGAACGAGTTAGACTTCTAACCAAAAGAACTTTTTAATGAAGAACGACTTAGACTTACACGACCAAAGCAAGTTTTAATGAATATCGACTGAAGATGCCAAAAAGCAGTTTATTGAAAAAAACTTAAGATATCAAGACTCGCTTAAGAAATGCAAAAGTGTTACGAATCCATAGAAGCGGGTTGGAAGAAAGATCACCCCTGTAATCAGCAGACAGATATAAAGATACTTATTATTTCTCAACACATTTGAACCTCCTGAATTTGTTTCATTATTTTTTCTTTTACAGACACTTGTACGGTATCACCTTTACCCCGGATTCAGCTTGCACTACGGCTCGACGCCTGATTGATTTCGTCTACCTAAGATCAAATCGCAACGTGGGTAGCCAGACGTTGGAGGCGAGCTGAGAACGACAAAGCTGATATCGAATCTAACCAGACATCGACCGCGACGAAGACAACCAGAGGGTTAGTGTCACAAATGGTTCCGTGGTAAACCAGGTTTTCACCCAAACCAGGCAAGGGTTAGATCGTCACAGTGAGATGTAAGAGCAAGTACGTATTGCCCTCGTTCTGGAGAGGTCTTGTTTGACGGAGTCTGTTCCCAAACAATAGCTGCATTCTTCTCTCTTGGGCGTCATCTCCTGTTTTTTTTTCGGAGATGAAATGAGAACTTCAACAAAAAGTGATTTTAAACTTATCTATTTTATTAAACCTGCCGACGTGTACATATTTTAACTAGCCAGTGGGGCTGCTATTCCACCCCACTGCGGAGTAGTTTCCACACACGAAATTAACACGTCTTCATTTTTCGACGCATAAAACTTAACTCATTGTAATCACTTTCTATCTCTCTAACATTCTCCCGTTCGCCTCAGCCAATCAAAATCAACTTCCCTATTTTGTCTAACAACTGACCTTAAGTTCGACCTAAGAAATTCTGAGCCAAAATACACTGCCACTAAAAAATAATAATCTGAAACTATTATTTAACTTTCCTAACCTAACGATCAAAAAAGTTCATTTATAAATCTTATTTCAACAACATTATATTTAAAATTCCTGACCTAACCATAAAAAAGCTTCATTTATGAATTGTATTTCAATTATTTACTCTATAATGTAAAGGCGTTCTCCTTACATTTTTTCATTGTGCCTCGGTCATTTTCGACGCGTAAAACTTAACTCATTGAAATTATTTTCTATCTCTCTAACATTCCCACGATCGGCTCAGCCAATCGAAATCGCCATCTCTATTTTGTGTACCATCTGACTTTAAGGCCAGCCTCAGAAAGTCTGATCCAAATACGCTGTCACTAAAAAATAGTAGTCTGAAACTATTATTTAACAGGATGGAAGATCCGCTGCCAATTTCAAATCATTACGAGTTTTGGAGTTATACCAAAATATATCGTCGTATCATTGGCATAGATATTCACAAATGATCTGAGTGTATTCTTAGGACGATCATTTATGTAAAGTAAAAAATGACTAGTAACCCTTAGGCGACGCCTGCGTCGATTGCCTCTAGAAAACTGGCTAAATACATAATAAAAAAGTTGACCATTTATGATAACTATATTCAGTAGTAGTTCTCTGTATATAGTTGCTACATAATAGTAATAGATTGAGAAGAAGAAACTAGAAAGTGTACAATGGAAACAATAATGCAAGCGGAAAGGTAATAATAGACTGAGATATTCAGCAAAGAAAGATCTAAAAATTTGAATAAGAAATGAATGAAACAAAGGAATCTTGGACATATTAAATGAGTACCAAAGAAGTGAATAGAAAAAAAGTAATATCAGAAGAAAAAAGAAAATGAAAAAATAAAGGAAAGAAATAGAAACAGTATTTTTAGAATATGGTGGGGGAAAGAAACTACAAAAAAATGAAAGAAGCAATTATCAGCAAAGAAAAAAAGAGACAAAGTAATAAAAAAAAAAGACTTCAGGACTTGAACATGATTGGTTAGTTGGAAGAATACTGAAACAGTAAAAACAGTACTGGAAACGTTTGAGTGCGTTAAAAAAAAAAACTTAGTCCTTCAAAACTATGATACGTATGTGCAAGCATGTGTCTGAGAGACAAGATTATGGACTAAAAACATTATTTGCCAAAACATGAGAAAGAAACATGAACATATTTGTTAAAAAGCACAAGGACATATATAAAAATAAATGGTGGAAGAAAGCACGAACAAAATTAGTCTATTGAAAGATGTGTTTTTTAAGTAAGAAAACATTGTCGTTGTAAAAATGTTACTATAGATTCCAACAACGGAATTCTATCTATTTTTATTTGAACTGTTAAACGTGGGTAAATTCAAATAATGAATACGAAGTAGCCTCGTGTATGTCTTAGCGCATGGTCAGGTCCTCAATGACTAAATTGGTTCCATAAGCAAGTTTTTTTTTTAATGAAAATGTTGGCTAGACACCCATCACGATTAAAAATACCTGACAAAGGTCGGATGAGCATTTTTGATCGGGCAAATGTCATCTAACACAAAGGGGCATACTGGAAAAGTATCTATGTTTGTAGCTAGTCTTTGCTGGGTAGAGTGCTTCCTAGATTGAATTGAAAAGCCAGGGCGGAGGGTTCCCTGGATGGAATCAAGTTGAAAGACATCGGCTGTACTGTGAGCTGCAGAGTGATGAGCATTTCCCCATCTACTAGTCTAAGAATAAACACTTATTTGAATTTCAACCTACATATGTGGAATCGATAAGTGCTCAGTGTCCCTAAGACCACACTTTGTCATGAGTCTGAAGACGGCGACAATGATCATCATCATGGTGTAATCAACCGGACAAAATATTATGACCATAGGCCGAAAAACATTGTTTTTATAAGAAAATTGGGAATATTTATCAAGGAAAAGATTCAAAATCGACAAAATATAAATAAAGCCTACTTATAGGCACGTCCACGAAAATACTAAAAAGCCGGTATGCCATGATAAATACATACTCTAAACTTAATGAAAACAGTGTCAGCCAATATTCTTGTTGCTCTGTCTCAAAATCCTCGCCGTTGCACAATATGTGGACATGTATACGGGTCACTAACGGGACTGAACTTTCACATACGACACAAACATAAAAAGTTTAATGAGGTAGTCGGATCCTCATACGTCGATCGAGAGAGTCCATCATATATATATATATATATATATATAGAGAGAGAGAGAGAGAGCAATGGGCTCGCCATTATCACCAGCAATGGCGAAAATATACATGGAATACTTTGAGGAAATGGCATTAGAAACTATTTCTCTAAAGCCAACTATAGGGTTAAGGTACGTAGATGACACCTTCATAGTCTGGCCACACCAGGAAGATGTTCAGGTTCTACTGGACGATGTGAACTCAATAAAACCTTCGATACAGTTCACGATGGAGAAAGAGAGTAACAACATACTCCTATTCCTGGATGTTCTAATATCTCGAACAGAGTATGGGTTTAAGACATCCGTATACCGTAAAACGACATTCACCGGACAGTACCTCAATTTCAACTCCCACCATCCATACAGCGTAAAGAAAGGGATCGTCCGTTGCTTACAACACCGAGCAAAAGTCATAAGTGGCGACCCAGAGACGTTAGATAAAGAACTGGTCAGTATAAGTAGTACCCTACAACGTAACAACTAGACAGGGTACATGGCAGCAGCACCAAAAAACTGGGATAGGTGGGTACAAGAGGGGGAGGACAACAACACTCAGATAACAGTCTGTCTGACTTATGTGAAGGGGTTATCAGAGAAAATACAAAGGATCTGCGGTCCATATAACATCAGGACAACCTTCAAAAGCTTGATGACACTTCGCAGATATCTCTCCCGAGTAAGACCCCCCATAGAGGAGAACATGACTGTGTGTCTGTGTGTACGCTATCCCTTGCAGCTGCGGAAAGGAATATAAAGGAGAGACAGGCCGCCCCCTCAAGGCAAGGCTTCAAGAACACCAGAAAGCTGTAACACGAGGGGAAGTAAAAAATCAGGCGTGGCTGACCACATATGGAGAGAAAAGGGAGACCACCGCCCTCTGTGAGATCATGTTGAGACAAGGAACACCACTGGAAAATTCGTAAACTTAAGAAATCAGCACATATGCTAGGCCACAAAAATCTCCTGAGCCGACCAAGCATAGAAATATATACAATATGGGAACCAGTAATAAGGAGTGCCAGAGAAAAGCAATGATAAATGCAAAATTGCAATATGAGCACTGGTAAAAATGGTTGCTGAAGACATTAGGTTTATAATACCCAGAAATTCATACCCAGATGTCCTCAAGGACACATGACATTGTGGATAAAGGCGTTGGTTAGATCCAGTGACAGGATCCAAAGAGTGTGAGTTCAATACCCGGTTAAGGCAGTGGAGAACTTTCAAAGGGAAATAAGCAGGAGATAACTGACATCCATCAAACATGGCACGTGGAACTAGAACAGTCTACCTCAGTGAGCGAAATAAAGGGTTCAGTTCGAAATTTCAACCACCTGAAGAAACATTGTAATAAATATGGCGACAAAGATGAGGAATAGTCCGAATAATGTAAATAATACATATAATATATATATATATATATATACATATAAACGTTATTTATATAGAGACAAATATTTAAGTAAATGCTCTAAATAGTATTGACCACATCTGAACCTACGAGAAACTTACAGGGAACGTCATGCTAAACAGAGCAGCCTCTGCTTAGCAAGATCGATTTTTCTGCTTTCAAACTGCAATTTCCCTACGTAGCTAAACTGCTATATATATATATATATATATATATATATATATATATATATATATATATATTGTTTATGCAAAACTAGGTAATCCGTATGGGCAGACCCAAGTAGGATGATATCCAGAGAGCTCAATGTAAGTTCAGAGCAGATATGTTTGAATAAAAACTGACCACTTTACATGGAACCTTAAAGTGGTGTTTTTATTCATATATATATATATATATATATATATATATATATATATATATATATATATATATATATATATTGCTCTTTCAGTATTGTAATTATAAGCTTAGATAATGTTATATATTTCTGTTCATGGAAATATATTGTGGTTATTTTGAATTAAGAAAACATGTCTCTATTATTTTACTTACACCTAACAACATATCTTCAATTTATTATACTTTTCATTTCAATGAATAATTATATTTTCGCTTCAAGTTTTCATTTAATACATGATGTAACGGAAATTGTGTGTTATGTTATTTTTTCAGCAGTAAGGCAATATTTTATATAATTGTAACACACTAAGCATTTTTTTTATTCTGATTTTTAAATATCCCCCGGGACTATTAATTTTCGAGGCGATTAACGTAGGGTCAAATGTAAAGTAACAAGCTGAAAGAATGGTAATGATAATATGAAAATTAACGGTCTCTACAAAGGAATTATTAGGCCTTCATTGAGCTAATATCAACTGATAGTTGAATTTGATAAAATCATTTTCTTAACAACGATTTTTGATATCTACTGTTATCGCAATTTCTAATATTAATGGTAGCTTCCTTCTATACCTTTCGTTTTTGGATGTGTGGAAAATGGACAACTTAGTTTTATTATTATTATTTTCTGTAACATGTGCTACTTATTTTGATTGTTGTTACTACTGAGCGTTCGCGCAGAAGAGAGGAATGACTGTAAGTCTTGGTATTTTATTGAAAACATGACAATCATACAGTGCTGTTCGATAAAAGTGACTCATCTGATGTTTTTTAATTAAAATTCTTTTCGCCTATTGTTTTTCGGTCAAACTAATTTTTAATCTTACTAATATAAAGAAGCCTTCCCGACCACCTATTAAAAATTTTACTCACCCTAAGGTATTCTATTGATAATTATAATTGTGTATATAAATGATATTTAGGGAAAAACTCTGTGCAAAAAATGTGACTCACTTATTTCCTGCAACTAGTAATCAATAGATACATAACCGAACAGCTTTAAATAAATAATAATAGAGGTATAATTTATTTATAATAAGTAATATTGTTCAAAATATTTAATAATCTATGGCTCCTACTTTATGTTGAATAATTTTCAACCATTTTTGGCATTGACTTTATTAGGCTTTGGCAAATCTCATCTCCAAGCATTGAATTCCATTCGGATATGAAATTCACAATCAAATCTTCTTTGTTGCTCAAATGCTTTCTCGAGAGCCTGTACTTTATAATGTTCCATAAGTTTTCTATGGGGTTGAAGTCAGGAGATTGGGGCGGCCATGTTATGACACTCAACTGCTTCTCATTAAAGTGTTCCTTCATCAATTTTAATTTGCGACAGGGAGCATTATCCTGCATAGAAATGAGCTTGGTGGGATCGATTTGCACCCTTTCAGCAGAAGGGAGCAGACAAGATTCTATAATTCTCTTGTACTGCTCGCTCCTGAGTGTCTTTTCAATAGGTTTTTATTATGGGGTCCACCCTTTTCTGATATAAATGGACTCGTCCTGATGCCATAAAATAGCCAGTCAGTCAGAGTCTGAAGGTAGAGGAATGGGTGGAGAAAACAGAGTGGAAAGTACATAGACACTGTGATTGAGTTGACGTTAGAAGTCAGTTACAAGTACGCCCGACTCTAAGGAAGTTTACTTCGAGACTGTATATAGCGATCTTTGATTAATACTAACCGGCGTTCCTGGATTTTACTAACAGCATTACCTTTTGTATTTTGTGTAAATACATTTAATTTCTTATCTTTAATACTTGCGTTTGTCATTTATTGGAGACCGATTTTTCACGCGGAATCCACAACAACTTGGCGAAGAAGGATTCGAAACCCACGCGGATAACCTACAACAACTTGACGAACGAGGATTCGAAACTCACGCGGACAACCCACAACAACTTGACGAACGAGGATTCGAAACTCACACGGAAAGAAAAACTTTTCGTAGGTCTAACAACAAACAACTTGGCGAACACACGCGGAAAAACTAATCAACAGAAAAAAAATCCTTCCCTCGTCGTTCAACAACAAATTAGCGACAAACAATTTCAAGGAGTAAAAATACATAAAATTCAGTTATCATGGAAGATTTTAAAAATATGTTGGTAGAACTGATAAGACACCAAAATGAGCAACAATTGCAAATGCAGAAATACCAAATTGATCCACAGTTACAGCTACAAGAAAAATGGCAAAAGCAAATATTACAAACGCAAAAGGAAAATCAAGATAGACAAACAGAGCTCCGGGAACTAATATTGAAAGTAGCGGGCAGCAAGCAATTATATATTGAAAAAGAAACAACATTTTCGCAAGACGCAGTGTGGAATACCATAGAGATTTTCAAATATTCTCTAGATGAGGACAAAAATTTTGGAGATTACTTCAGAAGACATGAAGACATCTTTAACATAGACTGTCAAAATTGGACAGAAGCAAAAAAAGCTACGTCTATTGCTTAGAAAATTAGGAACTGAAGAATATACAAAGTTCGTGGATTATATCTTGCCAAAAAAGACGAACGAATTAAAATTTGACGAAGCAGTGACATGTCTTAAAGAACTCTTCAGCCCCAAAACATCACTCTTCCATAGGAGGTGGAAATGTCTTAACCTGGTAAAGGGCGATAATGAGGATTATTCCACGTTTACCGCAATCGTAAATAAACATTGTGACGACTTCAAACTATCGGAATTAGCACCAGACAATTTTAAATGCCTCATTTTTGTTCAAGGGTTAGTTTCTACAAAAGATAGAGAAATGCGTAGAAGAATGCTTGCAAAATTACAAAATGGACCGGGTCTAACATTACAGCAATTATCAAAAGATTGCCAGAGATGTTTAAGCATAAAGAAAGACGCAAATGACATTGAACAATCAGCTGTTTCTAATATAAATAAGTTAAATAAAAGTCTACGTTCTTCACCCTCCCCGGAAAGAAAACTAAAATTTTACGACAATGAAAAAAGATTCTCACCCTCCCCGGAAAGAAAAATAAAATTTTATGATAAGAGAAAATCTTACAATAAGAAAAGTACAACTTACAGGACAAATTATGACGGATATCGAAACAAATATAAGCCCCCTCCATCAGCATGTTATCGATGTGGAGGATCACATTGGAACAAGGATTGCCGCTTCAGATATAAGAACTGTCATGAATGTGGAAAAAAGGCCACAAGGCATCCCAATGTAGAAATAGAAAAGATACTAATAGAATAAGAGCCACAAGGATGAATAATGATGACAACACCAATGTAAGGTAATATGTAGAACTGGAAATTTTAAACAAAAAGATTAAATTACAACTGGATTCGGGTTCCGACCGCACGATAATCAACTTACAGATATGGAAAAAACTCAACAGACCTACCATGTTACACACTTAAAAAATTGCCAAGTCGGTTACAGGCAAACGAATAAAATTTGAGGGAGAAATAATAGTGAATGTTAAATTTCACGGCAAAACAAAAAACCTTAAGATATACGTCATGAAAGATACTCACAATTTAGTAGGTATCGACTGGATGCAGAAATTCAACGTTTGGGACCTACCTATCAACACGTTTTGCAAAAAGTTAGAGGTTGAACCATCAGATACCATAAAATTGAAGGAAGAATTATACAATCAATTTCCTGGGGTATTTTCAAGTGGGTTGGGACGATGCAACAAATTTAAGGCCAAAATAGAATTAAAAGAAAACGTCCAACCAATTTTCAGAAAGAAGCGAAATGTACCGTTTGCTATTATAGAAAAAATAGACAAAGAATTGGAGAGACTTGAACAAACTGGGATTTTATCTAAAACAGGGTTTAGTGAGTGGGCTGCGCCGGTGGTTTACGTAAAAAAGAAGTCAGAGGAAATTCGTGTATGCGCAGATTTTTCGACGGGACTCAACAAGGCAGTAAAAGACCACCATTACCCACTACCGAGCCCAGAGTAGATATTTACAAAGCTCAACGGTGGTAAGATATTTTCAAAAATAGATCTTAGTGAGGCTTATTTACAAATCCCAGTACAAGAAGAGAGTACGAAGATCCCTTGCATTAATACGAACAAGGGATTGTATAAATTCAACAGACTACCATTCGGAGTAAAAGTTGCTCCTGCAATTTTTCAAAAAACAATGGACAACAAAATTAACTCCCCCCAAAAAGGGATCTAAGGAGGGGGGTATTAAGGGGGTCCACCCTTTTCTGATATAAATGGACTCGTCCTGCTGCCATAAAATAGCCACAGTCAGTCAGAGTCTGAAGGTAGAGGAATGGGTGGAGAAAACAGAGTGGAAAGTACATAGACATTATGATTGAGTTGACGTTAGAAGTCAGTTACAAGTACGCCCGACTCTAAGGAAGTTTACTTCGAGACTCTATATGGCGATCTTTGATTAATACTAACCGGCGTTCCTGGATTTTACTAACAGCATTACCTTTTGTATTTTGTGTAAATACATTTAATTTCTTAGCTTAAATACTTGCGTTTGTCATTTATTGGAGACCGGTTTTTCACGCGGAATCCACAACAGTTTTAAGAAACCATTTTTATGAAAATAAAAGCATCCCCAGAACATTATGCTGAACGGATGATTGACAGTACTTACTGCTAAATTCAAAGAGCTTTCAAAGCATCTTCGGATTTTAGATCGCTTATCCTTTGAATTTATCTCAACTTTCGTTTCATCGGAGAAGAGAACATTCTTCCAGTCTTCTACGGTTAAATTTTCGTAATAGTAAACTCATTCAAGTCTCTTGGCTTTGTTGGCCTTGCTTATTAGCGGCTTAAACCTTCGTGTACAAGATTTGTAGCCTTGTTCTAAAAGCCACCGACGGACTGTTGAAGAGCCAAGTCTAACACCTTGCTCTTCACTTAGACTGACTGCAATTTCTTGGCTAGATATAGTCCATATTCTTCTCAACTTCTCTCTTGATTACCCTGCCAGTTCTATCATCAATCTTCTTCTTTCGTCCCCTTGTTTCCTTCCTTGGAGCAGGAGTGGCATCATTATGTACCCTAAGCACTTGGGAAACAGTTGATTGCGATGTTACAGCAATTTCTGCAAATTCTCTCGTAGACTTGCCTGCTTTTGAGAGGGCAATAATAGATGCCTTAAGTGGTTCTGAGTGGCTATTTCAAGATGTTTTTATACTGTATGAGGTTTTCTGGAATTTAATTTAAGCTGTTCTAGAATTCTCTAGAATATTGTTCTGAGTGTATTATAAAATAGTTTTCAATATTTTGTCAAAAGCTCCTTAAGTTTACCAGTATTATCATTAGAATGCGATATCTAAGTCACTTTTTGTACAGGGTTTTTCCTGAATCTCATTTATATCCAAATATATAGTTATCAATAGAATACCTTAGGTCGAATAAACTTTTTTCCTAGGTAAGGGGGTCTTTATATTAGTAAGATTAAAAATTATTTTAACCACAAAAACAATAGACAAAACTATTTTTAGTAAAAAATATCAGGTGAGTCACTTTTATCGAACAGCCCTGTGTATTCCGCTCTCCTTCTACCGATAAATAAATACATTTCCTGACCTTGTAATGATTTTTATTTGGCAAGACTGATCTTAAATTTATTTTTCTTATTTCATTTCAAAATTATTTCCTCCAAAATATCATCTATGATGAAACTGCTTTTTTTTTTACTTGACTTCACGGTGATTCCCTCCAAATTATCATGAGACTCGTAGAATGTGTAAATCAGCCATTTATATAATTCTTTTTTACTCAGAGGTTGTTGATTTCGAAAATGAATTCAGAGGCGATAAAGAAACCAAAAATATAAAGTAAAATCTAAATTTAGCAAAACACCGACATCAAGAAACATTCTAAGAATAAAGAGAAAAAAAATTCCCACGTTGTGTTAAAGAATCTTAGCTATGGATGTTTTCAGGAGAAAACCCAGTGAAGTAGAATAATCCAAGTCGTCAGTCGAGAGATTCGTTGATCTTCTGAGGAAGCCGATTCCAGACATGTCTTAGAGGTGAACTATGATTTGTAGCCAAACCTCTCAAGGGAGTCCAGAAAAAATATGAAGGTGAATAATCGATTGATCGAAGAAGTACTGGCCAAAGATATGATGAATATATGGAACTTTGTTTTATTACGCTTTTGTCGATGAAAAGGTTATTTTTTTAATTCTCTGATTTACAAAACAAAGTAACTAAAATGAACGAAGACGCAAGATGTGCTCAAGGCGAACAGGAATTCAACAACTAATATTAAATATTCGCCTTGTGTATTGTATTCGGTTAGGGAATAAGTTGTGAGCGTTTTTTTTTTTTTTTGTTTTTTTAAGTAAAAACTCTTTGGGAAGCCAAACATTTGGCGAATATTTTAGAACAATTTCTTATTCCTCTAATATTTACATATACGTATGATTTTTTTTTTTTTTTACATTTCATTACTTTTTGGCTCTATTTCAGTCTACTAAAATGGAATGTCAATTAAAAGAAAATGGCTAATTTTTCAATACCTTTTGCTTTTTGGCATATAATCGAGGAGTTAACGTCGCCAAAGAAGCTCGTCAGTTTTGTGACGTGTATGGAGATGGCGCAATGCATCAAAGTACCGCCTGTTGGTTTTCGCGCTTCAAAAAAGGAAATTTTCAGATAGACGGTGGGGAGCGCGGCGATCGACCAGTTGAGTTTAATGAGGAGCGATAAAACCAGTTTCTTCACGAAAATACACGCCAGGGGACCAGAGAATGTTATGTAAGTTAACATTTTAAGACCATAACAATAAAACATTTTGGTTAACGCTCAGGATTTATTCCCCAACACAATGCAATACACAAGGCGATAGGAATTCAACAACGAATATTAAATATCTGTTAATTGTTGTCGCCCATGCGCAGACGCGACCGTAAATGAATATGTAATATACTGGGAAAAGCTTACAGTGAATTTAGCTCTATCAAACTGGTGCATTATCTGGAAACTTAAAATATTTCATTATTTACACTATTTATATTTGGATTCTAGTCCTCATCTCTGTTGTTGCAATCGCAACATTTTGATCGGCCTCCTTACGAAGTAATCGCCTAGAGGATAAAAGCATTGGTGATATATTGGTTGTGAGTTCAATCCCTGGGTCGGTCAGTATGTACGTGTACTCAGTTAAATAGACGAGCAATGACTGAAGAGAGCTATAAGAACTAGACATAAGCAGGGAAACGAGAACATTGTATCTGCCCCCACCCACCCCCGCTAGAGAAGGGTTCAGTTTGGAATTCTCTGTAGGTTAGCCAGCTCAATATTCAACGCATCCCTCAAATGCTAGTAAAATTACAAGAGATTGGTAATATTTCTGCCAATATAACATGTGATAAATGGCTTTTTAGATTGATCAAATATACCAATACTTTGGTTATTTGTTCTGCTTTTCTTTAGGTTGGCGTTTATTATTATTATTATTATTATTATTATTATTATTATAAAAGTTAATGAGATAGATAGATGGATAGATGAAGATGGTAAAGATAAACATAGAGTGAAAGAGACAAAAGGAGATAGATAGATAGATAATTTTCAGAATAAGATCACTAGATATACGGATAAGGCCAACTTTATAAAGAGATAGAAAGTGTGAGAGAAAGAGAGAGATATGTCCATTGCTACATAAAAAGATATGACTAGAATAAGATAGATAGATAGATAGATAGATAGATAGAAACAGACTCAGATACTGTTATGGTCCGGTTCCTTGTACCACGGTGATAGTCCAAGGTAGAACCAATAAAGAAGAACTCGAACACGGATATGAAATAACACAGATATATTACAAACAGGAATATATACAGAGAAGTAGAAAGTGTTAGTACGCACAATCAGGTTTAGTAGTAATTGTCTGAACGCGACTCTGTTTCGGTGTGCCTCTGACTTGACTGACTGACTTGTTCGCTCTGACTGACTGACAGACTCCTGACGGACTTCTGACGGACCTCACACCGGACTTCAGACTGAACAGTATTTAGTCACCCACCACGAGGGCATCATGTGGCACAAGTCCGGTTTAACGTGGGATCTTCGAGCCCGTGTGTTCGGCCAAAAATATGCCCTTTGAACCCGTATAAACGGGTTCAGGGTCGGTTTACCTCCCCGAAAGAGACCCCGCCATTCGGTGTAGCCTCGTTCGGGTTCCTCCCCGCCCGTAAGAAGAGAGTTCAATCGATCAGCCGACCAGCCGGTTGCCCGACTTCAGACTGAACGGTATTTAGTCACCTCCCCACGAGGGCATCATGTGGCACAAGGTCGGTTTAACGTGGGGTTTCCGATCCCGTGGGCTTAGACAAAAATATGCCCTTTGAACCCGTATAAACGGGTTCAGGGTCGGTCTACCTCCCCGAAAGAGACTCCGCCCTTCGGCGTAGCCTCCTTCGGGTTCCTCCCCGCCCGTAGGCAGAGAGTTCAACCGATCAGCCGATCAGCCTGTCCCCCGACTTCGGACTGAACAATATTTATTTATACAAGATGTATAAAATGTGGCACAAGACCTAAAAGGGGGGAGGGGGAAGGACGGTCTTCTTCTGTCTTACATCTAAACTTAGCTAGTCTCAGACACGGACCCAAACATACCAACAATAAACCAATCACCAAAACACCACATTCACTCCTGCCTTTCTTACTGCGTCCACCATAATACCTCAGATTCTCTATGAAGTCCTAACTAGTCCCCTTATGTACAGATATTGTTCGTGTGGGGAGGGGCATAAAACAACAATTTTTAAAAAGATCCCCAAATGAATATATACAATATGACTTTAAATATTTACAATAAAACTAAACAAAACTGTGTTAGTAATAAAAAAACCACAAACCATAAATGTGGCAGCAACATCAGTTAACAGGACGAAATCAATGCGGGACTAAGAAAAATAAGAAAAAAAAAATTCATTCCTCCAAGCATTCCCACAGACACACACACATTCGTACACAACAACAAATACGAAAAATCACACACACGAAACGAAAGGCGCTCCGCATCCACCAGAGAACTGATATCACTGACCACCTAACGAGGGAGGGGATGGGGAATTAAACAAAAGAAAAATAGGGACAGAAATAAAAGGGACCAATGCGCATGCATAACCTAGCTAAGTTAACCAGAAAACGGAAAAACTAAAGAATCAAAATAGAAAGCCTAGTCTAACCTAATATCTTGGTGGGTTGCCTCTGTTCAACCCTGTTAGGACAAAATTCTGTGCCTAACCGACATCCAAATGCCACTCTAGGTCAGCCCCTTTTACTCTACACATTCGCGCAAGATTCACCCACCTTTTGCCAAATTCGGATGAGGTGAGCCGCCGCCTTTCCGTCCTAATCTTGACTTTAAGCTGATGCTTAAAGAACAAGATCAGTTGGGAAGAGGTGAACTTCTCGCCCTCATGGAATTCCTTCTGACGCGTCGTCCAAATCACGACTCTCATAACACCTAGTAAGCAACAGAACACATAGTGTTCAGCCTTCGTCAATTGCGGCACCACATTGCTACAAACAGAACTGGCTTCCAGGACAAAAAACTTTCCCTGCAGTATGCGAACCATGGGGCCTTCAAAAAACCTGCACAACGGCACTACCTTCTTGCACTGAAAAACGGCGTGACCAATGGTCTCGACTTCCCCAGTACAGCGACGACAGTTTGGATATTTCTCCAAGCCTGCTGAACAAAGTCTCTTGCCAACCCAGAGGGCCCCACGAATCATCAGACAGGAGAGTGATGCCTCATCATTATTGAGACATTTCAACCCAGGTGCCCAAGGCCATATCGAGCGAGCCTCCTGCTTCGTAAGACCGAGCTCGTCGATCAGATCATCTTGAACGGACCCCCTAACTAACAATCGATACAATGCCTTACGAGACAACGCCTGGGCGTCGGAGAGGCCATCCGTCGTCTGTAAGAGGAGTTTCAAAGCACGACGACATTCGCGGTAGAAGGAGCACTCGGCACGAGGTGTACGGCCGCCCTCCTCCACGCACGAGTGCACACTTCTCAGGGACTTCGGACTGAACTAACTGCTTCCTCTTGAGGCGCAGTATTTATTACGTATGGAATAGTCTATTATATTATTATGGGTAAGGTCTCATAACAGATACATAATTCCGGAATAAGATATAAGGATACGACAAATATTAGAGAGAAATTTTGAAAGAGAATGGGTCAGAGATAGTTACATCCATAAAAGCATTGCTACATAAACAGATATGACCAGAATATGATAGATAGTGTTGTGGATTCCGTGAAGTGAAGATTAGTAGTCCAGGAATGCGGGTTAGTAGAAAAATATATGTACAAGTCTCTGTAAGTAAAGCCGTAATCTCTCTCTCTCTCTCTTTGGACGAGACCATCTTATGTAAAAAGGGGAGAGTGCCACAACACTCCCTCCTTAGCATTTTATGGGGGGAGTTAATATTTTTTTCGCTTGTGCTCTATTATTAGTGGTTCCGTGAATTTTCTTTTTCGTCTTGTTCTTCTGATCTTCGTGGCTACTTGTGGTTTTTAAATTTTGAAGGCTTCGAAAATCGCCTCCACCGCATCTTCATTTTCAGAAGGTGACGAGTTTGCTTCCTCTACCCGTCTTTTCTGTATCTGATTTATGTGTCTCCTGTGAGTGAATGTTTCACCTTGGATCGTGTATAGAACATTCCCAAGTCTTTTTATTATCGTACCTGGTTACAACTATGCCATATTATTCTTGAACATTCTGAAATAGACCCGTTCGCTTGGTTTGAAGGATCTTTTAGGAATTATCGGTGTATGCAGGTTTTTATTTTTGCTGGGTAATAGTTTATCAAAAACAGACTGCATTTTGCGGGTAAACATCACTTCAGCTGGCGAAAGCCAGATGGTGTGTTTACGTTCGGTGTGATTCTGTAGACTTGTAGGAACTGTTGTATGGCTCTTTCTGTTGGTACGTCCTCTGCTTTTTTCAAGGCTCTCTTAAGCGTATCCACAAACCTTTCGGCTTGCCCGTTAGATCGTGGATGGTATGGTGCTATTTTAATATGTTTGACTTGATAAGTCGCACACTGTTACAAGGCAATCTACAACACCGAATCTTGCGAATAACTCGTGTAGACAATTAATAGTGTTTTCCGTCGTAGGGTTTTCGTATCTGAAAACTTCTGGTACTTGCTAAAGCTATCTACCTTTATCAAGTAGTAATATCCATCTATGGGTCCTGAATAGTCCGCATGGATTCTAGACCAAGGTCTGTCCACCTTAGGCCATGGTTTTTATATAATAGATGTTGCCATTGCTGTCGTAGCACAGCCTCTACATTTTTCTACCATTTGAGTAATACCGTTATCCATATTAGGCCAATACACGAAACATCTCATTAATGTTTTCATACGATTTTCCCTGGGTGATAAAAGTCCTTCAGAATGCGTCTTTGTAAAGATTTGGGTATGACCACTCTTTCATCATAAAGTAATACGTGATTACAAATTGAAAAACACTCCGCTAGATTTCTTTCTTTTTTTGTCTATTTTTCTATTTGTATTTTGTATGAATTCATCCATTTCAGCTTCTCTTCTGTTTTCTAACAAGGTCACTGATAATTCCCTTACTGTATCGTTTAGAACTTTACTAATTTCATCTTCGGCTCGCAAAACAGATATTGCCGAGTCTTCCAGAGGTTCGCATTTCGCAGGCACCAATCTGAATAATCCATCCGCATGACCAATTTTCTTCGACGGTAGGAACTCTAGTTTGAAATTATCATTCAATAATATAGTTCCCCATCTCAGAAGCCTGTTGTCTGTGTAAATTAGTAGTACTTTTTGAGTATTAATACATAAAAGTTTTGTACTTTCTTCTTCTACTGGAATCTGAAGATAAGCTTCGCTTAAATCAATCTTAGAAAATACCTTACCACCGTTAAGCTTGGTAAATATTTCCTCCGGGCTTGGCAATGTGTAGTGATAATCCTTGATAGCCTTATTTAACCCAGTCGAGAAATCTGCGCAAACACGAGTTTCTCCGGATTTTTTCTTTACGTAGACCACTGGTGCTGCCCATTCACTGAATTCGATTTTTGAAAGGATTCCAGTTTGTACCAATCTAACTCCTTCTCAATTTTTTCTATGGTTGCGAAAGGTGGGTTTCGCTTTTTCTTGAATACTGGCTGAACATTTTCCTTCAGTTCAATTTTAGCTGCAAACTTATTACATCATCCCAAACCGCTCGAGAATACTTCGGGAAATTGCCTATGTAGTTCTTCTTTTAATTTTGTAGCTTCTAACGATTCGCACTCTATTTTCTTACAAAATGAGCTAATAGGTAAATCCTATACGTCAAATCTTTGCATCCACCAAATTTTCTGTGTCTTTCATTACAAATATCTTCAATTGTTTCGTTTTACCATGGATCAAAATTGATCCGCCTTCCTGTAACAGACTTGACGATTTTCTGTGTATGCATCATGGTCGGTCTATTTAGCTTCTTCCATGTCTGTAAATTAATTATAGTTAGATCCGATCCTGAGTCTAACTGTAATTTTACCTTCTTATTTAAGATCTCGAGTTCCACGTATTTTCTTGTGTTTAGTTTATCTTCGTAGTCCATTCTAATAGTGTGTTTTTTGTTTCTCCATTGAGATGCCTTATGTCCCATTTTTCCACAGGCTAAACAGTTCTAGTATTTAAATCGACATTCTTTATTCCATTTGAATCCACCACATCTGTAACACGTAGAGGGTGGCGGGAGGGGGTGATTATATTTGCTTTGATCACTGCCATTAATCGCCTTATACCTTGTAATTTTTTCTTTATCATAAATTTTTTCTTTTTCTTTCGGGGGTGGGGTTGAAAACCGTAACTTTTTGTTCAACTTACGTACATGTGCTACTCCCGATTCTTCGATATCCTTAGAGTCTTTTTTATACTCAAGCATATTTGGCAGACTACTGACATTTTTGTAGCGTTAATCCAGGCTCGTTTTGAAGCTTTGTGAGCATTCTTTTACTGAGACTAATCCCTGTACGAAAATAAGACACTTAAAATTGTCCGGAGTCAATTCTGCCAATTTAAAGTCATCGCAATGTTTGTTCACAAATGCGGCGAACGTGGAGTAGTCCTCATTTTCGTTTTTACGAGGTTGAGACATTTCTACCTTTTGTGAAAAAGTGAAGTCTTTGGACTTAAGAGCTCCGTAAGGCATGTAACTGCCTCCTCAAACGTCAAATCGTTTGTCTTTTTCCCAATTTCCTGAGTAATAAATGTAGCTTCTTAGCTTCCATCCAATTTTGACAATCAATGTTGAAAATGTCTTCCTGACGTCTGTATTAGTACCCGAAATTTTTATTATCTTCTAGAGAGTATTTAAATGTTTCTATTGTGTTCCAAACTGCGTCTTGAGATGAAGTCGCCTCTTTTTCGATATTCTTCTGTTGTGCGTTAACCATTACTATTAATATTAATTCCTGGTGTTGCATTTGTCTTTCTTCATTTATTAGCTGTCTTTCCTCACTTCTTCATATAAACTCAAGCATTGCTTTTTGAAAATCTTCCATTTTTTAGGGAGTGACAAAATTTTTCTTCTATCTCTTGTGTACGTTCTTTTATGTTCGTCGTTAATTTGTTGTTCTCTATGTGAGTTCCTTCGAGTCTTGTCGCCAAGTTGTTGTGGTCGACGTGACTCTCAAATTTCCGTCGCCAAGTTATTGTGTTGGCGAGCTATTTTTTTTTTCCGTACGTGCCGTACTCTTTGTCGTCAAGTTGTTGCGTTGACGAGAGAGATTTTTTTTCGTGTCGGGCGCAGTCTTCGTCGCCAAATTATTGTGGACGCTGGCAACGGCAATTTTTTTAAGTCCCCGTGAAGTGCGAAATCCTCGTAGCCAAGTTGTTGTGGATTCCCTGAATGGAATCCTGCACAAATAAACAACGCCAGTAATTGAGATAGAAAATTAAGTGTATTAAACGTAAGAATAAAGACTTGAAGTGAAGATTATTAGTCCAGGAATGCGGGTAGTAGAAAGTATATGTACAAGTCTCGGTAAGTAAAGCCGTAATCATCCCCCTCTCTCTCTCTCTCTCTCTCTCTGGACTCTTGTATAACCTCTCTGGGAACTCCCTGGGTGTGTCTCCGTATCTCTCAACCTATCTCAACGTATCTCAACAGCAAGTATTCTCTCTTTCAGTATAAGTATACTTTGGATGAGCCCATCTTATGTAAAATGGGGAGATCCCTACAACGGATAGATAGATAGATAGATAGATAGATAGATAGATAGATAGATAGATAGATAGATACGAACAGACTATGATAGATAGATAGATAGATAGATAGATAGATAGATAGATAGATAGATACGAACAGACTATGATAGATAGATAGATAGATAGATAGATACGAACAGACTATGATAGATAGATAGATACGAACAGACTATGATAGATAGATAGATAGATAGATAGATACGAACAGACTATGATAGATAGATAGATAGATAGATAGATAGATACGAACAGACTATGATAGATAGATAGATAGATACGAACAGACTATGATAGATAGATAGATAGATAGATACGAACAGACTATGATAGATAGATAGATAGATAGATACGAACAGACTATGATAGATAGATAGATAGATACGAACAGACTATGATAGATAGATAGATAGATACGAACAGACTATGATAGATAGATAGATAGATAGATACGAACAGACTATGATAGATAGATAGATAGATACGAACAGACTATGATAGATAGATAGATAGATAGATACGAACAGACTATGATAGATAGATAGATAGATAGATACGAACAGACTATGATAGATAGATAGATAGATACGAACAGACTATGATAGATAGATAGATAGATACGAACAGACTATGATAGATAGATAGATAGATAGATAGATAGATAGATACGAACAGACTATGATAGATAGATAGATAGATAGATACGAACAGACTATGATAGATAGATAGATAGATAGATAGATAGATAGATACGAACAGACTATGATAGATAGATAGATAGATAAGAACAGACTATGATAGATAGATAGATAGATACGAACAGACTATGATAGATAGATAGATAGATACGAACAGACTATGATAGATAGATAGATAGATAGATAGATAGATATATAGATAGATAGATAGATAGATAGATACGAACAGACTATGATAGATAGATAGATAGATACGAACAGACTATGATAGATAGATAGATAGATAGATAGATACGAACAGACTATGATAGATAGATAGATAGATACGAACAGACTATGATAGATAGATAGATAGATACGAACAAACTATGATAGATAGATAGATAGATACGAACAAACTATGATAGATAGATAGATACGAACAGACTATGATAGATAGATAGATAGATAGATAGATAGATAGATAGATAGATAGATAGATACGAACAGACTATGATAGATAGATAGATAGATAGATACGAACAGACTATGATAGATAGATAGATAGATAGATACGAACAGACTATGATAGATAGATAGATAGATAGATAGATAGATAGATAGATAGATAGATAGATAGATAGATAGATAGATTTTCCATGGATAATTTTCCTATTTTAAATTCTTCAAAATAAAAGAAACAAAACGTATGAAAAATCCGACATGCTATGCTATATATAAACATATAAATTTCATTTGATACACACAGCGTTTATCCGATTGCCATATCGATCTTCGCTCCGTTTTGTCTATTCATAAGTTTCTACCAATTTTGATATCAGCTTGAAGACGTGAAACTACAGAATTATTTACTTAATTACACTAAACAAAGTTCAAGACAATTTAAATTAACACTACGAAATCATTCATTTAATTGCATATCTCGAATTCAAAAAGTTGTTCTAAACTTACAAGCGTAACATTTTTTCAAAAGTACTCTATGTATTACTCTGTTACTTTCTTCACCCTTTTTTTTTATCACGTAATTTTCTGAGTTTTTCTTTTGTGGTTAATCAGACAAAAATATTCGCTATTTCATCTCCAGATCTGTTCAAAAACAAAGAGGCAGACGAATGATTCTGATTTTATTTCAATGACAGATTGAACTCATTACTATATTTTGTTAGTCAATTCTTTAAAAGAATGTTCTTTTCCATTCTTCATATGAAATAAAAATTGATTTCAAATTCTTCATTTTCCTTTCTTTTTTTATTTTTCTTTTGTTTTTGCAACTGCAATTTAGACTCTTATCAAGTTTTCAAATCAACCCGCCAAAAAAGGAAATTATCTTTTTTTTGTTGTTGAAAATAATTGTAGCATTCCATTCAGGCGTTCGATTTAATCTGCGTAGAATTTGCACTGGAAGAAAACGTTTCTAAAAGTGTTTCTCCACCTTCGAAAGGCCGTTGCATTCAAATCAGATTTACGCTTTCTCACTTGTGACTTCATCTTTATTTCTCAATTTACTTTGTTCTGCATACATTAATATATCGTCTTCTAGTTTTCTTTCAATTACACCATTGTTATTATTAAATATCATTGTTTTTATTTGTATTATTTTTCTATTTATAGCAATTTAGTATGTGTAATATATATGACTAGAAGGAGATAGATAGATAGATAGATAGATAGATAGATAGATAGATAGATAGATAGATAAATCTTCAGAATAAGATTACTAGATACACGGATATTACCAACATGAGATAGAGGGAGAGAGAGAAAAAGAGAGATAGAAAGAGACAGAGAGAAAAAGAAAGAGAGGGAGAAAAATAGAGTTATGCTCATAAGATTGCTACATAGACATATATGATCAGAATATGATAGATAGTGTTGTGGATTCCGGGTTGAAATCCGGTACCAATAAATAACAAACTCCAGGAATGAATATATGAAAATAATGCATTAACGTAATAATACAAACTGGTAAAGCAGGTTAGTAGTTCCAGGAATACGGGTTAATAGCAAAATATATATACAGTCTTTGGTATTGAAATATCGCTGTATGACTTCTTACTGAGTCTACGTGCTTGCTCACTGTGACTCCTACAGGGCTGTTACCTCACCCTCACTCTTCCGGTTACCTACATCCTTTTACTCTGTCACTCTGGACTCCACTCGACTTTATTCGACTCTTCGGTCTTGCTCTCTTTTACTCTCGTCTCGCTCTTGCAGTAGTATATGTGTATACTGGGTGAGTTCATTTGTATAAAAAGGGGTGGACCCCTCAACAGATAGATAGATAGATAGATAGATAGATAGATAGATAGATATCCAAATTCCTAAATATAAGGATATGACCAGTATGATGAGAGTAAGATAGAAAAACAAAGGTAGTGTTATACTCAGAATAACATTCCTAGATAGACAAATATGACCAGAATAGATAGATAGATAGATAGATAATATCCAAATTACTAAATATAAGGATATTACCAATATCAGAGATAGCAAGAGAGAGAGAGAAAGATAAAGAGTGTGTGTTATGCTCGGAATAAGACTGTTAGATCGACAGATATAACCAGAATAAGATAGATAGATAGATAGATAGATAGATAGATAGATAGATAGATAGATAGATAGATATATCGGGTTGAAAATCGTCTATGAGTCCTTGTGGATGTTGAATTATTTTCTACCGACCAATATCTTTCTTTCATAGGTAAGGATCTCGCTAATCTGTCACTATTTATTTGGTAAATTAACAGTTGATCTAAATTCCTTGATCCCACCAACCCTTTCATCTTTCCAACTGGAACCCGCCATATCCCATGCACAAAGATGAACCATTCTCATTCCTTTCGTTTTCAATCAGTAAGAAGTTCCACTCAGACAGATGCTTTAAGAGACAGACATGCAGCAGGGTATTCTCCCGATTACTACTATCCTGACTTTCTTCAACAAAAGTTATGTTTCCTGTATAAACTGCATTCATTGTCACTTCTTCCGCTCAGAAAAAAAACTACACGCTAAAAAATCTACCTTTAGTGGCTCTTGTGATTGTATTTTGTGAACATTATTATAAAAATAATTTAACTGACGAGAGGAATTACGTGCTTAAACAAGCTACTGGGGAAATATTAAAAGAATGAAGTGTAAACTTGTAGATGCAATCAGAAAAATTGTCTCGTATATATGAAACAAACTCAAAAACATATAGGTACGATGCTGTTAAACAATACCAAAGAAAAATCCCAAATTTTACCCGACAGCAGTAAAAGAAAAAACTGCAAATAAATCATTTGCACTACAGAGAAGAAAATGCAGCTAAACTATTTTGAATGAAACAAGGAAACGAATAGCGAAAGAATGCAAGAAGAATAAAAAGGATTCTCTATTTTAAGAGACCCTCGAATCCATCTTCTTCCTAGTGATCTCTGAGCAACATTACGGTTTTAGTTGGTGAATGTTGCAACCAAAACGAAAAGAAGACGACAAGAATAGACGAAGATAAAAGAAGAAAAGAACACTGAAGATTTATGAAAAAAGCACATCACACTAAATGGAAAGAAAAGCAGACGATGCATACAATTCAAAGGAAAATGACTGACTAAATTAAAAATCAAATCACTGTTTCAGAGTAAATCAGTTTATGAATGTGTGCGTGAAATATATATAGAGAGAGTAAGTGTGTGTTCGTGTATGTGAGTGTGGATGTTGTGTGTGTGCGTGCAAATAGCACTTGTTGTGTATCCGATGATCATTTAGTTGCAAAAAGAACAATAATATTAAAGATGTTCTGGTATTATCTTTAAGTGCGTCTCTTTTAATATTAGCGTATGAACTCTGAGAAAAGTTCGTAGCTTGAACCTGAACACCATGAAAGTATTTTGAGTAAAAGCATAAAAATGGGTAAAATATTAAGGGAAGAATAGAAAAAGTATATAATTTCAATCAAAAATGCAATTCTATGAAAGAATTAATATAAGAAACGATGCAGAAACACTGATTTCTGTAATAATATTCAAAGTATTACAATAAATGAAAGAGAAAGAAAGAAAGAAAGAAAGAAAGAAAGAAAGAAAAGCCTACACGAAAACATAATACAAAGAAAGAAAGAAAGAAAGAAAGAAAGCAATGAAGGGAGGGACGAAGAGTAGACAAAAATGTGTAACAAAAAGAAGGAAGGAAGGAAGTGTCGAAAATGTGTAACAAAAAGAATGAAAGAAAGGAAGGAAAGAAGACGAGTCAAATACGAAGACAAACAAAGAAAAAAGAAAGAACGAATGGATATATAACGAATCTTAATGCAAAAAAGAAAAAGAGAAGAAACAAATAACGAATTAATCAAGCAAAGAAAGAAAGAAAGAAAGAAAGAATGAATGAATGAATGAATGAATGAATGAATGAATGAACAAGGCAAAGAAAGAAAGAATGGCCATATAAGAAATTAATAATAATAAAAAAGAAACAAACAAAGAATGAAAAAATAGCGAATTCATAATGAAAAAGAGAAGAAGAAAGAAGAACGAAGTTATTTTGTATTAAGAAATCAATAAATAACAATGTTTTTTTTTGTTTTTTTGTTGTTTTTCAGGTGTGAAATCATTCAAATATAAACGTGGATTGAATAGGTAAGAAAAAGTAGGAAAAACCTTTCTCGAGGGTATGTTTTATTTTTTTCATTTTTTTTTTTACTCTGACTTTAATAAAATGACAAAAACAGACGAGAATTTCAAATGAAAATACGCACATTACAAAGCAACCTCTTAATAAAAACATTTATATACAAACTCGAGTCCAATTTAGCAAGTGACCTTTTTTGTATGCAATTTACATTTTTAATGTCGTTTTATGAAGTTTTCCTGAACATCTTTTATTCATGAGTTTATTGAAAAAAAGGGGCAATTTTGAATAATGGGCCCTCGTTTGTGACAATGGCTGAAGGAATGGATCATTTACTTGATGCCATCACTACTAATGAGGAGGACAAGGAAATGAGCGAGAATAAAGGAAAAGGAACAAAAGAAAAGATACCAACGGTTGAAAATCCTGGAGGACAAATAAATATGAATGTATGGGGGAATGGAATTTGTGAAAAGCCTGAAGAAAGAAAGAAAGAAAGAAAGAAAGAAAGAAAAATAAAGCTAACTGAAAATAAGAAGAATGAATGAGATAAACAATAATCGAAGTACTCAGAAAGCTGAAAGAAAGAAAAGAAAGAAAGAAAGCAAATAGATAAAGAAAAAATAGAAAGAAAAGCTGAAAAGAAAAGGATTTTTAAAATTTCAGGTTCAAGAAAGAAGGAAGAAAGAAAAGAAAATGTGCGGGTCCAAGAGTGAGAGAGAAAGAAAAAAAAGAAGAAAAAGAAACTAAAGAATAGAAAGAAAACCTGAAAATAAAAACGATTTTAAAAAACTACAGGCTCAAGAAAGACAGAAAGAAAGAAAGAAACAAACAAACATACATAGAGCAAAAAGAAAAGAAAAGAGAAAAGCTGGAAAAACGATTTCAAAAATAGTTGTTGAAAGAAAAAAAGAAAGAAAGAAAGAAAGAAAGAAAGACATATATGATAGGAAAAGAAAGAAAATAAAAATAAAAGCTGGGAAAAAGTCTTTAAAAACTTGCATGTTCAAGAGAAAAAAAGAAACAAACAAAAAACGAAACAAACTAAGAAACAAAGAAAAGAAAAGAAAAGAAAAGAAAAGAAAAAAGAAAAGAAAAGAAAAAAGAAAAGAAAAAAGAAAAGAAAAGAAAAGAAAAAAGAAAAGAAAAGAAAAAAGAAAAGAAAAGAAAAAAGAAAAGAAAAAAGAAAAGAAAAGAAAAGAAAAAAGAAAAGAAAAGAAAAAAGAAAAGAAAAGAAAAGAAAGAAAAAAAAAAGAAAATCTTGGAAAACGATTTAAAAAATTGCTGGTTAAAGAAAGAAAGAAAGAAAGAAAGAAAGGAATAGAAAGAACGACAAAAAGAAGAAAAGAAAAGCTTGGAAAGCGATTCTACATCATTGCATATTCAAATAAAGGGAGAGAGAAAGACTAGAAAAAAAAGAAAGTATGTTTTTAAGAACTAAACTCAGAATAATAAAATTAATGAAAGAAAAAGATGACAAAATAAAAACAATTCACAATAAAATTTTAAAAAAGCAATGACAATCTCTCAGATATTTGACGTTTGTTAAAATGTAATTTTTTTTAGAATTTATTTTTCTTGTATTTTTTTAACTTGAAAATTAAATAAAACGAGAAATATAGAAAAAGTGGACATTGAAAATAATTATTTTCTCTGATTGCTGTTTTGTATTCATTTAAAAAAATTGAAAAATAAACATCGACTTTGTTGATTTATTATAAACTAAAATTGTTTTTCTTTGTCAATACACCCCCGCATCATTTCTGCTTCGATTATTTTCTTCGTTATAAATTTCAATTTCCGCTTCCTCTTATCATCATCATCATCATCATCATCTGGGAAGCAAATCTGTTTCATTTATTACATATTCACACCAAATACCTATCTTATATTTATAATATTTCTGGGGGGCAGTTTCTGGCTTATATGAATGTCCGTTCCATTTTGTTGAGAGTCCCGACATTTCCACTTTCATTGTTTCATCCTTTTGAGTTCAATTTTGCGTATTCATTTTTGGTTTCAGACGGAGTTTAATGGTTAGCAAACTTGTCCCGCTCGATCAATTATGACTGAGTAGAGAGTTTTTGTCCTCTCTGGGCGCTCCATACTTGCAGACCCCTGCCACGTTTAAGCTACATTTAAGAAATCACTGGGCACTTCGACGTGGTATAATTACGAGCAATCTTGTCTCGTTAAATCAATTCAGTAGTGAGTTCGATCCTCAATGAGTGCTCCAAAATTTACGCCTTGTTCAACATCTAATCTTCGCTTTTCATTTACAGTTTGGTTAATTATTTTTCTCTTCACAAAAACTGTAATATTATGAGTAGCAAAGATTCAATAAATTATTTCTTTTAGGAAATAGAAATTGAAAACTTGTTGTTTGGAAACTAAATAAAAATCGTTTTAGTCACACGGTGGGAATAAAAGAAAAATGCTATGTTATCTAATGTAGACAATGAGGGGCATACGTGCGAAAAGAAAAGCAAATGCCGTTTGAGCTAAAATATTAAATTTTGAGGAGTATCTAAGACTTCCTTTCTAATTGTCAACTGAAAAATAATTTCTGGAATGTCGAACCAAAACCTTTTTTTCACTCGCTGGGGTAGACTGTTCTAGTTCCACGTACCATGCCTAATGGATGTCAGTTATCAGTTATCTCCTATTAATTCCCCTTTCTTTACGCTGTATGGACATTCCCAGCACCTGAAGAAGGCCGGGGCGTACAACGGCTGTAACGTTATGATAAATATGGCAACAAAGATGAGGACAATAGTACGAACAATATAAATAGTGTACATAATACCTCATATCAGAAATATAGACAGATTTCATTCGGACAGTTGGCCACATCTTTATTGTCATATTAAAAACGTTTCGGCTTTTCTACGTTCCGGCCTTCTTCAGGTGGTTGAAATGTCGAACCAAACCCTTTATTTCGAACCAAACCCTTTATTTCACTCGCTGGGGTAGACTGTGCTAGTTCCACGTACCATGTCTAATAGATGTCAGTTATGAACTTGGACGTGGTGAGTTTTTTCGCCACCTGAAGAAGGCCGGAGCGTACAACGGCCGAAACGTTGTGATAAATATGTTGGCAAAGATGAGGACAATAGTCTTAATAATGTAAATGGTGTACATAATACCTCATTTCAGAAATATAGACAGATATCATTCGGACTGTTGTTCACATCTTTTTTGTCATATTAATAACGTTTCGACCGTTGTACGCTCCGGCCTTCTTCAGAAATACTGAAGCTGTAATTCGTTTATTCCAAGGATAAATCAACCAGGAATATTTGCAATCCCTCCTGCCATGAAAATAAAACTTATGATTTATATTTCTACTAAAAACATTAAAATCTTGTTAAGTAGTCACAAGTGAGTTGAGTCGATATTTTGAGTGAAGTTACAGCAGGGTGCTACAAACGCAGACTCTCATCTTGCGATTCGGTGAACTGCCATTTTCTGTGGGACCGTTCTGACTAGAAACGTTTCAACTTAGACGTTGCGGGATCTCTTCAGACTTAAAGAGTCACTGCATTAGGATGAAGAGGTCTTCTTTTTACAAGTCCTGCAGTAGAGAGCGATCCATAGTATTTTTCTGGGTTTTTAATTTCATGTTTTCCTTTTGTGTCTGCTGGCTCTATTCGCTTGTCATTTGTTTCAACATCTTTTTTTTTTACTCATAGAACCTTATTAGGAGGGGAAAATGCGAAATCGAAAGCCGAAAGCGCATTGAGATAGTGAAATGTATCTTCCAAAAGTAGAGCAACGTCTTAAAAAAGAGAAAAATGTCGTTAGAAACAAAGAAACGAGTAATGAACTGTTATGCAATATCAGTCCTTATATATGTCTTTGAATGCTGGACAATCTTCTCACAGACGGAGAAAAGACTTGAAGCAGCAGAAATATGGTTTTACAGAAGGGTGCTGATAATAAAATACACCGAACATGTTAGCAACGATGAACATCTACAGATATTGGTAACAAAATGGTAATTTACACTTAACAGCTGGTTGAAATTTCTGAGGCGCATAATGAAGAAAGTGATCTTGGAAAATTTGATCTTTACAGGACAGATTGAAAGTAATGGAGACAGAGGAAAGTTAAGCATCACCTGCCTCGTGGGCTTTAGTGAATGAATGAAGGGGTAGGGTTTAGGATAGATGACAAAAAAAACGGAAGTTTTTAAGAGCAACAAAAGAACAGATATTTGGATAGAGTCATGATCGCCAACGCCCAGAACGGACACTGCACATAGATGAGGAATATTAGCAACCATATTCATCTCCTTTCACCGCCTTTTCTTTATCATGCTTTCTTAACTATATCCATAAAATTGTTCCGTTGTAATTCTTCTAATTTAGTCTGCCATACCGAGACAGGAAGAAAAATACCCTTCAGCCCCCACAAACGTCGGTTGCGCTGGCCTCGGTGCGAGCACCGATCCCTCCTTGTGGTGTAATAGGAGGACGTGGCCTTGTGCAGCTCTTCCCCAGGGCTAGCACCTCTCAGTATTATTTTCTCAGTTGAAGTCTGCCATACGCAGTCACGCCACATAATCGTCAAAACCATGTTACGTTACAACAGCAGTAAGTTCGCGACTTCATCATGGAAAAGCTTATTTAATATTTGACATCATCCATGTCAATGCAGTTAATTCAAATGTAAATATTAATTAAATATACCGGTTATGATATGAAGAAAAGTTTAGATTGAAAATCAGCTAAAATCTGTGTCAGGTTACGAACATATTGATCCACGTCGAGGTATTATTATGAGTAGTAGTATTACTACTAATAGTAGCAGTACTAATAGTAGTAGTACTACTAGTAGTCGTAGTAGTACAGTGTCTTTGCTGTTGTTAATGTGAGTGTTATTGCATTTGGTTTGTACTTTTTATCTTTTTCGATTTCGTTTACTCTGCCTTCCTCTTTAAATGGTATCATTAATAAGAAACATTATGTGTTGGTTATAGATAGATAAGAATAAACTGACATAAATAGATAGATAAAACAGACATGTAGATAGATAGATAGATAGATAGATAGATAGATAGATAGATAGATAGATCGTCACCAATTCTGGAAGCCATTAATAATGATAGTTATTTAAGTTCTCTTTTGTTTTAGAATTACTAATTGTTATTTTGATATATATGTTATTTTACTGGATTGATACTGTTATCGATTAATACTTTTTTTTTCTTCAAAACTTTTTTTTTTATTATTGCCATAACAGGATTTTTGTTTTCATTGTTCATTTAAACAATGCTGCTTCAGATTTTGTTTCTTATAAATCTTCATTTATTTTTTGTTCAATCATCGACTGAATCAAAAAAACACCGGACAAAGGAAACGAGTATTTGGATGGCGGAAATTTAAAAAGAAAAAAAAACATATGAAATAACGAATAAAAGATTAAAAAACTACGCGATCAATTCCTTTACGTGAATAAGAATAAAGAGTATCTAAGGGAGATAACTGAGAATGCACACAAAAAATGGAGTTGTTTGCATCTTTTGATTCAAGTCTGATAAAAAAATATATTCTAAAAATAAATCAAAACTTTTGTAAAAATAAAGTATATATTTTTTATTGAATATTCCCACTTTTTTCTGTTTTATCTTGTTTACTTGAGTCTGTGTGGATTTCTCCAATGCTATTAAATATCAAGTTTTTTAAGAATCAACTCTATCAGAGCGAGATCATTTTTTTAATTTACCATCGTAATACAAATGTTTGTAAGATTTGTTGAATGATACGTCTGTATATCAAACTAGTAATACTTTCATAATCTATGTCTGTAAAACAGAATATATTATGTTGTTTTCAGTTAGATATATTTTCATTCACTACCGTTCCCCTTTATATGAAGACAGTTGAGTGATAGTATTTCCGATAAAATAGACAAGGCCTTCTGCCTAGAACCATTTGCAAATTTTTGTGATATCAACGAACACTCGTTGCCACTTTTGTAATGTCAACGGATACCCGTTGTCCTTTTCGTAATGCTCATTTTAAAAGAGACTTTGTAATTGTAAATAAAAGTTTAGTAACGCTTTTGAACAATACTGGTATCAGAAGCCTTCGACTAACCCTCGCACTAATAGTACTTGCTGGATAATACTCGCTCGAATAGTAACCACCAAATCGTGATCCGAATAGTAATGCTTATTGTTATGGGGTCCACCCTTTTTGATACAAGTGGACTCGACCAGAGTGTTACTTGGACTGTCGCCGTTAAATACCCAGAGTCAGTCAGAATATACAGAGAGGTTGTGAGCAGAGATTGTGATTGAGTTGGAGGTAGAGGAATAGTGTGAGGTAACAGCTTGTAGAAGTCACAGTTACAAGCACGTAGACTCTAAGGAAGTCCTACTTCGAGACTGTGTATATATATATATATATATATATATATATATATATATATATATATATATATATATATATACAATTATTGCTGCTAACCGCCTTCCTGGATTTACTAACACTATTACCCATTGTATTATTGTGTAAATACATTTAATTTCTTATATTTAATTCTTGTGTTTGTCATTCATTGGAGACCGAATTTCATTTCGGAATCCACAACACTTATAGTGATCAGTATAGAGAAATATTTTAGTGAATAGTATAGAGAATAGCGATCCGCATAGTAATAGATGATAGAATAGAAATAGAGATCCGTATCGTAATAGAGGATGGAATAGAAATGGTGATCTGTATATTAATAGAGGATAGAATAGAAATTGAGATCCGTATAGTAATAGAATATAGAATACAAATGGTGATCAATTAGATGCTAATCCTCATATATACGTTTTCTTTGCGGTCACTTTATCTACTTATTAAAAATGTGCTCGCCTGTGTTTGCTCTCTGGCGATCTATGTTCAAACTGCAGTGTCGGCAACGACCCTTTATTCCTCTATAACACAGACATATTAGTGTTCGGAGATTTTAGCACCCACCATATCAGGTGGATTAAACACTCTGGCATTGACCTCGCTTGCATCCAAACTCTTATTCACTGAATCTCTCACGCAAGTGATTGACTTTCACACGCGTTTCCCTAGTAACCCTGACGGAAATGTCTCTCTTCTCGATCTCTATTTTACCACTATCTCTGAATCTTATCGTAATACGCAGCTCTGCCCTCTGATCACGCTGTAGTAACTATAAACGTCTCCTTCCTCTCCTACATCTGACATGACCATCCTACTAACAGATTATCTTTCTGCTATCAACGAGCAGACTGAGACTCATGCTGTGATTTTCTTCGAGAGGTCCCTTACAATGTGACTTTAATCACACCTTTCAGAAATGCGCTGCTGGGGTCTCCTCTTTGGGTGAAAGCCGGCACTGATGCATTCATTTCAGCTAGGCAATACCAAGTTAAACCGCGTTCACCTCCATGGTTCTCTCCCACTTGCCTGGCTGCAATAGGCCACAGTAATCACTTCTTCCGACTGTACCAGGACGACAACGAAGGCTAAATGAAGTCAAATTTCTGTTTGCTTACAGAATGAATCAGCGTATTGCATCTAGTAAGTTAAGTTCAAAGGATTATTGACAGCTCGGCAAGAGTGGGCTGAACAACAGCAACATCCCTCCTCTATTCAACCAATTCGTAGTCTCTCTTTTAAACGATGCTCTACTGAGTAATATGTACACATCGGCGTCCTTAGTCTCGGATATCATTTCTAAATACGATGCCCATAAGGTAAGTAAAGCTGATGGAATACCAGCCGTTGTCCCAAAGAAATGTGCTACTGATCTGGCCCACTTTTCTCTCCAATCTACATATCTATTACCTCAATGCTTCCTGCTTTCCAGCTTGTTGGAAATTATTGTCTGTAATCCCTGTTTTTAAGAAAGCTGGCGAACATTCTGACCCCTCTAACTACCGCCCTATCAGTCTCCTACCGCTTTTCGGCAAAGTCTTGAAGGCTTTAATCAATGATGAGTGGTTAAGTATCTTAAATCTCAAGACATATTCTGTGACAAAAATATGAATTCCGTTTTCTCTCATCTACTGCTGATTTTATCACGGCCATAACTGAATATATATATATATATAACTGAATATATATATATATATATATATATATATCATGCTCTTGTTAAGAATGGCGAAGCTCGAGGTATATCTGTAGATATTTCGAAGGCGTTCGGCAGAGTTTGGCTCGCTGGTCTTCTGCATAAGCTTCAGGACTACGGTATTACAGGACGACTATTTGATTTAATTCAATCATTAATCTCTAATCGTGAAATGAAGGTCGTTCAAAACGGGTATGCTTCCAGATCCTTCCTTTTCCTGGGTTTTACACTATTTCTGATTTTCATCAATGATCTTCCTGATGCCATCAGCTCCCAAGTAGGCTTCTGTGCAAAAGACACAACCATTTGCTACTGTCTCAACGGTAATCCCTGGCAGTTTCTCTAGAAAATAACCTTCAATCAGTGGTTAACTGGGGTAAGAAATGGCTTGTAAATTTTAATGCCTCCAAAATGAAACTGCTCTCATTTAGCCACAACAGTGATAATTCCTTGCACCCTATTAGCATGTTTGATGCTAAACTCAGGGAGAATCTCTACCTGCACCCTCTTGGCCTTACGCTTTGGAATGAATTGAAGTGGAACAAATATACTGAGTCGATAGCTGCATCTGATGAAAGGAAAGTTGGCTCTTTGCGTCATGCCAAAAACGTTTTTTCTCGTCAGAGTTCATCCTATATATTTACAAATCTACCATTCGACCGTGCATTGACTACTTTTGTCATATTTGGTCTAGTGTCCCAGCTATTCGTCTTGAGGTTCTCAACAAAGTCCAAAGAAATATCTGCAATGTAATCGATATTGAATTGGCATTTCGACTCACAGATGTAATGTGGCTTCCCTCTGTCTTTTTCGGAAATATTTCCATAGGCAGTGTTCTCTTGAAAGTTTCCCCCTGTTATCTTGACTACATAAATTTAAGCGTGCTACTAGACTGGCACCTAGATCTCACACGTCTACCATTGAAATACTTAAATGTAACAGTCATTCTACTCCAACAGCTTCTTTTCTCGCATTTCCCATCTGTGGTTATACCTTCTGTTTATTTGCTTCCCTGATAGCTACAATCTTCAAATAATTCAATGCAAAGTCAATCGCCATCTTCTGTTGTCTTGAAACTCGTTCATCTTCTATCACTTCCTCATTCTCCCTATACACAGTTTTTATCTCCCCATACACTCTACGTAACCCTCTTCGAACCAGTGAAACTCGCGCTTTGCTTGGGCTGAAATGCTTTAAAATACAAAACAAAACAAAAAAGCTGTAAAATAGTATACTTCGTTCGAGGTTTCTTGAAGTATTTTCTTGTTAATTCACACACACACACATATATATATATATATATATATATATATATATATATATTAACAATCGATTTCACTCCTGATAAGGCATAAAACCACTAAGACAAAAGTGCTAGAAGAATTAAAAACACACATTACTCAGGGGTAAGAGCAAAAGAGGAGTAATCAAGAGGTCAGTAAAAAGCGATAGATATTGCATTTAAATTTGTGAAATATAAATTTGGATGGAAAGCAGCAAGCTGAACGGGAGTTCCACAATCGAGACGTGTTTTGACATAGAACTTAACTGTATACAGATGAGATGTTCTCTTGATCGTTTCTGTTTTATCTTTTCTTTTCTTCCGAGTATTTCTTTTTTCCTAATCTTTTCTTGTGTTCTAAGCCTTTCTACTTTGTTTATCTATTCGATTCTTCCGATCCATCCTAATTCTTCTGTTTTTCTGATTTTTTCTCTTTTTGGGACCCTTCCTAATTTTCTTACCTGTTCTTATGATCTTTACTGTTTCCTTATTTTTTCTTTTCTTTTGAACTTTAGTAACTTATCATTCTTTTCTTCCAATCCTTTCTATTCTGCATATATTTTCTGTTTATCTTGCCTTTCTTTCCTTCTGATCCTTTCTAAATTTCATTCCTTCTGATCCTTTCTTAGTTTCTTTCCTTCTGATCCTTTCTAATTTTAATTCTTTCTGATCCTTTCTAAGTTTCTTTCCTTCTGATCCTTTTATTTTTCATATGTTCTTCAAATCCCTATCTCATTCATCAATATTCTTTCCTTTCCCTCGTTTTTCTATGTTGATATCTACTTTCATATTTCTATTTACACACACTTCTTCTCTATTCGCTTTCCTTTTTCTTATCTCTCTCTAAAATCCATTCTTGGGCGTTCTTCTCAACTTTCTTTTTCTTATTCTCTGAATACCTTTCATCTTCTAATGGTCTCTGTCATTTAACTACGTCTCTAGTACAGACTCCTCTCGGTAGCATCTAAATTTGGCTACTATTGTTTTTTTTTATCTTTACAGAACCACGCTTCCTATGCTTTGTTATCTCTGTTTACCTCTTACCCTGAGGTTCATTTTATTTAGATACATGTTGCTGACATTCCATAAAATCCATTCATATCACACAACCACCTCCATATATATCTTCGACGCGTTTACAACCGTCATATAAGCCTGACTGTTTCATATGACGTTCAGTCTACAGTCCTTCCCGTATCAGCGAGTACTAATCAATGGTTATAGCGAGGAATTCCAGAATTAAGTTTGATCTCTCTCTATTTAAATACACAAATGAGGAAATATTTTTTACAAAATATATTTACAATAGAATAATATTCATTTACAAATATCTTAACCAACTCCTTCCTTCCTTCCTTCATCAATACATCCATCCATCCATACATACATACATGTATATATATATAGAGAGAGAATAGCGTAATACATCCATTGAAACGCCTAAAGATGGTGAGAAAGACGCATATCTATCTAGGTGTCTACATGAAACTTTAAGTCGCAGAAAGGTGGTAATATCTGAATATTGCTTTTCTTTTTACACACACACACAGACATAAGTGATACTGGTAAAGACTGGAAGAAAAAAGAAAAGAAACTACAGAGAAAGATTTAACCGTTGCAAATAGACAGAGAAAGAAAGAAAACCCCAAAAGACAGTTACAAGAAGTTTGTTTTTTTGTTTTTTTTATGGCAGGGGATTCCTCTTCTAAGAAATAACTTCTCCTCTTCCATCCCTCACCGCCATTAACTTATGCCATCACATCACAACCAAAATGTACGTATATAATACAATGTTGTTATGTTTAATCTACTTTTATTATGTTTTCCTTTTCATTGATGCTTTTTCCTGTTATTTACTGCTTGAATAAACGTTTTTATGCTAAAACATATAGTGTAAGCATGTAAATATGTTTTCATCTGGTGCGTCGAAACGAATTAATCTCTTTTACATTAATTTTAATGAGAAAAATGATTCCGTTCTCGAATAATTTGGTTTTAGAACAGACTTTCATAACAAATTTTGACCGAGAACCAAATCTGGTCTCTATATGTTTAATTTACACGAAAGTACAGACCATTTACAATAAGACATGCACAACATCTATTTTACACCTTTATAAATCAACCCTTCGTACATATATCGAATATTGACCTCATATCTGGTTTGATTCTACAGCTACATATTTATGCAATAATTATGAATTATAAAGAGAAATCTGCTATCTGTCATCACAGAAATTTTTTAAATTTCAGCCCAAATCAGGAAGCAGCTTCACGTTCATTGCGAGTTATGACTTATTTTCCACCCTACTTTCCCTTTCTCGGACTAAATGTTTGCGAGCCTCTCGCTGTTTTATTTCTATAGAAAGTGTTCAAACGAACTACATTCTTTAGTTTTAACTGTCAAGGCTAAGACACACAACGCCACGGTCACTTTTTGTGGATCCGACTCTGAAGAGGATGCTTCCTCGATCATTACAATCTTAATCTGTTCACATAAGGGTTAACCGTTATGTTTATCACATAAAACTCTATCTCAAGTGGCTCTTGAGCCTTATACATCGTGGGAATTATTGTAAAAAAAACCTGTATATTTCTGAGAGTGAAGATTGAAGAATTAGACAATTGTTGTCTATAACTATATGTTCCCTACATAGTCTACATGTTGGGTTTGCAAAATTTTACTATTTCCTGGTTAGTATTATTATGATATTAGTATATAAGTCTGAATGTATTATAATATCAGTAAAATAGTACTTTATTATTATTATTATTATTATTATTATTATTATTATTATTATTATTATTGATTTATTTCCTTTGGTTTTAGGCCTATACTCATTTCTTTTCGGGTCCCGATCAGAGATCTAAGGTCAGAAATGGCATCATGACATCTTTCACTGAGTAGTTTTGCACATATTTTACGTAGATAAAGCCCTTCGTAAAGTGTGGGCTGTATTTGTGAGTACATTTTTCTTTGTATTTCTTTAAGGCATGAGTCTATTGGAATCTTTTCCAATCAATCCGAAGACTAACTACAACTGGAAGTGTTAATGTCCTCATGTGACAACTTTTTGAGATTTCGATTTCAAGTTCCTTGTATTTTGATATTTTTTTTTTTTTTTTTGAAAATCTTCAAAGATACATTTCAGTCTGCAGAGACTGGCATGTTAATAAAGAGACATATTTTGTCTTTGCCGTCTCTAATCACAATGTCAGGGCGATTAGCTTCGATTGTTCTGTTTGTGTGTATTGTAAAGTCCCATAAAATAATAAAGGTCCTAAATCCGTAACCGGGTCTGGGTGGTGTTCATAACAATTATTATTATTATTATTATTATTATTATTATTATTATTGTTGCTGTTGTTGCTTTTGTTGTTGTTATTATTATTATTATTATTATTGTGTGGAAGCTCAGTATGCCAAGAATGTGATGTTGGGTACAAATATACGATCTCTAAAATATCTATAAAAGGCTTTTGTAAGGTGGGGGCTGTACTTGTGAGAACAATTTTTTTATATATCTTTAAGGCATGGCCTACCAGAAATCCTTTTAGTGAGTCTATTGGATTCTTGCCAAATCAGTCAGAGGGGTTCAGCTACAAATGGAATTGTCAATGTCCTCATGTGCCACATTTATGAGATTTCGATTTCAAGGTCCTTGCATGTTGATAGTTTTGTGAAAATCTTCAAAGATACATTGCAGTCTGCAGAGATTGTCATTTCAATAAAAAGGCACATTTTGTCTTTGTGGTCTCTAATCACAACGTCAGAGAGGTTTGTTCTGTGTTTATTGCAAAGTCCTGTTCTGTCTGTTTGCATTTTGTGTGTTATTATCATTATTATTATTATTATTATTATCTTCTTGATTTCTGGCGTTTACACATTTCTTTCCGTGTTCCCCCCCAGGAACCTAAGGTTAGTAATGGCATCATGACACTTTCCACTGACAAAAAAAAAATATTATTATTATTATTATTATTATTATTATTATTATTATTATTATTATTATTATTATTATTTCCTTTGGTTTTAGGTCTATCCACATTTCTTTCCCGGCTCCGACCAGAGACCTAAAGTCAGAAATTGCATCATGGCATTTTCCACTGCGTAATTTTGAAAAATAATTGCACGTTTTTTAGATAGATAAAGTCCTTGGTGAGGTGTAGGCGGTATTTGTGTGTACGTGTTTTTTATTTCTTTAAGGCATGAGTCTATTGGAATCATTTCCAATCAATTCGAAGACTCCAAGTACAACTGGAATTGTTAATGTCCTCAGTGACACATTTTTGAGATTTCGATTTCAATGTCCTTGTATTTCTTCATCAAAGATACATGACAGTCTGCAAGTACTGCCATACCAATAAAATGCACATTTTGTCTTTGTGGTCTGTAATTACAATGCCAGATCGATTACCTTTGATTGTCCTGTCTGTGTGTATTGTAAAATGCTGTTCTCTCTGTGTGTATTTTGTGACTTATTATTATTATTATTATTATTATTTCCTTTTATTTCTGTTGTATGCTCATTTCCTTCTAGGTCCCAATCAGAGCCCTTGTGTAAGAAATGACATTACTATATTTTCGATATATTTGTAAAAGAATACAAATCAAACAATAAAATGAGCATATGCATTTTACGTAGATAAAGACCTTCGTATGATGTGAAATGAGCTTCTAAGAATCAATTTTTTTTTTTGCATTTCTTTCAAGTATGGTCTGTTAAGAAGGCTTTCTATGAGTCTATCAGAACCTTTTCCAATGAAATCTACGGTCCTAACCACATTGGCTTTCTTGATGTCTTCATGTGCTACTTTTTTTAGATTTCCACTTGAAGATCCTTGTATTTTGATATCTTCAAATATATATTACATTATGCAGGAACTAGGATGACATTGATAAAGCACCTTCAGTTTTTGCGGTCTTTGATTGCTATGCCTAGTGGATGAGCAATGATTGTTTACTCTGATAAGGCTAATGTAATACACAGTTAAATTGTTTAATTATAGTAAAATAAAAGAATTTCCTCCAAAGAAATAAAGCTACTTTTCCTTATTTCTAATGTAGATGCTTATATGAATGCTCTTTTGCTGTGAAAATGTTCTCGATATCTTCAGCGAAAAATTACCATGATTTTTTTTTTTATACTATGTCGCTCATTTTATTACAAATTATATCATGCGGTTCGAAAATGCTTGCCCACGCTTGAGATAAAATATTACCATTAGTATTGTTACTAATCGAGCTACAAACACAGCAATCTTCTACTGCCTCTTCGGGAGTTCTGTGCTTATCGTGCCAAAGACCAGGTACAACATTGAGTATTTATCTATTCTCTTCACTGATACATTTTATATAAACTTTATAGATTTCCTCTGTAAAATCATCGCATTTTTTTCTGTTTTCCTTCTTGTTCTTATTTGTCAACAACTCCTGTATCTCCACGGTATACAATATCTCTAATGATGACGCATGCTATTTCTTCGTTATCTACTATACAGACGTTTGTTTTCTTTTGTGTGCAATAATTCATGGTCAAACCACTTTGTGAAACAGGCTTCACTTCCTACTCTTACATAAACACATTTAATAACTTACTACTCTGAGTGAATATTTAGCCTTGTAACGGCCAAGCGTTATTAAAAAAAACAACAACCATTTTGAATCACACAATATTCTACTTGTAAATGTAATGGGACCCTCAGGATTATTGTAATAATAGTGATCTAATACTAGTATCCTAATAATTCTAATAACGGGAAATAATAATAGACAGTGGGAGAGTGTAATGTACGTGCAAAGTAACTAAGACACTAAAAGAATAAATAATACGATGACATATAGTACTACTTCATTATTAGTAGTAGGATGAGGAGAAGGTATTATAATTTCTTTGGTTTTCTGTTGTATACACATTTCCTTCCAGGTTCTAACCAGGGAACCAAGATCAGAAATGGCTTCAGGACAATTTCCACAGATATTTAAAAAAATAAATAAATAAAAAAAATAAGATCACATACATGTTACATAGATAAAGTCCTTCACAATGTGTGAACTGGACTTTTAAGTACCTTTTTTTTGTATTTCTTTCATGTATGGACAAAGATAAATACCTTCGATGTGTCTATCGTAACATTTTTCCAATCAATCCGAGAGCTCCCACTGCAACTGGAATTATTGATGTCATCATGTGCCATATCTTGTATTTTGATTTTTTAAGATTATTATTAGTAGTATTAGTAGTAATAGTAGAAGTAGTATTGTTTTTATTTCCTTTGATTTATGGCGTGTACACATTTCTTTCCGCGTCCCGCCCAGAGACCTAAGGTTAGAAATGACATCATGAGACTTTCCACTGACAAAAAAATATTTTACATAGATGAAGTGTGGGCTGTTCTTCTGAAAACATATTTTTTGTATTTCTTTGAGGCATGGACTTCCAGGCCATCCGAGGGCTCCAACTACAACAGGTATTGTTGATGTTCCCATGTGCCACATTTTTGAGATTTCGATTCCAAGGTCCTTGTATTTTGAAAGCTTTTTGAATATCTTCAAATATACATTGAAGTCTGCAGGGACTGCCATATCAATAAGGAGGTAATTTTTTTTGTCTGTGGTCTTTAATAACAATATCTGGGCGGTTGTCATTGATTGTTCTGTCCGTGTGTATTGTGTAGTCCCATTGAATTGTAACAGGTTCTATCGCCGTAACCGGATCTGGGTGGTGTTCATACCAGTTTCTCTCATTTTCCTTCCCGTAGAAGTTGCAAATTTTCCAGTTCAGATATGGGCTCACTCTGTCATGCCGGGTTTTATACTCAGTGGGTGCCAATATCGTGCAATCTGATACAAGATGATCAATTGTTTCTAGAGATTTATCACAGAATCTGCATTTTGGTCTAACAGAATATTTTAGTATATGTGCTTGATAATTTCGAGTTATTATTATTATTATTATTATTATTATTATTATAGGCTTATGTTCATTTTAATTAATTATGGATAAAGCAGATGAGTAATGACAAAATTTTAGGAAAAATTGTAAAAAAAAATACACATATATAGACCATTTGATGAGGAAAGAGAGGTTGGAAAATTTGACACAGTAACACTTACAGTACAGACTGAAGGCAAGATGGACGAAGAAATGCAACGTATAATCTACCTAACTAGTTTGTGGAAATGTTAAACAGAACAAGGTTAAGGAAAGACAACAAAAAGACAAAATTTATTAAGCGCTACAAAGGACAGGAAATTGTGGAAAGCCATGTTTGCCTACGTCCTGAAAGGACATGGTACATAGAAGAAAAAGAAGAACTTTCCACTTGTGCTCTCTCATACAAGTAAGAAGTAATGGAATTCTTCTGCTCGGATAAAAGATTGAGGCAACTGGCTTAGTTATAACCTTATCTTCATTTATGGGCATCAGTGTCAAACAACCGGTAATTACGTGGCTTCGGAGATTGAGCCAAATTTGTAGCGCACGTTCGCTGAAACAATTATTGATACATTAAGAGTTTCTTCGAGTGCTACATCAATACAACATGCCAATTCTCACAGCAAAGTCATACATTTCCATTAACCGAAATTATTGCCGAGGTGAAATCAGAACATATCACTCTTAATAATAAATTCCTTGAAAATATTAATAAGCTTTCATATTTTTTCTGTTTTTCGAAGGTAAATTTTAGATCATTTTTATGTATTTTTTTTCTTTTAAATAAATATGATTTATTTTGCGTAGAGATACACTTCTGAATCCCACCTGGAAGTGCGTATAAATGCTTTGTCAATCGTCGGGTCGATCCTCTAAAATCATCTGACACTCTATCCCAGGTGAAACCAACTCGGAGCGATCTCATCGCTATCAGCTTCCCTGCTTCCATTGGATGAAACCGCGAAGTTTTGTCTCAGATTTTATTGGTTTTCTTCTTTTGGGATTTCAGAAATGAAAATTGGTTTCATAGTTTCTACAGTATCTGCTATAGTCTAGAATAATGCAGGAATGTCTTGTGTTCGAAAGTGTCGACTTTAAATGTTTTCTCTTAGTGTTTCGTTTCTATCAAAAAGAAATAAATATCAATTTTATTGTCAATATTGGTATATTTTGTTGACTTTTTTTAACTTTATTAACCGGTCTATTTATTCTCCACAAACACGCCTATATACATACATACATATATATATATATATATATATATATATATATATATATATATATATATATATATATATGCATAACATGACTTGGTAGATGTCTTAACTAGCTGTCTGTTCTTGATTTGTTTAACTTTTCATTTTTTATTTTAATTTTTTATGTTTCATTTTCTTGGGAGAGGATGTTTTGGTTTTACTAATACTTTGCTTTGTTACGCACACCCAAACGCACGCACGCACACACGCATATATATATATATATATATATATATATTCATATCTACATATACATCTCTCTCTCTCTCTATATATATATATATATATTCATATCTATATATACATATATATATATATATCTATATACATATCTATATATACATATATATATATATCTATATACATATCTATATATACATATATATATATATCTATATACATATCTATATATACATATATATATATATATCTATATATATATACATATCTATATCTATATATATATATATATATATATATATATATATATATACATATCTATATCTATCTATATAATATTGTATACTTAGCATTAAGATATGTATGAACAGACTAAATCTGATACTGAGATATTTATAGAGAGAGACCATGAGTTTTTTCTTCAACCTACTAAAATATCTATCGCTAACTCATCAGTAACAGGAAAACTTGATTTCCCGGATATCTCAGCGAGCAATACTTGAGCTGTAAACCTATCTGGAGGGCATTTTCGGGTCTGACAATTCATGATTAAAATCTCAAGTTTCAATAAGAATTGGAATTTTAAACAAAACAAAAGCAATTTCACTTCATTTCTCTTTCTCTTCACGTGTATATTGAAATGAGACCACGGGAATGTCTATCGAACAGTTCCGAGTTTTGACAATAATAATAACGTAATGTTATTTCTTGGTGCTTTTCAACATGATACGCCATTTCATTACATTTATAATCACTGATTTTGATTCTGTTGCATTCCAGCGGTGTATTTACTATGAGGGTGTGTCATAAATAATTTCCGATTTTGGAAACTAAATGTCGAATGTATCACCATAACTAATCATACGTAATATTTAATTTGGACTATACTAATATACTTTGGATTTTACACGGCACTAACAAAAACTAAGGTATATTAGTAAAGTGGATTAAAGAATAAATTTATTAAACCGTCTAATGAAGAGATTAAAAATGCAATTAAGGCGCATATTTTTATGGCTGCTCAAGGAAGGAAATAACATTATTGAGATATCTGGAAAAATTGTTTTTTGTAAAATTTCATTTTGGAGAATATTTGTTGGAATATAAACCTAATCAGAGGCGTTCATTAGACTTTGATAATGAATCTCTAACGTCATTAGTGGAAAATAATCGACTGTAAATCATTCAGGAATTAGGAAAGATATGAACCACATCACAATCTACAATCTACCGACATTTAGACTAAATCAGCAGATGGTTGGTTTGGTTCTACACACGCTGAGCGAAAAAAACTAAATGAACCCTTGTTAAGTAAAAGCGGAAATTATTTATAACACAACCTAATATTACACTTAGTGAGAAGCTATGACTACCCGCGTTTCCTTCTGAAATTTTCTCGGCCTTCGATCCCACAAAAGCAGGTAAAATTTAAAATATTGATGTTTAACTCTAGACACTAACCATGGGTATATAGTACCAAAGCAAATTTTCCTATTTTTAATTACAATTTTCAGTACCTGATTTTCTTACCTAAATAATGTTTTCCAGTTCCTATTATTCTTAATTCAAAGTACAAAATTTGATGTGCCTGCATGTAAAATATTTCATATTAAGATTTATATTTAATATATTCTTTTGATATTTTCAAAATCGGGTATGATATACCCATGGTTAGTAGTGGTGTAACTTTAATTAATGGTTAGTGTTCTCGGGTTAAAGCAAGCAAAATGTCGTCCTCACGTAATACAATATTTCTATTTTAACCATTTAAATCTCTGCTGCTCCAAGACCAGCTTAATATTTATGCTGCTGCAGTTACATAGAAACCAGAAAATTGTGGGAATGCTTTCTCTTATCCTTTTTCATGTTTAAGTTCCCATATGCACATACTTGAGGGTAATTCTATTTTATTTGAAGAACATTTACAATGGAAAATGGAACCAAAGTGCGAGATTTCTTTTACTAATTTCCACGCAGTGAAAGGCCCAAGAGTAATTAAATGAAGATGTAGTACGAATGTAAGAGAAGGAAGAAGTGCTTATTATGATGATATGTAGAAAAGATAACGGCTGACTTTGAACATAACCCCTTTGTTAAGACTATAGCAATCGGGGAAGCATCGTCTCCATTCAGTGGCAGTTTTTTCAAAGAAGATTTTCAAACGGAACTTCCTCGTCACTAACGGAATACGAAAGAAATATGGTTATTACATCGTAATGTATATGTCATGGTGGATCTAAGCTGTGAAGATTTGAACTGTTGGAACTAATGCAGGTAGCTCGTCCGAACACGGCCAGTTGGTCTAAACCTTATTTTTAATTCATATTACTTTGACTGGTAAACAGTGATTCTCTAGGGATGAAACATGTCTCGTTTTCAGACAATATAAAGGAATGATTGGTACAAATCCCCACTCTTCTAGATTCCTTTTATCAACAATAGTAATATTTTCGTGATATACGAGCGTAAAATGAGGACAATACAGAATTTCATATGACTATACTATTTACAAATCGACAATATTTATTCAGAGCTTCAAAGGACAGGAAATTGTGGAGAGTAATAATCGCCTACGTCTTGAATGGAGAAAGCACATAAAAAAAGTAGAGAAAGCTACTGTTTCAATAGCGAGCAAAGAAGTAAAAACATCTCACTATATTTCTGAGTTGAGATATTGTACCTATTAGGTTGGTGCAAAAATAATGTCGTTTTCTCACATATGTTACTATGTTCGGACTGTTGTCCTCATCTTCGTTGCCGTATTCACAGCGTTTCGGCCGTTGTACGCTCCGGTCCTCTTCAGGTGATTGGTTTTTAAAACTGAACCCTATATTTCGTCCACCGGGGTAGAATGTTCTATTTCCATATGTCAGGCCTATTCCGAAGGTCTCAGTAATAGTTATCTCCCTTTAAACTCAACTCCCCAAGTTTTTGTTCACCTGAGCTGTAGCCCAGTATTGAACTCACGCCACTTTGGGTCAAATTACTGGATTCCACGAAGGCTTTTATCCACTGGATTATTTACATTGCATTCATTGTTCGGATTCTATCCAAGAAATACGTAAAATTTCCAAAATCATTTTCCTGGCCAGAATTAGGAGTATTGCTGATTCAAAACTTATTAAAAACAAGTGAATGGCTATTTTCAATAATTATCGTAGAGACTGAATCTTTAATAAACATTGAAAAGTATTAAAACAGCTTTTCTGATTGCCAATATGCTATTCTTTATGATTGAAAGAATATGATAGCCTAGTCCATTTCGAATTTCTATTCTCCATTTATATATATTCCTTAAGTCTGTTTTCCATACCAAGTGCAGTAAGCGTGGATGTGCGGGTGGCGTAATGGATAACAGCTTAGAATTTGAAATTGGAGAGCCGAGTTCTAATTCCAGTCGGGTTCGTTATATTCACTTACGCTCAAATGTCTTTGGGAAAGGTTTGAAAGCATCTCTTCTACATCAGCTATAGGTTAATTAGAAGGACTTGCATCAACATCTGGATTTAAATAACCGACAAAAGGTTGACAAACTGTAAAAATTGAATCAATCAATCATATGCTAATTGAATGATCAGTATGCCATTGAACATTAACAGTTTTTCATTGTAATTAAATTCATTCTAGACCACAAATGAGGAATAATTATTATAAATTAAAATAAGCAGTTATTATAAGCTTTTGTAAGCTTGTCACAGAACTGAAAGCCATTAATAAAGTTAAAAGGTTTTAAATGCATGAGTTTTTAGAGTACAGAAAGACCTCGAATTAACGGTCCCGGAACCAATGGACACCGGATATAACTTTAAACCTTTTCAAGCTTTATTTAACGGCATATAGCAACTTAAAAATAAAATACACATACATGTATACTGTATTTACATTTATTTACAATAATTTTGTAGTGTACTGTGTGTTTTTAGGCCATGAAAGAAAGTTCTTCAAATTAACGGACAAAGGGCTTTAACGGACGATCCTGCTATTAGGTTGTTAAATTGACGTTCCGCTTTATTTATATATTTGGTTTTGTCTGTTTCAGTTTATTTTGTTTGTTTTTTATGGTTTTGTTATTGTTTGATTTTTTAGTTTATTTTTGTTCTTTGTTTTTGTTTTTCATTTGTATTTTTGCTTTTGTTTATTTTGTTGTTTGAATTCATTTTCTATATTTTTATTTAAATACTAGTGTACACGTCCAGCCACAAACGACAGTAATTGTTAGAAAGTTTTAATAGTGAAATGAAATGAAACAAAAGTCTTCTATAAAGCGGACATTATAGGATTTATAAATGAAACAGAAGCCAATGGACCTTTTTACTTAATCCGTTTCCTTTTTTTTTTCCTGGCCGTACATTTGACCGACGAGCATTTGGCCAAACGGACATTTGGCTGACGGACATTTGGCCGAACGGACATTTGACCGAGGAGATTATGGCCGAACGGACATTTGACCGAACGGACATTTGGCCGAACGCACATTTGGCCGAACGGACATTTGGCTGACGGACATTTAGCCGAATGGACATTTAGCCGAATGGACAATTCACCGAAAAAGTACAAGTAAAAATAGTAATAAGCAACACTTTACGTATTTTGATTTGCAGTACTATAATGTAGCATAGGACTAATAATTACTAGTGAATTTCAAGTGATTAAATTACTAAATCTAAATTTAACGTTAAAAGTTTTCTTATTTCGATATTGCTGGTAAATATTGTTGATTTATTTAAAATGAAATGATCTATTATTTTGTATATAAATATATTGTATGTATTTTCAATGTTTTTACTTGAATTGTTCACCTATCTTTCATATAATCCATTATTGTACATAATTAGTTTACAACAGAATTTGTATTTTATATAAATACTACCTTATGAAAGTTGAGATGTAGTAGAATTGGTGGAGGCATATCATAAACTCCTGGAGTAGTGGGGGACAAGACCCTTGCACCATTCCTGCCTGGAACTTTATTTTCTCTCTGAATTTCTGTGATGTCGAGTTATTATTTACATGTAGACTATCATCCTCATTTTTGTTGTTGTTATCACAATTTGGCTTTTGGGCCCTCCAGCCTTCATCAAATGTATGTTCATCCAGATAACCTACAGGAAATTTTAAACTAAACGCTTTATTTAATCCTCAGGGGTTATATTTTTCTCATTCCACTTCCCATATGTAGGGGTATCTCCTTTAGTTCTTATTAGCACCGATATACTTAGACAGGGACAGTTTAATAAGAGTAATATACCCGTATATTTTCTGGCTTTAATTAACCTGCAAAGGATTGATAAAAAATAGAAAATGAATCAATCACTCAATCAAATATAAGTAATCTAGCATATACAATATATGAAGTTATTTCCTAATTGTTAATTTTATCTTTAAATATTTGTTTATTCAAATTGATATTTTTTTAAAATATTTCAGTGTATTTGGGTAAAAGGTAGCACCTATTTATTTAAATTCATATTTAACAGTAAAGTAAAAACTAGTTCATCCCTTTAAGATCATGATAATTAAAAGCGTTCATATCGTAAAAGCTTATGATTTTTGCTCTAGTAAAATGTGCTTTTTCTCAAAATACTTATAATCTTACAGTACAATTTGAAGTAAAATATGATATATGCAGAATAGATTTGTAAAAAAAAAAATGCCTGTAAAAAGAGGAAAAACTTATAAATTAATACAGTAAATATATATAAATATATGTAGCACATCACGATAAAACTTGTGACGTACATGTAAGTACCCCACAATATTTTCGGCTTAATGTCCATTCGGTTAATTGTCCATTCGGTTAAATGTCTTTGGCCAAATGTCCCTCAGTCAAATGTCCAAATAACATATTTTTTAGACGTTCAGCGGTATCTATCATTCATTGATTATTCTTGATATTATAAATATGCTAAATATGTGTCTTTTAATTTTAAAACTTTATGTATTTAACAGTGAAAAGATAAGTTCTCTCTATAGAAAAAAGATTAGCATCAGAACGATTAGGACGGCGACAACAAAGCGTATTTCAAGACCATGTTGAAGCAAGACGATCACTTAATAAACAAAAAGTGTCTGAGTTTCTTACCTGAAAGGTTTGGACAAATATAATTGCAATTAAAGAAACGTAAGAATAAAGGAAATGATTAATAAAAAAATTCCTTTACTCGAGAACTAATTTTGGCTAAATGTGGATAAATATTTTATTTCTATAGACTATTAAATTTATTAAGGGAAATAATCTCTCAACAATTTACTAAACTGAATTGATTTACATCCCTTGCCACTATAGACGAAACAGGAAATATTTTTTTTAAAAATACATATTGATAATGATTAGTGTATAGTTCGATGATTTGTTTTCTCTAAGCTTTTAAGATGTTCTTGGTTTCTTTTATTTTGTTTTACGGCATATCAACCTTATTGTTTATTTAATGCCGACAATATTTTTATTCTTGTGAATATTTTTCCAAAAATGTATTGTTGGTAATATTTTTTTTTAAAATGTATTGCTGGTAATATTTTTCTTAAAAAATGTATTGCTGGTAAAAAAATTTTCAAAAATGTATTGCTGGTATTTAAAAAAAAAAATCACTGGTTTAAAACCTGTTTTTTATACTTTTATAATGTTTTGGCACTTTTTGGGGGTTAACTGTTTGTCCATAACTGGGACCCTGACAAGTGCTAGCACTGAGTCAGGGTGGACCTGGGAACACCACCACTTAAGTGGTGGTTCTATACTACTCAGAACATTCTGATAAAAGAACTCGCTATTGGATGTAGTTTAGCATCTTACCCAGGACAGGGAACTAGTTTATCGTCCTACCCAGAGCAAAAGCTGCTCTTGAAATCCTCCTTCTGTTAAAAATTTTAGTATTGCATCTGTTAATACTCCTTAACTTCGTTGTTGGTCAGATGCATGTTTTTCATGTTTCTTTTTTTTTTCTTTTGGTCTAGGCCATATTTATTGTATGTACATAATATTTACAATTCCTTGTAATGCTTTTCTTGTCATATCAGTTTCTATAAATGTTTTACTCGTGATATATTTAATAATATAATCACAGATACGTGTGATGATATATAAGGAATTATTTAAGAATTAACAATATGATATCCTTTGAAAAGAAACAACTAAAACAGAAAAAATAACTGAAAATGATTTTGTTACAATTAACGTTGAAAATACGACACAAATCTAATAAAAATCGTCGTATTATTTTCAAGATAACTAAAATTACATTTTTGTGATATATTTCATTAGTTCAGAACATCAGTACCTCCCACGACAGAACGTATTTTAACATATTGGTATTCTCTATCGTTCAATGAATATGAAAAATATCCGATTAGCTTAATAGAAAAGATATTTCTCATTGGGCCATCTTGCAAGAGCGTTTGGCTGTAATCAGATAAGCTGATCGCAGAAGCTCAGTCGTCTCTAAGCTTTTTAAACATGATTACTTCAGAAAATTATCTTATTCATGTATTTGTGTAATTGACAGCATATTATCACCAAGTGAAACTTGTTTTTTCACCTACTGTGATAAACGGGGGGGGTGCTTTCAGGCAGGCCCCGTGCCTTCTACTGGGACTTAAACTCAACCCGGGCCTCAAGTGAAACTCGTATAAACGATTAAGATGGTCTAAACGTTCCATAGCTAAAGATATGGAAAAATGGTCGGTTCCCTTTACATACACGTAAGTACCTGACTTCCCCTGCTATCTGTTACCATTACCCTAGCCAGATCATGCCGAACATGGAATACTGCTGCCACAATTGGACTGATATAGGGACATAAACTACACAGTGTTCATTTTCCAGTCTTGATAGAGTCCGAAAGCTTCTTCGCGCCCTTGTGAGTGACAAATATACCACAGATTGACCCAAGCTTTGTCAGTGAAATTGGGTAGATGAAACTGTTTCGAAGTTGTCAATGGTTGTGCTAGCATGAATCCACAAGTCACCATGACCGAGGGTGTGAGTGTACAAGTATTGGTCTGATTTGGCTCTTGTAAAGATAGAGCGTGACAGATGGAGTCATGCACTTTCTTTTCACAGTATCTTTTGTGATAGATTGTATATACAAGTTCCACTTGAACTCTGGATTGGCTGAGTGCCAGTAGATGTTCCAGGCAAAGAAACTCCTTGAAAATACAATTTGTACCATACAAACCCTCATCCATGAGAGGGAGGTAAACGTCTCCAGCCTCTCGCTGGTCTATTTCCATGAAGAGTGTTCACAGGAACTACATTACTTTGTTCAACGAGTTCCCAGCTCCACGGCTAAGACTCGACATATCACGCACATTGTAACGAACCACCGTCATTCCCTTCATATTCCAGATGTAAGCTCTACTCTACTATCTTATTCACTCGAACCGTCGCTTTGTGGAACCGACTCCCAAGAAGACGTTTCCTCGATCACCAAAATCTTACCCTTAAGTCTAAAGTTAATCGTTATCTTCATCACATATCCGCATAAACTGTTCTCCTTATTGTAACCTCTATCTCCAGTGCCTCTTTTACCTTCTATACGATTACCATCATCGTAAAAATATATTTTGTTGAGGTTCGGGAAATTTGACGACTGCACCTGTAAATACGCAAAAGCTGGTGATTTAGTAAGTAGTTGAAAGTGGAAAATCGTAAAACTTACTTCTACTCACACAGGTTGCTAATTCCCAGAATAAAATCCTTGCCTTCAAACATAGAACCAACATGTGTTGATTTATAAACCAAATGTTCGTATCGGTATTTTTTATTCATGAATATTAGCATTCTTATAAGGTGGTTCAAAATGATGCCAGCAAATGCCGAATCAGCGTACTCTCATATTTCCGAGACCATGGTTGGGATAAGAATGGTCTTGAACAGAAAATCAACATCCTCTACGAATTCTTCCAAGAAATATGATTCAAAATAACCCTTTCCAAAAAAAAAATATGATCTGAAATAGGAAGGAAAACACTGATAGAAAATACCGTGAACCTATTATAAAAATCTAGGATGTTTAATTAATAAATACTAAACACTTCAAATATGTCGGCGTATTGAGAAAAGGAAATTTAACTGCGCTTGAAGTAGTTTCACAAAACACCCCCAATTACTACAAAACTAAAACAATGACTACAAAACTAAAACTAGCTGTTTTTCCTCATTATGTGCCCTAGAGATTTCAACTGTCACATTCTCGTGTTAAGTAAAAGTGTTCTTTTGTTTCAATGTTTTCTAAAATATTGTCATTGCTCACATATTCGATGCATGGTATCCTCGGCATTCTTCTGTAGAAGTCTTTTGCGTCATGTCTCTTCTTCATCTGTGAGAAGATTGTCCAGCAATAACTATCATAATAGATGACTAGTATTAGATAACATTTCACTATTCTTTCCATTGTTTCTGATGAAATCTTCCTGTTTCTTAATAATTTACAATAAAGATTTTCTCCCCGCTGAACAAAAAAAAACAAAAAAACAAATACATTTCTCTGTTTACAAAAGCTATTCAAATTTAAAAGTGTCTCTCCTTTTTGTAGGTCATATGGTATATTGAATTTCCATTTTTTTTTTACCGACAGAACAAACAAGAAAAACAGAGTCTGGTACCTACTTTGCGTGACTTTTGCGATCTCGTATTTGGCTATATAGAATTATAAAAAGATTTGAAAAAAGAATCTCTTTTTCTTATTCACAGTGACATAAAAGAATTCGATCTGAAGCAGGTGCCTAAAATTCAGATTTTTGAATCGAAAAATTTCTAAACCATATGTATTTTAGATGTTAAATATAAATAAAGAAAAATTAATCAATAATGCTTTAGGATGTTTTAAATTTCCCTTTTATATAGAAACTTAAATGTCCTTTGAACTTTCTTAGTAGAAAGTTTGATGTTCTTAATTTAATGTTGTGAAAAGTTTTCAATTTTCTGCGCTGACACGAATTTTATAAACAATTGAATTCTTTGGGAAACAAAAAACAATGGAAATAATTCTTCATCTTTAATCAACAGAAAGTAGCTCATATTTCCCCAAGCCAATGCAAACTGTCGCTAAAAAAAAGAGAATTTCCTTAAGACATTCTTGAAAGACCCAGACACTGCGTTAATTCACGTTCATCAATTGCGAAAATTAGAAAATAAAAAAAAATTCGCACAAACCACTTTTTAAATTTTTGCTTCACTGCAACAGGCGTTTTATAAGCAATTGATTAAAGACATAAAATTGTAGAAAAATAACAAATTTTATTATTTGCGTATTCAGACGATGTCGATTTTACAAGCTGAAAAGACTCTGAAGGCAAATACTTCGAAACAGTAAAAACCGTTTTTTCGAAATGAACTGTTACAAAAGTTTGAATTCTAAAATTTGATCTTTATCTGGAAGAAAAAAGACAACTTGGTCAACAGATTTGTAAAAAGTAAGTTCAAAACAAAACCTGAACTATAGGGTTTCGCCTATCGACCGTTTCACACTCCTATTCGGTTCATTTGAATAGAAGTAGAGATTTATGACTTGTTTCTGTTTAGCATTGGTTTTCCGATTCCTTCTAAAGCCTACTATCAAATCTATACTTTCAACGCCTTTGGGTAAAGACTAAAATTTTATTGACAATTATTTTATTTATTTTCCCCCAATGGAAGTAGATAAGTTCAATTATCGTCCAGTTTACAATTCTTCCCTGATCATTCGAGCAGATGAAGTGGTTTATCCCTTGATTCCTGTTTACGATTGAGTTTCCGGTCCCTTTTAAATTTTTCTTTTCATTTTCTTTCACTCCCACTAGCCTATTGCATCTTAGTGGTATTATCACTTTGTTTGTTGTGAATCGATTAAAAAAAAGCACCTGATGCCCTACTTGTCTTGTCTTTGGCATGCAAATCCATATTTAAAAGGTGTAATAGATTCAGTCACATGCCGCACTTCATTTTAAAACTTCAACTCTTGACGACGAGCACTACTCTAAATTTTCATTTATGAAGCCAAGACATTATATATGTATACCCACAATAATATACATAATGGGTGTTTCATAATTGATATCGTTTCGCAATCTAATAATTTGACGAATTCTAGTTTTAAAAGTCTCAGATTTTAACAGCATATGTAGAAACAGCGCAAAATTATGTTTAATGTTATGCTTTTTTCATTCAGATATAGAAAAGCCATTCACTCAAAGAAAAAAGGGCGTTTTGAATTTTAGAGTACGCTCGAACAGAGTCGATCAAGACTCTACCAACGTGCATTTGTGAGAGAATTTCCCTAAAAATTACAAATACCACAGTGAAAATTTGGATATACCACAAAAAGTTCTGACGAGTACCAGTATCGGAAAAAATGGACGTGCCTCTTCGGCAAATCTTTTTTTCCGAAGCCGCAGGAAGCCCATAAGAAAAGCAAGTATGGAAATTCAGATTCCTCCAAAGACTGTTGACGTATCGCAACGAAATGCTTGTGAATAATACGATCCCGGTGTCAGCAAGTTCAGGTCTAAAAGAGGAATGACAAGGAAAAGCAGAAGCAATTCTAGTTCGATATGCAAGAGAAACCCGAACAAAACGAGTTTGAAGGACGTCTTTTTTTCAGTGATGAAACTATATTTCATACTATTGGAAAAGTCAACAAGGATGATGTTATTATTTGAAGGTAAAGAAAATGCCCATGCTACAGTTGAATTGACGATATTACGCAGCCGAGGCGAATATTGAAAACTTACGAAATCGTTCATGAAATCCAATTATTTATGAAGTTCTAATGAAAATCCAGAAAAAACCGCAGCCAGATGACGTTCCATTGCTGAGAAAATGCAAAGACTTAGGGTCTCACAAACTCCTGAATAAGCCGCTAGTTTAAATGTCGCCTAAACTAAGTTAGTGTATATATATATATATATATATATATATATATATATATATATATGTTAGATCTTACGTTACACCTATCTGATCACAGCTCCATTAGAACCCATTTAAACACACACACAAATTTACCCGATTCCATTAGGAACATACTAGTAGAAAACACAAATATATTAACTGCATCCACCTGGAAAAAAGACTAAAAATAATGGAAGCTTTAATAATAAAAAAGAAAAAGCCAACTCTTAACAATATTGACTACGAACAAAGCCACAATGTGCTAACCGTATTCGGAAATTAAAAACATCCCTAACACACACTAATACATACACAGAACTCACACACTCAATTAAGCTGAAAATTGAATCATCCTTGATAATGGCTAAAGGTATAGCCGAAGGCGCTCGGAAATATAAAACATTTGGACAGTTCTTACACACCCTTTGTCCAGAAAAGAAAGCTCTTGTCAGAACACAAGACAAATTAAATAAAAAGCTTAATCGTAGTACCTTGTCTGTCGTTTTTAATGAAATATGCATATATATATATATATATATATATATATATATATATATATATATATATATATAATAACGTCTTTTATATAGTCGCAAACTATCAAGACTCCAACTTTCAAGCTTCCAATGGTCCACTGTGAATAACCGAGACGTGGTAGGTTGAAACACTTTAATTGTTATGTGCAAATTGCATTCGGATATCGAGCACTAAACGCTTCAGTTTTCCTTAGAGATTGAAATGTTCCGATCATACATTCTAAAAAACCAACACACCTACAATGCACGTCCCAGTGTGTGTGTGTGTGTGTGTGTACGCGCACGCGCGTACACACACTGGTGCGATGGATAAATTGTGGTCTAAATTATTCAAAAATACTGGCATTTACTAAAATTATACAAATAAATTTTGAAACAATAAAGAGTGAACTTATTCAATAAAATCACTTGATGTACGCCCCTGTGTTGAGACTGAGACACTGGGAAAAGATACATGAGGGTATAACGTCTTCATTACCAGTGATTCCAACTCTCTCCGAATTCTCTGCGCTGTCCTCAGATTTTCATCGTAAAAAATGTTCGTTTTGGAGCTTCCGGTGCATATACCAAGCAGTACAGCATGCCGTTTCCAATTTTCTAGCCGTGTGAATGGCGTCAGAGTGGTCTGCTTCTCACAGACGGTAGCCAAATTTCCTTACTGTATAGTCGACAAAATCAAAAACAAAAACGCGCATACACGAAATTAAAGATGTAAAATGTAAAAGTTGATAATTTACCCATCACACTCTCTCTCTCTCTCTCTATATATATATATATATATATATATATATATATATATATATATATATATATATATATATATATATTGAATGAAGTAAATAGAGGGAGAGATACATTATAGACATAGAAATCAACATTGCATTTTGAGTCCTTTTTAGGGTAACTTTGATAGTCTCACAACCAATTTTATATTCTACTGGTTGCAGTGGAATATTAACATATGTTTTCGAAAGACCATGTAATAGCGTGGTGATATTCTCTTTGGCACCGATGGCAAAATTGACAAGAATATGGAGGAGCAAAATCAGCTTTCAAACAAAGCAAAGACAGTACAAATCGCTGCTAGTCTACATTCTCCTCTATGGATGAAAAACATGGACACGGTTGGCAGATAAAAAGAGAAGGATCCATGCGCTTCAGAACAAATGCATGAGAAAACCCCTTAGCATTTTCTATTGGGAAGAAAAATACAATGAGTTTGTGCGGAAAAGTTTTGAAAGTTTTGTAGGAAAACAGGAACCTCTTACTACAGTCAAACGGAGAAAAATTCCATGGTTCAGACACATTACATACCACGACATCATGCAAGGAACCGTTGAAGGTGGACATCGATGAGGACGCCAACGAAAATCCTGGTTGGACAATGTCAAACAATGGACAGGTATGACTGTACAAGAATTGCTGATGACTGCCGTTGATAGACCGTTGTGGAAAAGCGTTAATGTGACTTCTGCACTCGGATCCGCCCTAAGATTACAAAAGGCAAGGGGATGATGATGATGATGATGATGATGATGATTCTTTTTAGGATGACCATTTCATTAGATTTGAATTAACATTAACAGTATCTTATATATAACATTTACTTATCTCTATTTGTAATTCTTATTCTAGTTTTTCATAGATTTTATTATTATATTATTATCATTATAATGGCATTTCTTTCGTGGTATGTGTCAGGGTTTATACTTAATACACCTTGATTTCTACAAAGATGGAGGGATTGAAAATATAAATTTGATGATTTCTTTCAGCTATTTTATTGACAGCATTTACATATGATTGCGAAGATGTTTAACAGTTTAGAAGTCGAGTGTCTTAGAGATTATGACTTGTATAAATCCTTGTGTTAAATTGATAACATTGTAATTCTGTATCTTAAGAATTGGTAATATCTTTACATCATTCCAGTGCTACAGTTTAATCCGAAGAAGATGGCCTCTATCCACATGGATGCGAGTTTCGGGATAAATTCTGTTCGTCCGTTTGGCTTCCATTTGTTATGTGAATTTATATTTGATAATTTATGTTTTGTTTTCCTTGTATCGGTATTACTGGAGTTTTTATATGATGTTTCAATTTATTCATTGTTTGTTGCATGAAGATATTTTTTATCAAGATTTTCTCCAGTGTGTTCTTTCTTTCATTTAGTCATCATTGGACTTTTTTTGCCGTCTAAGTGCTTCTTTATGGATGCTATCCGAGCAAAAATCCTATGGTCGGCAACCATCTTCTCTAACATTCTGGGACTCAAATCTTTAGAGATCTTAAGCAGATAATAGATTAATTTAATTGATTTGTTTTTATATTTTATTAAAGTTGTAAGGTATTTTTTGGATTATAATA
>OZ010595.1:103023831-103091331 GCA_963932145.1 Acanthosepion lycidas
TCCTTTCTCTTCCTTTGTTTCTCTCTTTCAGTTTCTTCAAATGTATCTTTCTCTTTTTCTTTTTCTCTTTCTGTTTTCTTTCTTTCTTTTTTCATTTTTGTCCTTTGTTTCTTGGTTTTTATCTTTCTCTTTCTTTTTTGTTTCTTTCTTTTATTACTTTTTACTCTGTTTCTTTACTTCTGTTTCTATTTCTTTCTTTCTGTATTTATTTTTTTCTTTAATTTCTTCGCTTTCATGATTTCATCCTTTCTCTGGGTTTTTCATTCTATTTTTTGTTACCTTTTACTTTCAGATATTCTTTCTTTTCGTTTTAATTACTTTTCCTTTTACTCTCTTTTGTTTTTATTCATCTGATGTTTCTCTGTTCATTCCATTTTTATCTATGCTTTTTCTATTCTCTTTTTTTAGTAATTTTCTTCTTTCTCTGTATTTCTTTATTTCCTCGTTTTTTTTAATCGCTTCCTCCCTTTTGTCATTCTTTTGCTTTGTTAATTTTTCTTTCGCGTTATATTGGAATAAATTTGCGTCCATTTACCTCTCAGCCGTTTTCTCCCCACGAAGCCATGCAAAACCCGACAGCTGCAAAAGAGAGTGACATCTAGTGGAAAGAATTTTTCTTAGTTCAATAAATGGAAGCAGACTCAACTTTAAATTATATTGATTTGTTAACAGCAGTTTGCTGAACGACTACGCCGTGGTCAGAGAATATGAAGTTTTACTTTTGTAATAATATAGAATAAAGCCTAAACTAATTGTATTGAAACTTTTTGGAAAATGAAATCTCAGTAATTATAGAGCAGAATAAAATCTTGGAGAAGAGTTTGTTTGAAGAAAGACATAAAAGTGTATTTGAAATTATGCACAGATCCAGTTTCTGTTGACTGGCGTTGCCAGTTTAACTAAAATGGCACTTTTTGATTAACAGAAGCGCCAAAGCATTAGATACCAGAATACTATAGAGTTAAACAATACATTGAAGAAATTATGTACATTATTTACATTATTCGGACTATTGTCCTGATCTTCGTCGCCATATTTATTACAACGTTTCGGCCGTTGTACGCGCCGGCCTTCTTCAGCTGGTTGGAATGTCGAACTGAAACCTTTATTTCGCTCGCTGGAGTAAACTGTTCTACTTCCACGTGGCATGTCTAATGGATATCACCTGAAGAAGGCCGAAGTATACAACGGCCGAAACGTTGTGATAAACATGGCGACAAAGATGAGGACAATAGTTCGAATAATGTAAATAATGTACACAATAACTCTTCTCAGAAATATAGACAGATACTGAAGAAATTATATACGTATGATGTAATAGGCAAAGAGATAGAGTAGCAGTGGCTATATAACTATGACAAACACGAAACATGTATAGGCATGTTTTAAAACCGTTTGGCAACGTATAGACCAGTGTTACCCAACATGGGCGCAAGCGTCCCATTGTGGACTATTATGTTGAAAGTGGGCAGTTTTTTTGTTTGTTTTTTTTTTTGTTTGTTTGTTTTTTTTGTTTTTTTTTCATTTGAGGGGCGGTGAATATACTCCGCGGGCGGTTAGCATTAATCCTTGTTTTCTTTTTTTGTTTTTTTTTTTGTTTTTTTTTTGTTTTTTGTTTTTTTGTTTTTCTTTAATAACCATTCTGTATTGGGTACAAAAGGAAATTTCTGAAATATATCTAAAGCTGTAGAACGCTATCAAGCTGAATATGGTTTCAACGCAGTTATACATCTTACTAAAGAAAGAAACCGTCTGCAAATTACAAAACGAAGAGATCTGCAATTAATTCTAAGTAGCATGGAACCTAGAATAAGAACCTTAGCCAATAAGTACCAAAATGAATCATTAGCATTTATAATAAAAATGAAAACATTACTAGAATTATTTTTGCGCTAAGGCCTAAGTGTTATCTTAATATGAAAAATGAATTCAGTATAATATATAAGGAAGCAAGGTGGAGTAATGGATAGCGGTTTGGTTGAGGAATCGGAGAACCGAGTTCGAATTCCAGTCGAATCCATTACATTCACTTACGTGCTAATATCCTTGGGAAAGGTATGAATCCCCTTCTTCTCTCTCATCTATAGGTAAATAGCAAGACAGACCGGTTTCTATACTGGTCTATCGTAGAAGGAAATGGCAACCGACTGCGGGGAAAAATCTGCCTCGTCAGCCATGTATCGAAAGATATATGATCACTTAAGCGTGTATCACGCATGGCACATTGATAATATATAAAATTCAATTTTACAGGGGATCGTTGACAAAAACTTTTGTACCCAAATGGGGCGTTGGTTGCAAAAAAGTTGGGAAACACTGGTATAGACTATTCCTTATAAGAAGGATTGAAGACACTATAACTGAATTGACAAATACTCTTGGTTCTTCTCAACCAACACTAACAAGAATAGACCAGTAATATGTGAATTCTGGCCGATATCAGTGGCATATGAAAACACTGGCGTCAACGGATAAGGCCAATATTGTAAAGGCGGTGACTGGGAAAGATGAAAAAACACACAACGGGGTTAAACGTTCATGCCCCAATTAACAATGACAACACTAACGCCTTCAATCTATCTGCTGTACAAAATTCACTATTTGTGTGTTGTAATCATCGATTATCACGATGACTTTGGTTACTGTGCTTTAAATGAGTCAAAAATATCGCATTTAGACTTTGAAAAATGTGCGAGAACTCAAACGAATCACGTTTTGGGGGTTAGATGGTCGAGTTCGAGAGTAGAGGTGATCATATGATTCTACGTGTCGAGCATATTACTTCTGGCTTTGAACTGGTGCCGGGTGTGATCACATAGTGTCCATGACTAACATTAACACTAGAGCAAATAGGAAAAGATTCCGTTTATTTATAGTGTGGAGAGAGAGAAAGAGAGAGAACAATGTATGTGGAGCACTCTATCTACACAGTAAATAAAGCGAAAAGAAAGGACGAAATATATGTAAGAAGAAAGAATGTATCCTTATCTGCAAAATGAACAGCTTAACATGCAAATTAAAAATTGGAGATACAAGAATCGAGTAATTACAACAGTTTAAATATCTGGGAATTTTTTTTAACAGAGGACATAAAGTGCAGTGAAATAGCGAAAGACGTTTTCGAAAAGCTAAGCAAATTATAAAGAACAGAATTAGAAAAGAGTACTGAACTATTATGTAATAATAATCCTTCTATATAGCCGGGAATTCTGGTCAATCTCCTCACAGATGGAGATTTGAAGCTACAGAAAGATGCTGACAATACCATGGACGTAATATGTGAGTAATGACGAAGCTTCAGAGATAATGGAAAAAAATGTACATTTTGTGATGTCAAGGAACATTCGTTGCCACTTTTATAATAACAACGAACAGTCGTTGTCACTTTCGTAAATACTCGTTGTAGTAGAGACTTTGTAATCGCAGATACAACTTAAAGTACGCCGTTGAATAATACTGATGTCAGACGCCTTCGAATATCACTCGCACTAATATTACTTGCACGATAATCTTCGCTCGACAAGTAATAGTGATCTGAATAGAGAAACAATAGTGTATAGAGTAGAGAATAGCGGTACGTATAGTGATAGAGGATAGAGTAGAAATAGACACCCGAATAATAATAGAGGATAGAGTAGAAATGGAGACCAATCTACACTTCACGCGACTTCCTATATATGCGTTTCCTCTATGGTTACGTGATTCACTTAATTCAAAAACGGGATAGCCTTTGTTTGCTCACTGGCGATCTATGTTCAAACGCAAGTGTCGTTAGCGACAGTTTATTCTTATACAAAATGTATACTTATTCCGAGAATCAGAAAGAGACTATTTCAGTCTTTAGGGCAAATAATATGTTGTAGCAGGGCTTGAAGAATTTGACTCTCTATAAGAAATTTTGATGGCAAGAAAGACAGGGTAAAATAGTGAATAACGTACCTAACGAGTTTGTGTAAATGGTTTGAAGAAGAGAGATTACGAGAGATAGAAAAAAGACAACCTTTACAAAGAGCCACAAAATACAGAAAGTTTTGGAGATCCATAATCGAACATAAGAAAAGAAGAATAGAGAGCGGCAAGCGATTATTTTCAAAATAGGAACAGTTACATGAGCAAATAATAAAAACGCTACGAGTGAACGTGGGTCAAATGCCTTTTCATATGGCATACGGCAATATCACGTTGAAAGACAGGTTCCTGTACGATCACCGAAATTAAGCAACGTCAAGTCTGGTCAGTACCTAGATATGTGATCGCTTGAGAATACTAGATTTTGTAAGCGTGGAGGTTCGGTTGATGTATGGATAATTGGTCGGAATTGGTAATCGCAGAGCCGAGTTCCAATTCAGTTTGGTTTGTTACATTCCATTACCGGCAAATACCCTTGCAAAAAGTTTTGAATCCGATTCTTCTCCCTTGGCTATGGCTTAATTAGTAAGACTTTTATCACTAATTCATTATTACATCCCAAAAAGAAATTATTTCAATCTAAAAATATTTCTGGCTTTAAATAACCTGCAAACCATTGATATGCATTAGAAAACAAATCAATCAATCTATCTTTTCGTATAAATTGTTATTTCGAGTGGTTTGCCCAAGTATATAGTATTCAGTGTTTTGTATATTATTTTTAGTTTCTAAATGATCAGATAACGAAAAGACAATATTAATTTGTCTACTGGCTGACAAGAGTCGACGGCAAGGAGACAATGAAGGGTGATCGTAATAAGTGTGACATATAACGTTCCTGTTGCAGAGTGTTGCTCTCTTTTATATTCTGTGTATTTCCAGGAGGTTAGCTTCATAGATAATGCAACTACCATTCGCGTACGTGTTACATGGAACTTGTCCAAAGAAAACTTAGCATCCGGATGTTCGGTTTTAGCCCGCATTCGTCACACGTAAACGCCATTGACAATGCATAGGACGTGTAAAATTCACGATATCCCTTACATCAAAACTCCTCCAACAATGGAAAGTTCTAAAATAGGCCCGAATATATAGACTTATCCAAAGACTCAGACAGGTCTTGTATGTCTTCTCAAAAAACATAGTTTCAGAACTTTCAATGTTTAGGACAATGTAACCAAGAACACGGCGTTACAAGAAATGAGTACAGATTTCTTTTTTCCCTCGTTTTCTTCCTATACATTATATATATATATATATATATATATATATATATATATATATATATATATATATATATATATATATATATCGTCCTTTAGGATTTCATCAGACTCAGTTTATTTTGTTGGTGAGACTACATAATAGAATTTCCGCCAAAAATCTACAGTAAATTTGCGACCTGGCTCTTACAATATTTCACCATTCCTAGCAGAATTTCTATTATTACAATGTGGGGTATTTACTCAGAAAATTGATGGAAATAAAAAGAAAACGAAGGAGAAATTAGCCATAGCTTTATATAATCAACCTAACGATCTATTAAACTCTAAAACTGAGATTCTTAACATATGTAGGCATAGAAAATCTTGGTTATTGAATTAGATCTAATCTTACCGCTGTGTCTGTCTATATTTTCTTCTGTGACGTCGCACTGTTATCTTCACTCTCTTTCGAAACTGTTTTCAGTTAAAAGTGGATTACCTGATATAAGATGCATTTTTAATCTACGTGTCTTGTCTGTTTAATTCTCTTTTTATTATAGACATTTCAGGGACATTTGAAAATTAGGACATATATATTATTTTTGAGAAGTATGTCGTAAAAATGAAAAAAAAAACGAAATATGAACAATATACAAGTAAAACAAAACATAAGTAAATTGAAAAAGATTTCTTGTGACGCGTCACAAAATTCATTCCGATGAAGGACAAACTTCATCGGAATAAATTTGGATGATGGGAATTTTTTTCTAGCCATTTTCGTTTATATTCGTTTTCTTTCACGCTATCCCGTGCAGCTGCGGAAAGGAATATAAAAGAGAGACAGGCCGCCCCCTCAAGGTAAGGCTTCAAGAACACCAGAAATCTGTGTCGCGAGGGGAAGTAGAACAATCAGGCGTGGCTGACCACATATGCAGAGAGAAGGGAGATCACCGTCCCCATGTTGAGATCATAGACAGGGAACACCACTGGAAAATTCGTAAACTTAAGGAATCAGCACATATGCTAGGCCACAAAAATCTCCTGAGCCGACCAAGCATAGAATTAAATACAATAAGGGAACCAGTAATAAGGAGTGCCAGAGAAAAGCAATGATAACAAAGTTGCAATATGAGCTCTGGTAAAAACATGAATGATAACAGCAGAATTGCAATATGAGCACTGGTAAAAAACGGTTGCTGAAATCATTATGTGGATAAAGGTGTTGGTTAGATCCAGTTCCAGAGTGTGAGTACAATACCCGGTTAAGGCAGTGGAGAACTTTCAGAGGGGAAAATTAGCAGGAGATGACTGATAACTGACATCCATCAAACATGGCACGTGGAACTAGAACATTCTATCCCAGTGATCGAAATAAAGGGTTCAGTTCGAAATTCCAACCACCTGAAGAAGGCCGGAGCGTACAACGGTCGAAACGTTGTGATAAATATGGCGACAAAGATGAGGACAATAGTCCAAAATAATGTAAATACTTACCGTTTGTATTGTCATTCCACCTGTATTGTTCGTGTTTTAATTATCCCCTCCCGTTTTAGTCTGTTGAATAAATTTCTACCCCCGCCGCCAGGTGTTGTTTTTTTCTTGTGTTTTTTTTCTTTTTCTTTGGTCACGCGTTATGATTTTGATTATCGCCTATAAATATGCTGTTTCTCTTTTGCCTCTTTAGCCAGCTTTCTATGACGACCCGCTTAGGTGAAACCTGGGTAGGATTGTCTGGCTCACTAGGTTTATCTAGGTCTGCTCTACAGTTGTATTGAGTTCTTTTAGTTAGTTGTTTACTCGTGTCGGGGTTTTTTCTTTGGGCTTTAAACCTGTATCTGTGCGATTTTTTCGACAGACTTTCATGTTTCTAGCACTTTCTTTTTTTAAAACATTTTTTCCTTCGTGATTGATTTGATTATTGGCAAATCAAGAATTCGAAGGTTTTTCAAAACGAGTACAGTTACATATATATATATATATATATATATATATATATATATATATATATGTGTGTGTGTGTGTGTGTGAAAATATATAGAAAATGAAAATATATAGAAAAAACAATAAAGACCTGGTTGACACTATCGGATCATTAGACTCTGCATAGTTTTCTGACCTTGTTGGTCTTTTAATACTGTACAACTTAACCGCACACCGCGAAATTGATATTAGGGACATCGGACTGTATAGAGATGACGGGCTCATGGTGGTGAGGAGTTCTACTAGTTTTAAGATAGAGAAAATCAGAAAAATTATATTTAGTGAATTTAAAAATCTAAACTTAAAGATAAAAATCTCTTCTAAATTGAAAAGGGTAAACTTCCTCGACGTAACTCTAGACTTAGCAAGCAACACATACCAACCTTATAGAAAACCAAATGCTAACCCCTTATATATACACCCAAAGTTAAACCACCCTCCATCCATAATTAAACATATACCCTCATCAATAGAAAATAGAAATAGCATTAACTCCGCTAACAAAGAAATATTCCAACAACACAATGGCTTCTATAACGCTGCCCTAAAAAATAGTGGTTATAAAAATGCAAACATTAACTATAGAGACAATTGCACTGGCCAGAAGAAAATAAACAGGAAAAGAAAAATCATTTGGTATGCCCCTCCGTTCAACCAGATGGTTAGTATTAAACTAGGACAGAAATTCTTAGCTTTAATTAATAAACACTTCCCCACCAATAGTAGGCTTAGTAATATATTTAATAAGAACACCATAAAATTGATTTACAGCTGCACTGAAAATCTAGAAAGTATAATAAAAAAACAGAATAATAAAATCCTGAACAAACCCCCATGCGTGAATAGTATTAATAAAAACCCTACACTTAAATCAGACCATAACTGAAAAATTGTGTGATTGTAGAAACCCAGAAGACTGCCCATTAGAAAATAAATGCTGCATCAAATCTGTGGTATACCAATGTACTATCTCATCCACTTAGAGTCCTAATACTAATATGATATACATTGGGTCCACGAAGAATGAATTTAAAGCCAGATGGAGGGAGCATAAGTGCTCTTTCAACAATATAAATAAAAGAAATCAGGCATCTCTATCTAAATATTTTTGGCATCTGAAGGAAATAAACAGGACACCTAAAGTAAAATGGAAAATTATAAATAGGACTAGAACTTGTAAAACTTGGGATGACCCATGCCCTTTGTGCCTCCATGAGAAACTGCATATTATTAAGTTTCTAAATAATAAAAATCTATTAAACAATAGACATGAGTTAACGGTTTTTTCCAACATCATCAAATCTATGCACTGAATAATTAGCTAAAAACAAGCATACAATAAAATAACTTTTATAATCGATAGCCCAAATTAATAGTTTAAATACCCTACAAAAAAAGATAACCCTTTATGAAGTCGTCAAAAAACAAATGTTGCGGCGGTTTTTCTTTTATATACACAAATCCCTTTCATAAAGAAATAAAATAAAAAAATAAATAAATCTCCATAGACACTTAAACCAGACTAGGCAAAAACATCTTCCGCTTTAAATTCAGACACTCCCACCTTACCCTGACTTGACATCTATGAAAGTAACTCTATACTGATACAAATTATTAACACCCAACACCCCCACCTATTTCATACAATTCGCCATGGCTGTTACCATGGAAATGTTGATTTCAATTATGAATATACTATTAAAACACGTAGATTTCAGAAATAAGTTTTTCCAAAAAAATTTCGCTTAAAGATGGAACAGAGCTAACTTTAATTCAATTTAATTCAAATAATTATATTGAAGTTTTCGGCTCTTGTTTTGAAACATGAGACCTCTTATGTAGCGTGTTGGAATCATATTTTTAAATAAATAATTATATATATATATATATATATATATATATATATATATATATGTGTGTGTGTGGGGGGGGGGGGGTTAATATATATATATATATATATATATATATATATGTTACTAACATATTTACTTGTATGAGTGATCACGAATTTGGGATGTTCACGTAGCATAGTTTTTATTAACAGGGAAAGCATGTCAAAAGTTTTGCATTCGATTTCACAAAAATAAATAGGTAAAGGTATTAACATATTTATTCTTCTACAGCCAGATCAATCAAACCAGACCACTTTCTACGGCTATATCTTAATGTCAAAACGGATATTGTCCCTAGGTTTGTTAGCGAAACAATTTACAAGGATAAATCTGAATCCTGCTAATTCGCATTCCGTTGGTAAATGTGAATGTTTCACTCAATTATCGTCGTTTTCAAAAGTGGGCCGGCTCCCGAGATGTTAATTCCTCGATCACTTCAGTACAGGGTCAACTTTTATCTATCCTATATATGCTTCTAATATGCAGGCTTACTTCTTTCTCTACGGCCATATAACCAGTTTGTGGCCCTTGGTGATTCTACTGCTGAGACAATAGTATGAAAAAGTGCACGAATTGGCCTAACAAAAAGCCATAGCTAAAACTCTGTCGTCACAGGTTACTTGCAAATGTTGGTATCCTATCAGAGTATCCACTATCATAAGCACATGATATACTAAGTTAAACTCTGTCAATAACTATAATTAGTGTAGTATAAAAGAGACTAATCTTCTAGCCGAAAGATATTTACTAATGATATCGTAAATTATTCAGAAAATATATTATCCCAAGACAAACGAAAATACATTTTGTGTGCTATTGATAGCATTTTATTCATTATGGGAACGTCGAATGCATGGAAAGTTAGAATCGTGATGCTTAAATACGCTGATCAAGTGGAAAGTTGTTCCCAGACATGAATAGGTCGTCAAGATTGAATGGTATGCAATGTAAGCCGCTCATTGATATTTCAATTCGCTTCCATGTTATCCTTTTGGGGAAAGCAATTTGTTTTCAGTCTTTTGCGATGTGTCGGATTTCTCTGTATTTTTACTTTGCTGACGAACGTCTGTGTAGATGAAAAGAAAGAAAAGCATTCTTATTTTTCTAATTTGATCTCTTCCCCAACGTATCAATTTATAAGTATTATTCTTCTATCGATAACAATGTCAACTTTGAATATGCTTCAGTAAGTTTTGATTGTATTTATTTGTATTTAAAGGTAATTTGATCAAACGAATGATTAACCACTTAAGCAATGTGTAAAACAGTTGGAAAAGTTTGATTCGTGACGCTTACAGCCATATCACGTTGAAACACCGATTCTTGTACGATCACCGAAGTTAAACACCGTCGAGCCTGGTCAGTACCTAGATGGGTGACTGTTTTGGAATATTAGATGGGGTAGGTTTGGATCTGTATAATAACAGCTCGGAATTGTTAAAGGGAGAGGAGAGTTCCAATTCCAGTCGGGTTCGTTATATTTCCTTACGCGAAAATACCATTTGGAAAGGTATTTATCAACCTGTTCTCTTCCAGTTATGGGTTAAATAGCAGTATATCATTATTATCAGCAAATTATTATCTCAAAAATATACTTAAAATCCAAGAATATATTCTGTCTTTAAATAACCTGAAAAAGGCGGATAAGTTGTAAGAAAACAAATCAATCAATGTTTGACTCATTTAGGGATAATATTTTTATTTCATATAAAAAGTATGAATAACGAGACGGCAGAATCGAATCGAAAATAGTTTTGAAAATATTTCTGATCAGAAAATGTGTTTTTCTTGTGACTGAGCATGGAGAAGAAGAAAGCAGCGGAGAAAGTAAATCCGTTTGTAACAGAATAAATGATTTTTCAGTTTTATAAGCAAAGCCGAATGATTTTATAGAGTTCCGAAGAAATATCACGCCGTCGATTTGGCCTAAGAATACGCCGATTTCATCAGTGTATAGAGGTATCTCCACCAAAAGTGTATAGGTGTTTCCGCAACAAAGGTGTATCCCCACCAAAGGTGTATAGGTATATCTCCAACAAAAGTGTATAGGGGTATCACTACCAAACGTGTATAGGGGTATCTTCAACTAAACTGTATAGGTGTATCTCCAGCAAAAGTGTATAGGAGTATCCCCACCAAAGGTGTATAGGGGTATCTCCAGCAAAAGTGTATAGGGGTATCTCCACCAAAAGTTTATTGGGTTAACCCCACCAAAGGTGTATAAGGGTATCCCCAATAAAAGTCTATAGGTTTATCCCCACCAAAAGTGTATAGGGTATCCTTACGAAAGGTGTATAGCGGTATCTCCAACAAAAGTGTATAGAGGTATCCCCACTAAAGGTGTATAAGTGTATCCCCACCAAAGGTGTAAAGGGATATCCTCACTAAAAGTGTCCAACTATTTGTCTCCATATGTCTACCATTTTGACACAATTGCAAACTCGGCCAATGTCTTTTTGTCATGTAAGCTACATCTATATTAATCTTTTTAGCCTCACTTATATCTACCGTGTTGTCTATCGTAGATTATAATCTGTTATGTTTATAAATACGAAAGAATACGGCATTAAACCTTTAAATTGTTTATGTGCCTCAGCACAAATAAATCAAATACAACTAAAATGATATAAAATATTAGGTTGGTGCAAAAATAATGACGTAATAATGTCGTTTTTTGACGTTAAAAATACGTCAAAAAACGACATTATTTCGTCATTATTTTTGCACCAACCTAATAGTTTCTCTTCGCCGAATAATAATGAAAAGAAATTGACAATATTACCAGGCAAACGTTTCGAATAAACTAAGTAGAAAAGGAATCATTTGAATCCCTTTCTATATAGCGGTGTTTTCTTCTTGAATATTTCAGTATCGTAGAGCGGTTACATTGATTTACAAAACAGAAGCGAAGCCAGTTGAAGAATCATGTGCTACATGTGGACTTTTTTGGTGATGTGCCGACTAAAATACTTCTACCTTTTATATGGACACTATTACACTGGTTGACAAACATATCTCTGTGACAATTATGCGAATGTATTTTTGGCTAATTTTTATGTGGGGAATTCAAACTTCTAAAGTATTTTGATCTATTACATCTGTTTTTTGTATGGCGAGGGGTTATATATACCCTTTTTACATATATTCATAATAAAATATATTTATTTCTTACAATATTTAAAAAAAACATACTACAGAAATACACAACATAGATTCAGAGCACTGAGAGAATAAAAGACTACAATAATATTTATCATACTGTATATATCAATCAGTTCACAGTAGAGAGATTTGAGTTAGATTTTCGGCTGATTTCGTCTACTTTTCCGGGATGTTACGCAGGAACATCCAGCAGATGTCTCTCGTCACGATGAAGTTTCACTTACCTTGAGAGTTGTTCTCCCGCTTTATAATATCTTTGGGAACATTTCTCTCTGTTTATCATACATTGCTTCAAGATTTGGAGGGAAAATGTTAAAGTGTGAGTGGGAAAGTGAATATTGAATAGCATTCCACACTGCTGCAATATCTCGACCTGAGCTTTCTTATCTAGCGCTCATATATTACCAAGAAAGACGAACATAAATGCTTCCCACGCTCTCAGTACCTTGAGGGTAAGAATCTTCTAATTCCTTATCTTTCAGAATCTCTGACGTCCGCCGAAGATACGCTACTTGATTTTAGATCAGAGAGCGCTGGTGATAAAAGGCTGTAACATACTTGCATATTACTCTCATAAAATTCTTCAATTCGGTCAAGTTTAATATGAAAATGGTGAAAAGCACATCGTTAATGTCCACCAGCGAAGTTCCCTTGGTACGAAAGTACTCCTAGGCATCAAATCTTTCTGATGGTAGTGCAGGAACACAGACCAACTGTCTAGGAGACAGAGAAAGCCACAGAATTTCGTGAAGCCTGCATATCCATAAGATATTCTACTTGAACTGCTTCTACTTGATAGCTTCCAAATGGAGCTCCTTGGACCTACGATTGATTGAGATTAGCTGAGTGGAAAGAGAGAAGGTTAGGGTATTTATTCCTAATGTTCAAGATCAGAATCTTCAGATATCGCTGGGAAGAGTTGCCAATCTGGGGGTTTGTGCAGAAATCCAATGGAGATGAAAAATCAAACAGAGTTATTTTGCAGTAGCACAACCTGTTTTCCATGTTGAAGAATGAACAAACTCATTGTTCCGTGCCCTGAAACAACTGACCTTACATCTACCTCGATCAGGTCCGCACCTTTATCCGGAATGCCAGGAGCTCTTATTACTGCTTATATAGGAACATCATCACAGCCAAATTCATTCAGGGCTTGCTTGGTGACCCAGACTGATTCACTGCCATTTGCTCCTGAATAAATCGATATTGTCATCAAAAGAGACCAGGGTTGAAGCTGCCAATTTTCCAGTATTCAGATAGTTCTAGAGTTAACATTCTTGGCTGACATGAGGTCGAAAGACTTCATTGAATCCATTGCTAGGTCTGCTGCTAAGAACATTCATTCATTGTGTTCCGCTAGACAATTTTGTTTCTCAAGAATCTATCTTATCTATAAGGCTGCCATTCGAACCTCTTTAAAATATGGCTGCCATGTAAGGTCCGATGCTCCTGCTATATAGTTAGATATTCTTGATAAAATTCCAAAAAGAATCATCAATGTTATTGATCCTAACCTGGCTTCTCTGCTTCAGTCACTTCCCACCGTTGTAATATGGCTTCCCTGTGCCTTTTCTATAAACACTTTCATGTATTGGGTTGGTGCATAATTATCAGGCGTTTTCCAGGCAAGTAATTTGTTAATAAAAATTGCTGCGTTGCTTACTTTTTTAATAAAAATATTTTATTTTCAGGTTATAAAAATGCATGTCGATAATCATACGCTGTGGAATAATCATTTAAAAATGTTATTGTTGAATTGCTATGTTTCTTTTTTTCATAATACATATTGTTTAAAAAACGCCTGGTAATTATGCACCAACCCGAGAGTTGCAGCAACAATATGTTCATGATCTTCTATTCTATTATCCTACAATATTATTTTAATATGCTACTATTTTTCCTTCTGATATTTTTATTTTCTTCTCATTCTTTCTCTTATTTGTTGTTGTTATTGTTGTTGTTCTTCTTCTCATTATTATTATTATTATTATTATTATTATTATTATAGCTGCTGTTGTTATTGTTGTCACAATCGCAAAAAATCAAATGCTACAATCGTCTAAATATCGGGAAGTTTTTTTTTATTTTATTTTTCTATTTTGTATCTTAAAAAAAATAAAAAAATGACTCATTCTTTTTGTTCAAAATATTATACACAACAAGTAAAAACTGGACTCCAAAATTCCTTCGTCAAGTCGTAATCTTGGTAGTCGCGCATGCGCTGTCACGGTGTTTGCATGTTGGAAAAGATTTGGCCCAAAGCAAACATAGCTGAATTATGGGCTTAGCAGAGCAAAACAAGCCGCACCAGAAATGATCAGTAGCTGCTTATAGAAATTGATAATAGTTGACAGATCTTGCGTTTGCCGCTGTACTGCACGCATGCGTACACAGTGAACGCGAGAAGAATGAAACAAGAAAACAGGCGATAGGAAATTATCAACCAAAGAAAGAATTACTTCTTTAAAAGAAAACTTAAAGAAGTGGGAAAGATTCTAAAAGAGGAGAAAAGTTTTTGGATTAAAAAAAAAGAAATACATGAGAAATGAAGTTGGCTTCTGAACGCTGGTTGCCTCATTGTAAATACGGCAATTTTTGAAAATGAAAATAATATAAAATAATGTTCTTATGATTTGTTAATCTTTGTTATAGAGTTAGTTGTATATTAAATGCATAGCACCGATTTTCTTCATTCCCAGGGAAATGATATCTGACATGAGATTTCTAAAATATTTGATGAGGGATTTCCTTCTAGAGACTTTAAAAGTTGACTTCAATATACTTTTATCTTCAAAAATGTTTGACTCGAGACTATTCTAGATAAAATGCTTACGGCCATATCGCATTGAAACATCGATTCTCGTACGAGCACCGAAATAAGTAACATCAAACCTAGTCAGTACCTAAATGGATGATTGTTTGGGAATATTAGGAGCTGTAAGCTTATATGTGAGGGCAGTGTAATGAATAATGCCTCGGAATTGTTAATTGGAGAGTTTCAAAACGCGTTGGCCAAGCCTTTCTTTTATCTTTAATGCAATCTTTCTTGAGTATTCCATCATTTTCCGAGCATTTTTTGTTTTTTGACGACTTTCTTTCATTTCTCTCACTTACCTTTCATTTGTTCTTGTCAATTTTATCTCTTTTTCGTTAATGTTATATTCTCTCTCCCTCTCTCTCCCTCTCTCTCTCTCATGTGCTTCTGATGGATTATCTTGTTTCCGACAGGTTTACTTCTACGTCTGGTCTGATACATTCAGCCAAGTTAAGCAGCTAGTACCTTGATGGGTGACTACTTGTGAATAGCAGGTGCTTTCAGTTTGGATGTGCGTGTAATGTAATGGATAATGTCTCAGAATTGTTAATCAGAGAGCCGAGTTCCAATTTCATTTTATATTCACTGACGCGCAAATACCAATGTATAACTCAACATCTTCTCCCCCAGCTATGGGTTAATTAGTAAGACTCGCATCACTAAATCCTTATTATCTCCCCCGACCCCATAAAAATTCTTGCCATCTAAAAAATAATTTCTGGCTTTAAATAACCTGCTATGTCTTGATAAGCCGTAGATAACAAATCAATTAAATACTGATTAGCTACACAATCATGTTTTTTAGATTAATTTAAATTCTCACAAAAGTGGGGGTTCAGCTTATATATTGATTTTAATATAGAATTGATCACCCATTTTATCCACATTATAATTTCTTGTTTGTTTATCAAATTCTGATTAAGTATGAATCCAGCTCTTCCCCACTCAGCTATGGGTTAATTAGTAAGATTTGTATAACTAAATCATCATGACCGCCTCTTCCACAAAAAAATTCTTGCACTCTAAAAAAATATTTTCTGGCTTTAAATAACCTGCTATGGCTTGATAAACCGTAGGAATCGACTCAATCACTCAACCTACCTTTTCATATAAATTCTGTTATTTGGAGTGTTATGGCCAAACCTTTAGCATTCACTCTCTTCTCAAGTTAGTTTTAATTTTAGTTTCTAATTGTTCAGAATTTGCAACAAAAAGACAATCTCAATTTTGCCAATGGCTGACGAGAGTCGATGGCTAAGAAACAGTCACTACAGGCCGTAATATAAAACTGTCCTGTTTCAGATTGTCGTCTCTCTTTTATACTCTGTGTATTTCCACGTGGTGAGGTGTTTATTGATAACACAACTACAATTCGTGTACGAGATACATGGAACTTGTTCTAGGAAAACCTATCTAGCTTCCGCATGTTCGTTTGGAAACCGAGTTCGCCATATGTAAACGCCACTGACAATGTAAAATTGACGAAATGACTTGCATTAAAACCTTATCAAACAAAATTTCGTGATAGAGAGTTATAAAATAAGCCCGAATATTATAGCGAAGAAAACGGCGACTTACCTCGTAAAACCAAGCGACAGCGTGTCGCGTGTATTCTACGACGGAAAAAGTGTCGAAAAAGAAAACTACTTACCAAACAGAGGGGCACGTATTCCGCATAACATGCTGAAAATGGAATAATTGAATTAAAGAAAAAAACAAGTCAGTCGCAGAAGTCGCTATAAAAGTATTTTGATATGCAAATTACGGAAAATCATATCCCAGCTGTCGACGAATGGAAGAAATAGGTTCTGCCGATAAAAGCAGTTGGTGTTCTCAATTCGGGAGGTGAAAATTCGGGCATTTTTGGTTTCGGCGTTTGTCAGAGAGTGAGTTATTTTTCTGACTGGTTACACGCATTGTGATTTAAAATAGTACCGGCGAATCGAGTTTTCAGCATTTCTTTCTGCCCACGATATTCGAGTCTGGCCTTACAGTGATTCTTCTTTGTCTTGTGGAAGTAATCTGCGACAAATACTTCCTTTGCTTTTAGAACGCTTATATATAGACGTATACAAAATCGCTGGCAGCTCCTATATTTCTTCTCAACAAACAAGGTTTCAGAATTTTCAGTGGTTAGCACAATGCCACCAAGAACACGACAGTACAAAAATGGGTCCACTCTACAAAAATGTTTGACTCCAGACTATGTTAGATAAACTAGTTGCATCACTTCATGCTTTTCAGAAACCGTTGATTTTTAAAGTATAAAACACTTTGAAAAAAAGGTGTGGTAAAATTTAACACCATTTATAAATGTTTGATTAGTAATAATTAACATATAATTAATAATTAACATATTTGTAGACGAAATACCGAAGATGCATTTTTATTTTTATTCGATTCAAACAGAGCTGCGACTTCGAAAATAAACGCAATGAGACGCTGATATAACTGTCAAAAGGGGACGCAAACGGAATTATGTCTTATAGTTGGTTATTGAATTTGATGACATAGCGATTGTGGGTTCAATCCGTGGGCTGGGGACTGTCAGGTATAGTCAGATGCAGATTTACATTATATAGAGCAATAAAAGAAGAGAAACAGTCTTTGTGCTGCTAAAAGTCTTTAAGCAAAATGATCGTTCCTCGCTTATTAGTGATTAAATAATTGGTGACACCATGGTTGTGAGTTCAATTCCTTGGCCGAGCAGTGTTTACTTGCACTCAGTGGAAACCGGCAAGCAGTAATTGACCATAAGTATAAATAAGATCTAGACAATATCCCTAGACATGGGCAGTGGAATGAGAAAAGTCCGTAGATTAAATAAAGGGTTCCGTTCATTATTACCTGTAGATCGATATACACCTGAGTAAGACTGGAGAGCATAATAACAGTCAAATCGTTGTAAAAAGAACAACACAGATGAGGACAATAGTCCGGATAAAATAATTTAAATAGGAAAGAAAACATTGTAAAACAGTGAAGTCATCGCGTCTTTAAACAAGTCAAACATGAAAGATATAAAATATATACGGTTTATTCTTTGTGTCGACTGAGGTAGAGGGGGTTGAAAGAGAAAGAGAGAAAAAAGAGGAAAATACGAAGAGGAAGAGAGAGTGAGAGGAACAATTTTTGAAAAACCTCAATAACTGAAGAAACAAATTATTCCTGGTTTACAAACATCGAGCCCGGTGGGTGGGAGTATCTGTGTCCCTTTTTTTTATTTTTCCTCATCTTTCGTCTTGATCTACCCAAATAAATAGCATTTCACACTTTATTTTTTTCTCATGTCAATTTTGATTTTGGCTTTTCATTGATCAATGTTTACAACGAAAAGAGAATTTCTTTTTTTTTATTTCGCCACCAGCGGACCAGAAGCCATGACGAGAAGACAGCCTGCAACATTTATTGTTATATCCAATACCTTAACTTCTTTACATACTTTGCCAAACGCACACATACACACATACACTCTATTTTTCTCACACTGACACTCACACATACGCACAAACACACACAACCATACATACGCCCGCATACACCAGGCGGTTGAAAAAAAAAGGATTTTTCTTCCCTCTGCTTTTTAAGAGTAATTATATTGTTATCATTCCATACAAATGTTCAGGAACTTTAATTATCATTATTTCTACCTATCTTCTTTTTTGTTCTTTCTTTCGTTCCTTCTTTTTCTTTCATTTCTTCTCTGTGTTTTTTTTTTCTTTATTTCTTTCATTCTTTCGTTCGATCCTTTTCCTTGTATTTCTTCAAGTTTGTTTCATGTTTTTCATCATTTTTACCTAATTTTTATTTTATGTCATTCTTTCATTAACCTTTCTATATTTATTCATTCGTTCTTTTTTTTAATTCGACCATTTACTTGTCTTTATATTTCCTTAGCTTTATTATGTTTCTCTTTTAATTTTCCTTCTTTCTTTATTTTTCTTTTATTGCTCCCATTTTCTTTCTGTCTTTCTTTTTTTCTTTTCCTTCTTTTTCTCTTCTGCTCTATTGGCCCGTTTATTTGTACTTTTGTCTTTTTATCCTTTTTTAATTATTTCTTTCTTCCATATTTTCATTCTTTTGTCTCTTTATTTTTCATTCTATTTTAGTCTTTCATTTCCTCTCTTCCTTTTCTTCCTCCGATTGTCTTTTATATTCTTTAATTTTGCAAATAACCTGTATATTTCTCTTCGATTTTTTGCACGTTTAATTTTGGTTCAATAATTTTTTTTTTTTTTTTTTCATTATTTTTGCTGTCTTTATCTTAATTTAATTTCACGGTTTCAAACTTTTCCTGCTACAATCAAATTTCTTAGAATATTTCCGAAATTTCGTTTTCTTGAAATGTCTAAATTGCCAACAAAAACAGAAACAATTTCACGGATATTGCAATTTATTTTTGTTTACTTTGATTAACTCAGCCCGTTTCTGCATATATCTCTCCTTCGCCTGTGTGTATGTTTGTGTGCTTTCGTCCATGCAAACGCATGCTTATATATTAGGTTGGTGCAAAAATAATGACGTAATAATGTCGTTTTTGACGTTATAAAATACGTCAAAAAACGACATTATTACGTCATTATTTTTGCACCAACCTAATATATATATATATATATATATATATATGTATATGCAAGAATTTCTCAGAATTAACTTGTAGAAAAAACTATGTATTAAGGAAAAAATACAACGAGAAAATTGTAGATTTCGCCGTCGCGTTTCGTCCAATGTAGGCTTTTCACGGCAAAGAACGAAATTTTTTTTTCCGTGAAAAAGTGTATATTGGACGAAACGCATAGAATAAATCTACAGTTTTCCTATTGTCCTTTATGTATATATATATATATATATATATATATATATATATATATATATATATATATATATATATATATATATATAAATTGGATTAAGTCCGACAATTATTTACTATATTTTTTATTTATACGTTATTTTTATAGATATAATTTATGTAAATGTTCTTTTTTTTAATTAAGCATTGAAAAATACATTAAGAGAGACTTTTCGTACAAAATATTTGCTTCTCCGATATGAATCGAACCTGTAATCCTAATGCCAATCAGATTTGTGGTTGAATAGTTAACAGTACATCAGATTAAATAATAGCTCCAATTAGAGTTACAGGTTCGAAACCTGCCGGTTTAAGTACATATTTTCTACGAAATTTCTCGAATATCCAAGCCAGTAAATGTAATTATTACTGTTTAATAAAGGGCACGGGTCATCCCAAGTTTTGCAAGTTCTAGTCCTGTTGCAAAACTTGGGATGACCCATGCCCTTTGTGCCTCCATGAGAAACTACACATTATTAAGCTTCTAAACAATAAAAATCTATTAAACAACAGGCATGAATTAACGGTTTTCTGCCGAGACTACCAAACTTACGCTCCGAATAACTAACTAAAAACACGCATACAATAAAATAAACTTTAAAATCCATAGCCCATATACATAGTTTTAATACCCTACAAAAAAAGATATAACCCTTTATGAAGTCGTCAAAAAACAAACGTTACGGCTTTTTTATATACACAAATCCCTTTCATAAAGAGATATAGTAAAAGAATGAAATAAAAAAATAAATAAATCTCCATAGACGCTCAAGCCAGACTATGCGAAAACTTCCTCCGTCGTTAATTTAGCCACCCCCATCTTACCCTGACCCGGCATCTATGAAAGTAACTCTATACTGATATTTATTAACACCCCACCCCTGCATATTCTAAAAAATCCGCCCTTGATGTTACCATGGAAATTTTGATTTCAATTCTGAATATACAGTGTAACCCGGATATAAGAGAAACCCGGATATAAGATAGATTTTCTCTGGTCCCAAATTAGAGCCATACTTACCTAAACAAAATAGACCAAACCCGGATATAAGAGACTTATTCTCCGGTCCCAAAAACTCTCTTATATCCGGGTTACACTGTACTATTAAAACTCGTAAATTTCAGAAATAAATTATTCCAAAAAAAAGTTTGTTTGAAGATGGAACAGAGCCTACTCAAGTTAATTCAAATATTATTTTGAAGTTTTCGGCTCTTGTTTTGAAACATGAGACCTCTTATGTAGCGAGTTGGAATCATAGTTTTAAATAAATAATTATATATATATATATATATATATATATATATATATATATATATATATATTGTTACGAATGCAGATAGCCCAAAGACGCATACACGCATATATTAAGGTTAATATCCGCTTGACAACAGAAGAGGTCACCTGGGAGTCTCGAGACATTTTTTGGAAGGAAGTCAAGAGTTTGACTAACCCAGTTACCGGTAGCAACAGACGTCTAGACAGAATCTAGACAGGAGACTGACGTAAGGTCATGAAGCAGCAGGAACTGGAATTCGCGCCAAAATGCAAGACACGTGGGAATAAGAAAATTACTTGGAAGTCAGTTGCCGTCTTGTCTTTGAAGGAGCAAGACTCGAAATCGAAGCGATGATAACTTACGAACGGAAAGATGAGACACATTTTGGTAATGATGGAACTTGTCCGATTCATCATAAGCAACTCTGGATAAGAAATATAAGTATGTATATTTCTGTTCGTTAGCTCCAGATTGAAGAAGATAAATCGAGTTATTTATCACAGAAGACAGAAGGAAATTTGTACGCTGAGAATACAGCCTGTATTTGAAGAAAGAAAACAGAAAACAAGAGAGAAGGAGAAAGTAGATATATCTGTTGCAGCCGGACCGTGTGTGAAATTGAATTTGTGTAAAGAAAAAGAAAGAAAGAAAAGAGGAAACGTGAGAGAGAAAAGAAAGAACAATGAGTAAGAGATAGAACTGAATATAAAAATAATTGACTATATATTTTGGACCCGTGTTAGAAAGATACACATGCACCCATAAACTTTATGTTCTCACAAACACCTTTCCACATGTCAAGATAGTAATATATAAATCCTATCCCATTTCTTTTTTTGGTTATGCGTTGATTTCTGCATTCGTAGTTATTCATACTTATTTTTTCTTATCCGTTCAGGTTCAGTCGAATCCGCTTGGATTTGGGCATATTTTGGTATCCCAACAGAAGTCTTAAGTTTCTGGTCGTCGGATGCTTTACTCATGCTTATATTTTTCTTTTATTATAATATCCTGTGTATATGTATATATTAAAATTCTTAAACCAAAATTTATTACGCCTTATCATTCATCCTTGAATTGTGGATCAGTATTTGTGTTGAAACAGAAGCGAACCTGGGAAAAGATTACTGTTTGATTATCCCAATCGAACAGTTTTCTTTAAAATATTTTTGTTTACTAATTGTCATGGTCTGAGAGAGATAGCCCGTATCTCTAAATAGACGTGATAATGTATATATCTCCTGGTCGGCGTATGATTGCATTATAAATTATTCGTCAAGTAGGGCATATGACAATATATGTATGTGTGTGTGTGTGTGTGTGTGTGTGTGTGTGTGTGCTCAGCCCATCACAAGGTATCTAAATGGACCTCATTGCTTTTGGAACCAGTGTTGCAGCGCTTAAGTGGATTTTGCATAAAGGATTCATTTTCTTTTGTGGAACGTATTCAAAATCTGTTTCTTCTGGCAAGTTCATGTCTTCTTTTGACGTCTCTTCCCTATATATTTGTGTCCCTCTTGTGGAAACTATTAATATTTGTTGCGATTTATTTTATCGCAGTTCTTTGTCTCCACCAAGTATTCCTGAGTCTGTAATTGTGGAGTTGATGAAATTTGCCACTTCATCTGTCGAATTCAGTTTTGATAATACCATGTTTCGACAGATTGACGGGGTAAATCTGGATTACCCTTTGAGTCCGACACTTGCTAATATTTTTGTCGGCTTTCACGAAGAGAGAATACGTAGGAATGCACTTCGTTTTCAGCTGTATTGTAGGTATGTTGATGAGACTTTTTGCTTATTCAACAACGAACTTGAGGCTGATCAGTTTCTCTCTTTTCTAAATGGTATCGATCCAGCACTGAGGTTTTCTGTCGAGAAGGAATCCAATTTTCAATTGGCCTTCTTGGATGTATTGGTACATCGAACACCTACATTTTTTCTTACTTCAGTTTATAGGAAAGCAACATTTGCGGGGTTATATACGTGTTGAGATTGCTTTTGTCCTACAAAACGGAAGATAAACATTATTACACCTCTACCTCATAGGCATTAATGATCTGTTCAGAGTCTTTCTTGGGTGATGAAATCAATTTTGTTAAGGAAACCCTATGTGGTTTAGGGTATTCCCACCGATACTGTTCATTCGGTCATCCGCAACATGATTGAGGAGTTCAGAAGGATCAAACCCTGTACTGTTAAAAAGTCCTCTGTTTATCTTAGATTGCCCTGGATTGGATCCAATGAGAAAGTATAGTTAGACAGAGTTCATCTATTGTTCGGCGTTGTTTTTTCTCGGCTGAGGTTCACATAGTTTTTCAAACCCGGCCTATGTTTCGTTCTGGGTGTAAGAACTTTCTGCCTTCCCGTCAAATTAATTCTATTATTTACAAATACGTTTGTAGTTGCGGAGAACTACTCAACGCGTAGACATAAGAATTAAACAACATATGCCCACTAAAATCAGGAATCACACCTTGTCTTTGAATGGACGTGTCCCAAATACCTATGATTCCGCCATATGTGAGCACCTCTTAAATAACAGAGGGTGTGCGGCTAATTTTAGTGCTGACTGGTTCACTGTTTTGTTCCGGTCACACTCTTTATTTCACCTCAAAGTGCTGGAGGCACTTTATATCCGGTCTCGCAAGCCTTCCCTGTGTAAGCGTGACTGTTTGTTAGGACTCGCTGTTATTTGTCTCTAGCCCCTTGTGTTCCTTGTTTTCCTCCACATTTCCTTTTCATTGCACATTTTCTAGTGTTTTTAATTTAAATTAATCTCCCGTGGAGGCCTAAAGAGCGGGAGCGAAAACGGTTGCTTCGTTTTTAATATGTCTAGCAATATTAAACTTCACACTTTTATTTCTGTGATTAAATTTTGTACCTACAAAAATATCTTTATATATATATATATGTGTGTGTGTGTGTGTGTGTTTGTGTGTTAATTTAAAGAAAAAAGAAAAAACAGACCACTTTAAGTTTTTATTAGTTATAATTTATTTCACCAGATTTTATTTTTCTTTAGATCTTCAGAGTTCACTTTCATTATATATATATATATATATATATATATATATATATATATATATATATATATATATATATATATATATACACATATATATATAAATTTTCTAAAGAAATAATGGATTCATTTTTAATCCGACATTTTACTCCTTCGCTGACTTATCGGAGTTTTTAGGCTTCTTCTTGTTACATTGTTCCAGTTCCCTAATCTTTGTATCAAATTCGAGATCTATTTAAGATATTTTTGTATTTCTCCCTTTGTTGAATGTTATTTTTCCACATGTATCTAATCCGAAATCCATACAGATGTTATCACTGAGACATTTTACTTTATTGAGGATACCATTCAACTCAATGTCGTCTTTGACAAACAGTTTGATATCATCCATGTAGAATAGGTGATTAAACTCTTACATTTTTAATTTCTATCTATAGTTATTACTGTTTTGTTCATGTGAATGGGGATTCAGGACAGGGAGAACGACAGTGAATTTCGTTAAAAGATTCCTTCCTCAAGCAATTGGAAGTGGCAGTACCCTTTGTTTGATTTGGGCATAATGTACATTGACACAGTTTCATGCTATATTTAAGGAACTTAAATATCACCGAGGAAACTGTACATTTTCAAAGCTTTAAGGATACAAGTGTGTGGCACACGATTGTAAATGCTGCTTTAGTTTATGCATTGAGGTTATCAAATGTAATTGCGTGTTCTAAGAGCATTTATCTATTATACATTTAACGATTCAAGAAAAAAAGCAACGAGACTCCAATTGTGCATCAACAATAAAATATGTACTGAAACAATAACATACAAAAGAACCATGCAATAGTGTGTATTAATTAAGGAAGAAAAATTTGCTTCCCTTTAACTGTATTCTGATTAAGATTGAGTGTTCAAAAGAATTTCTTTTGAATATGAATGTTCAGGATTCTCTGTTGTTAGAATAGAATGCAGTTAATTAAGAAGTATGTTGTTTTGAGAAAGTAATAGAGTTCTGGTTCATGAACTTGACTTAGTCACAAAGAGCAAGAATATGTGTAATATGATACAAAAATCTGTGTCTGCGTGTACGTTGTGAGTAAAGTCGTGGAGATGTGTAGACAGGCGTAAATAGCTGGACGACTTGCGAGAAAGTCGGTAAGTGTTGTTAGCAATGTTCTTTAACGTCTGACCGTACGTTTAAGACAGGAGCTCTTGAAGATTAAATCTTGGCAACAAGGAAAAAGATGAATAAGTAGAACACGAGAGAGGCTTATTCGTGTTTTGTTTATATAAGGTTGTGTCTCATGTGACAGGCTTAAAACTTTTTCGTGGGAATATTATTCCTCGCGTGCAGGCGATTTGATTCGTCGGAATTGACCAATCAGTAAGCTAGTTTTGAGGAGATTAGCCAATGAATGCTTGCAGTGTGATCTGTATGTATGTATGTATGTGATGACGATGATGATCGCTACTCTATCAAAAGCTGTACGGTAATCTATCCAAGCTGTGCTGAGATTTCTATCATTTTTCATGAAATTTTCCAGGATCATTTTATTTATTAGTCATTGATCTCGGCAGCCTTATGAAGCTCCTCGACATCCCATCTGTTCCAGGGAATGAATGTTGTTTTTAACGAGAAAAGTGTAATCACTGTCCGCCAGGACAGGCGTAACCAATATATATGTGGTGGACTAACATGTTATTGGCTTATAACTTAATGGTTATCAGTTTCACATATATAATACCTTCAATGATCCATTCTGGAATTTCATTTCGATTATTATCATTGATAAATTTTGTGCAATAGGACGAAACGCATTACATGAAAACATTTAGCTCTTTCTCATAGAAAGTGGAAAAGTTTTTCATGTTTCATGTGGTTTTCAAAAGGGTTTCTCATTTCCCTAAAACTCTACTAAGAATGAAATTGATACGTCTAAACACATCCCACACGGCACAATATAGAAAACAAAATAAAAATATATCATAATCATCGTTATAATAAAAGTTAAGCCTACTTTAAAAATGTCTAAAATATTAAGCGAATGGCTTGAGAAAACCAACATGATGGATAATTACTCGCGATAATCAATCGTAAAAACAAAACAAAAAATTCGATTTTTAATATATTTGCCCTGCATTGTTTTTAATCATTTCTCGACACGCTTCGTCTAACAACAGGATCACTTATAAGCCCAAAGCTCAATCACATTTTAACCATTTGGGAGAGAAAAAAGAGATTCAGACAAATATTCCTGAGCAACCAACAGAAGATGGCGTTCATCAATGGTAACTTTTATTTTCAGTAACTTTCCATTCAGTTATTAACATACAACCATTTTAAATTTTTTGGGTCGGCATTAACTAACGTTTAATAAAATTTAATTCAAAACCCATTAAGAACTATTGATACGATATCTCATTTGTGAATATCTCATTATTCGAATTGAAACATTCCAACTGTAAAGCTATGTAGAGAAATAAATATGAACTCCTTAGCCGCAAATTCCGTTTGATAGCTTGCAGAGTCAGTGGATGGCAATGATTATGTAAAACAAATTGTTTCAACACCGGAATTCTGTCGACGTGAATAAAACTTATCGTTTAAATACAAATTATGAAATACATAAATATATATATATTTCGTCTCCTGTACAAAGCAGATGACATTTTCTTTCTCATTTTTTCTAATGACATGTCTCTTTAGGACGATGGCGAGCATGTCTGACCAGATATGACGTTTCTTTATTTTCTGTCAATTGTCAAGCGTTTGAAAAAATGAAAGTATTAGATATTTCCGCTTATATTCACAAAGGTTTTCCTTCTCAGCCTTTAATTTTCTTGGGAGTTTTGCCAAATTATTTATTTATTTTTTTTTTTTTTTTACTATTTTTAAAATCGATAGCAGGATACATTCTATTAAAATCTATTGCCAGATTGTTTTGACTATTAAAAACTATTTCTGGGTGTTTTTTTTTATTATTATTAAAATCTATCGCTGATTTTCTTTATTTTTCTTTATTAAAATCTATTGTTGTAATTTTATACTATGTAAATGTATTTTTATATGTTCATAGTTTATTGACCGCAAGTTTGAGATTTACTACTTGCCCATAGTTGGGAGCCTAACAGCTGCTACTACTCCGGGTCAGTGTGTATGTGTGTGTGTGCGTGTATATATATATATATATATATATATATATATATATATATATATATATATATATATATATATACGTATATATATATGTATATATATATATATGTATATATATACATATATAAATATATACATATGTATATATGTGTATATATATGTATATATTTATGTATATATATATATATATATATATATATATGTGTGTGTGTGTGTGTGTGTGTGTGTGTGTGTGTGTGTGTGTGTATTCAAAAATACATGCTTCATTTCTTACGGTGAAATAGTGTCGTCGTCATTTTACGTACACGTCGTTTATTTTTTTAAATTTAAAATTGTATTTATTAATTTTACTTTATTTTTTTTACATTTATTTTATTTATTTTATTTATATTTATTTTATTTTTTCTTCCAAATTAATGAATATTTTGTTTCTTTATATTTACGCAGGTGCACCTCGTTTCCACATTACAAAGAATAAATATCAATCAGTTAATTCCTTTACAAGATTCGAGAATAACAGGAAACCACTTTGTGGGATTGGTGAATTTTAAATATCCAGTGTATATATTAGTCATAACGAATTTAGTATCGGAAATAAGGAAATTGAAGGGTATAGGTTGTTTTTGGGGTACTTCTGTCGGGCTCCGAAAATAATACAAAACGAAATATTAACCTAAATACAAGAAAATGGCCTCCTAATTTGGAAAGTTTTATATGGATGACATGCATGGCGTCCAAACCGTTCACAAATTTCTAAAATGTTATCTGCATGTTTTCTAATAGCAATGATTAAAGAGCGCTTCAAAAGGATAAAGACCTTCAAATCTTAAAGAAAACCATCCTCATTAAACGCTATAGTCGCTAAAAGATTACAAATAGCTTTACCAAATAACAAGAACCACATCACTTAAAGACTTGCAACAAGAGCAATAACAAAAATAAAAAAAAATTATCATTCTTATTAAATATATATATATATATATATATATATATATATATATATCTGTGTGTGTGCGCGCGCATGTGTGTATGTGTGCGTGTGTGTGTAATAACTATGATAATAAGAAAATCAATGTAGCCAGACACAAATCTTAAACCCACACACAATATTAACAGACATTAAATTTGCCACGCAAAAATACACATGCTTTCGTTATTCGTAAACAAAAACCTCCTAAATGAAAAAATGGGACTTGTCTTAACACCGGCAAATTAACTTAAAAGTAGAGTAAATGCAATTTTTTTCGTAAGTTATTTTTAGCATCGCTTGAGAATGGAACCGAGCTGCGAATTTTAGGTTTAAATTTTCAAGTTAAATTTTAAGATTCAAGCAATGATTTCGAAACATTAATTTCTGTGTCACGATGGAGACATATTTAAAAAGTTATAACATATACATATATATATATATATATATATATATATATATATATGAAATATGAAATACAAAGGAACGTGGGTAGATTTCTGAAACTGATATTTATAAAATTAACTTATAATGCACTAAAAGAAAATATTTGTATCTTCACAAAGTAATTCCGTTTCACAATAAAATATATGTAATTTAAATTCATTTAAATATATTTTTACCAAAAATATAATTACTTTAATTTTCAACCAAACCAAAAGGAAAGATCATATTTTTCACGTTTTAAAGAAATTTTTTTTCATTGTATCATTTTGAGAATCTCTTTCAACTTCTTTGTTTTTGAATGTCCTTCCAGATATGAAATGTTTTCAGGGCCGAAACAAAGAAATTTATGTAGGTGAGTCTTGTATTTAATTCTGAAGAATAATACTTTTTTTTTTTTTTGCTAATGCAGGACATCCATATATATATATATATATATATATATATATATATATATATATATATATATATATATATATATATATATATATATAATATTAACTATGGGGTTAAATTGAGAAATGTTCTATAAATGATATACATTCGGATAAAAAATGATGAACTAATTCTCCACGCAGTTTTTACTATTCAAGCTTGGTTCTATTTTGACAGGTTAATAACGGTGAAATACATAATTCCTTTCCGAACACGCTGATATATATATATATATATATATATATATATATATATATATATATATATATATATATATATATATATATTTGTGTGTGTGTGTGTGTGTGATAAGTGTTACTTCTTTACAAATGAAGACCAGCTGTTCCCTATTGACCTGCAGGTGACTTTGCAAGACAACGTCCTTCATGCATACATTTTTTTACATATTTGACGCACAAAAGCTTTTGGAGAGTTTAGAAAGTCAATTCCACCCGTTGCACGCTCATATGTCGCTAACTCGGCATTAGATTGCCGGGTATTATGCGATCTTTCATGAGTACAAAACCCAGCACGAGATATTACATCCTCAGCTTTTAACGTACTATCTTTTGCGGTCGAGTCTACATAAATTTTCGTTGAGTCTACATAACTTACCGTCTTTTTCACTCCAAATGCTGAACCCTTTTAACCTGAAAGCGAGTGCAACCATCAAAAACTACACCCAGACCGATTCTCGGCAGGGTTAGGGTTATTTTTTCGTCTTTGACAATAATTTCAGAATCTTCACGTTTTCTTTAACACCCTTGAAACCATTATTGGGTTCGTATCTTGGGCGCATACATAGAACGCGTTCTTCGCTAAACAGGTTTTTCTCATCCTGAGATGACGTACCCGCGCACTTGATTATGAATATTTTTTGGTGTGTGATTTTGTTCGTTGGTGAACTGTCTGGTGCAAAAGGCTACCACTTGATTTTAAATATATACCAATAGCGCGTTTTTATTAAATCTTTCCAAGGTTTTGAGATCATATCGATATATTCTTTGGAGAAAATACAAGTGATGTCAAAACGAACGGATTCTAGACACTGATCTTAATGTCGATTGATATGTTTTTTGTTTTCCAGCTTACCGAAGGTTTTGCTCACTTTTTCGATTCTAATATTGATTACGGAAGAAGCATCTATAAAAAAAATAGTTTCACGATTGCAGTATTCTCACGTTTTGTGTCTGTGCGCGCGCGTGTGTGTGTGTGTGCCTGTGTGTGTGGTATATGTGTGTGACTCTCTGTATGCGTGTGTGTGTATCTCAGTGTATGCGTGTGTGCCTATGTTATGTCTGTGTCGCTATGTGTGTGTGTCGCTATGTGTGCATGGGGTGTTTGTGTGTGTTTGATTATGTATATGTTCGTGTCTGTATGTGTGTATGTCTGTCTCGCTATATGCTATAGGCGAGTGGTTAGAACGTTTGCTTTCTAACCATGAGACCGGGATTCGAATCTCACCATGGTCGAATTGACAGGAAGGCGACTGTACTGGATGGAGGTCGATCCCAGCGTGCCGCACCTTTGGAAAGTACCTGAAGAGCATACAACAGATTGACCCAAGACTTGTGAGCGAAATTGGGGAGACTGATAGCGTCAATAGCTGTGCTAGCACGAAGCCACAAGTCATTTTGGCCGAGGAGTGTTGAGCATGCTAGCCTGGTTCAAATTGTTGATCACGCTACATAACGCGCTCTCTTCCAGAAACTGTAACTAAGGTCGGTTCATCGTAGTTGCAGTATGAACCACAGATGGATGTTGAGTAAACACAAATGTACATGAGCGAGTGTCTGCAATAGGGATTGGCTATCCGCCCTAGTAAACTCGTATCCTCGAATACGAGTGATCAGCTATTCTTATTCTTGCTATATGTATGTGCGTATCTGTGTGCATGTGTGGCTATGAGCTTGTATGCGCGCGCGTCCGTATATTTGTTTACTGAGAACTTTCTAATTGCTTGCCCAAACTTTTCTCGCCAAATGTAATATTTGGCGAGTGTTCCTTATCTGAGGTTTATGCAACACTCCAAGTAAATCAGTCAAAACGAGTTTGTATTCCTCTCGGAACCATTTTACCATTTCTGTCTTTAAATGAATGGTTTGGGATCTAGTTGGAACATTTGCAGGGCCATCATTGGAATTAATCCGGTTGTCGGAACCTGAAGATTCATTATTCGAATAGGAGTTTGTTCATATGGCAAATTTTTCGACGTCAGGTAGGTTCCATCCTGAGCGACGGGCTATCTGTTTATCCACTGGAAGAGCCATACTAGACTTTTTGGTTTGACTTTTAAAATTTCATATTGTTCCCATAAGTAAGGCACAGGTTCAAACCTCCATCCAAAGTTGCTCGGCACATTGGTTAATGTTTTTTTACAGACAGAGTTCCGATGGGGATCTTTCGCGACCTCATAACGCAACATCCATTCACTCTTAGGTACTATTAACATATTGCGTGTTCGGATTTTTCCTTCTCTTAGATGGATTGCCAAGATTCAGAGACGCGACTGGAATTCAAAAAGAAAGACGGTGGAAAAATACATTGAAAAAAGAAGCTATTCAACAAAAAATATTATTATATTAGAGTATTATGTTTAAAGAATACATTAATAATTATGACAAAAAAGGGATGGTTATTTTTGTCTATTTATTTTGTTGCTACGGCTCCTGTTAATCAGATTAGTTGTTAATTAAAAAATATTATCGTTGATAAAAAAATAAGTTAACATTCGTTTAATAAAGTTTAGAATTTATACGAAGGATAACGTATCAGTGCTGTGAAATTAAAAAAATAATATTCATATTGTTTAAAATTATAAGATTAAGCGAAAAGGCTTGAAAATTGAAAAATTAATATTTTAGTTATTTATTAATTTAAAGAAAGCAGTGATATTATTTATCAGAGTTGTTTTTTTAGATATAAGATTATTGATAACTCATTTGTTTTCGTAAAATTATATACAAACTTTATTCAATCAATCATTCATTTGTTCGTCCATCTGTATATTTAGTTATTTATTTACTGAACTTGTGGTAATTCAAAAATACGTTCTTAAGTAAGCGCTGGAAGGGGTCATCAAGGAAATAATTTGACTTGGTTCATCAGGAAGTCTGAGGTCTTTCAACATCATACACCCCATCACCAAGTCGACCCAATAAGGGGAGATAAATCCCTGATTCTCCCTCACAATCAAACGGTAACAGCTACTCCGGCCTATTTAAAGAATTAGACGAAGAAAGACCACGTTTTCCGCACACCCGACTGGATGTTTATAACAACTAATCCGCTGTGCGGATTATCTTTTAAATGGTCCACAGTGGGGACTGACTTCTTTTCTTTCTTTTTCGGTGGATAGCAGTTTCAATGGATAACCGAGGAGGTCTTAACATTATTATTACAGGTCAGTTAACTTTGAATGGATGTATTAACTAGATGATTTGGGACTTTGTCGTTAGTCGTTTATCCACTGAACCTCATGATGTTGTTTCAAGGATCTCGCCGATGTCCACGTCGAATTCGTACCAGGCGTGTTTGTCACTGGCTGGGCGGGGGCAATTAATCTTTCTTCGAAATGGAGTATCAGGCTCCACTTGAACCTCTGCTTGGAGGAACTGGGCACTGTGGTGAGCTTCCCTGCCCTGCATCTCCTCCGTCTCACCAGGAGAAACTTCTGCGCACTGCTGTTGTTTCGACTACACCTGACACTTCACTTTTGCCTGATGGAATTTTAGGCCGCGCATATTCTTGCACATCTTCCACATGGGCATATCAGTCTCGTTGTCCGTAGATCCGTATCTTAGTTCGTTTCCGTTTCATCCATCCTAATGGGGATCTCATCCCTCCCTCTCGGGATCCCCTGGGGATATTTATTCGCATGTGTTTCAGTAGCGTTTACAAGAATTGCGTAAATACACAATCCCAGAAATACACTTTGTGGGCTCGCATCACAGTCAATAGAATACTTAGCGTTATCTAAAACTAATATCGTAGTTTTTCTAAGAATTTTTTTTTTAGAAATATCAAAACTAATATCAAGTTATTTCTGAGGAATATATGAATAATTCAGATCAGAAAATGAGTTGAATTAATCGGAATAATTAAGAGAGACAGATAAATTAAATAAATAATTAATAATAAAAAGAAATGTTCATGTTTACGTTAAAATGGTAGTAAAAATAACAAAACGTATATGTCTATATTTCTGAGATGAGGTATTATGTATATTTTTACAATACTCGGACTATTGTCCTCATCTTTGTCGCCATATTTATTACAAAGTTTTGGCCGTTGTACGCTCCGGCCTTCTTCAGGTGGTTGGAATGTTGAACTGAACCCTTTATTTCGTTAAGGCGGTGGAGAACTTGGAAAGGAGAATTAACAGGAGATAACTGATAACTGACATCCATTAAACATGGAACGTGGAACTAGAACAGTCTACATCAGTGAGCGAAATAAAGCACCTAAGCTTCTAACAACACGTCATTCTCGTTGTAATTCCAAGAACTCTCTTTCTTCTTCTTCTTCTTCTTCTTCTTCTTCTTCTTATTATTATTATTATTATTATTATTATTATTATTATTATTATTATTGTTGTTGTGATTATTATTATTATTATTATTATTATTATTATTATTATTATTATTATTATTTCTTTGGTTTCTGGTGTATACTCATTCCTCTGGTCCCGACCAGAGACCTAAGGTAAGAAACGGCATTATGACATTTTGCACTGTGCAGTTTTAAAAAAAAGATCGTACATATTTTACATAGATAAATGCCTTCTATAAAAGTGTAGGCTGTACATTTGAGTATATTTTTTTTTGTATTACTTTAAGACATGGGGTACAAGTGGAATTGTTAAGGTGATCATGTGCCACAATTTTTGGATTTAGCATTATTATTATTATTATTATTATTTATTTATTTATTTATTTATTTAAGTTGTATTTCCTGCATTGTATCATGTTGAGCTGGTTCCAAACTATGGTCCTTAGACCCTACAGGAAGATTGCCATTTATGTGATAGCAGTTTTCTGAGTATATGGGATGCTTCTTTTAGGGCGACCTCTATGCTGATGTTACTCGGGACTCGGTTAGTAAAACTGTCCATTCCTCTTCTCACGAGGCCCAGTGCTCCGATTACTATTGGTATAATCTCAGTTTTCCTTCCCTACATTCTGTTAATCTCGATCTTGAGGTCCTTGTATTTGGACAATTTCTCGATAATTTTCATGGAGTCTTTCTGTCAGATGGTACTGCTATGTCAATAATTGTCTTGTCTTTTATGATAATATCAGGTGTGTTGCCTTTTACTTCCATGTCAGTTTGAATTGGTATGTCCCAAAGGATACTTACATCGTTATTTTGGTTAAAAATATCTCGTTGGTGCTTGTATCATCTCTCATTGATTTCGATTTTGTGCTTCTTTAATATCTTCCAGTGCACATATGTCGCTACATTGTTATGTCAGTGGGTATATATATATATATATATATATATATATATATATATATATATATATATATATATATATATATATATATATATATATATACTGTTTTTAATGAGTTCAACTACACTTAGAATTGTTGATGTACTCATGTGCCACACTTTTTAGGTTTATTATTATTATTATTATTATTATTATTATTATTATTATTATTATTTTCTTTGATTTCTGGCGTTTACACATTTCTTTCCGGGTTCCGCCCAGGGACCTAAGGTTAGAAATGGCATCATGACACTTTTCACTGACAAAAAAAAAAAAAAAATTACATAGATAAAGCCCTTCGTAAAGTGTGGGCTGTACTTGTCAGAACAATTTATTGTATCTCCTTGAAGCATGGACTTCCAGGAATCCCTTCAATTAGTTTACTGCGATCTTTTCCAACCAGTCCTAGGGCTCCAACTACAACAGGGATTGTCGATGTTCCCATATGCCACATTATCGAGATTTCTATTTCAAAGTCCTTGTATTTTAACAGCTTTTTGAATATCTTCAAAGACATTGCAGTCAGCAGGGACTGCCATATCAATAAGGAGGCACCGTTTTTGTTTGTGGTCTTTAATAACAATATCTGGGCGGTTGGCATTGATTGTTCTGTCAGTGTGTATTGTGTAGTCCCATGTAGAATTGTAACAGGTCCTATCTCCGTAACCGGGTCTGGGTGGTGTACATACCAGTTTCTTTCAGTTTCCTTCCCGTAGAAGTTGCAGATTTTCCAGTGCAGATATTGGCCCACTCTGTCATGTCGGGTTTTATATTCAGTGGGTGCCAACATCGTGCAACCTGATACAAGATGATCAATCGTTTCTGTATATTTATCACAGAATCTGCATTTTGGGCTGACAAATTATTTTAGTATATGTGCTTGATAATTCCTAGTTAGCAAGCATTGGTCCTGCACAGCAAGGATAAAACCTTCAGTTTCCGCTTTCAACCCTGCACTGCGTAGCCACAGATGGGTAAGGGTTTTGTGTACATTAGCTTGTTTGGTACGGGGAAAGTATTGGCCATGAAGTGGTTTATCTTGCCATCGTTTCTGTATCTGGTCGTTTGCATTCGTCTTTGCTGTCTTTTTTAAGTATTTTGCAGTTTCAGCCGGTGTATTGTGCTGTAGTTGCATCTCTACGCCCATTTGAAACTACATTTTGGATTTGTTGGCTTCTTTCATTGCGGAGTAAAGACGCTTACTACTTTCATGTTCCTTGACGCATACCATCATCCAGTCTTCTGTAATTTCCAAATATCTTTGGAGGCCAATTGTTGTAGTTTTTTAGGAGAGTTCTAGTTGAACTAATCCTCTGTCTCCTTCGGATCTGGGCACATACAGACGATCAACATCAGCTTTGGGATAATGCATGCGATAGCAAGTGAGAATCTTTCTCGTTTTGGCGTCCATTCGCTTAATTTCAGCTACGGTCCAGTTAAGGATATTAAAACTGTATTGCACCACAGGGACAGCCAATGTGTTTATAGCTGATATTCTATTTTTTGAGTTTAGTTCAGTATTTAGTACCAGACGTACACGCCTGTAGTACTCTTTTCTTATTTTTTCCTTCATTTGGTGGTGTTGTATGCCATCTCCTTCGCTAATTCCTAGGTACTTATAAGCTTCACTATGCTCCAATTACATAATCTTTGTGAGAAAATCTAAATCTATTAAGGGTGTTTCTGTAATTCTACCTTTCTTGAATGTTACTTTTGCACATTTATCGAATCAGAAGTCCATACCTATGTCGTCACTGAAGTATTTTACAATAATGAGGAGGCCTTTCAACTCATTGTCGTCTTTGGCAAAGAGTTTGAGATAATCCATGTAGAGTAGGTAATTGACAATTTTCTTATTTATTTTGTAACCATACCTACTGTTGTTCAGTTCATGTGTAAGAGGGATTAAGGATAAACAAAACAGAAGGGGTGACAGAGAGTCTCCGTGAAAGATTCCACGTCGGATATTCAGACGGTTGGATATGGCAGTGCCCCCGGTGTGACTAAGGTATAGTTTGGTGTTCCACATTCCCATGCTGTGCTTAAGGAAATGTAATACCACAGGGGAGACTTTGTACATTTCTAAAGTCTTAAGGATCCAAGAATGTGGAACACTATCAAAGGCTTTACGATAATCAATCCACGCTGCACTGAGATTTCTGTGTCGTCTCCTGCAATTTTCCAGGATCATTTTATTTATCAGAAGTTGATCTTTTCAGCCATATGAACCTCTTCTGCATCCCTTCTGTTCCAGCGGGAGAATGCCATTTGTTTCGAAAAAGGAATAAGTACGGTTCCTCAGTACAGACGTGATCAACTTATACGTTGTGGAGACATGTTATCGGTCTATAATTTTTCGGGTCGTCTGTTTCAGTTTCTTTTTGGTATGAGGAATGTAATACCTTCAGTAACCCATTTGGGATTTTATTGGGATTATTTACAAGCGTTGATAATGTTTTTGCAAGAATTTCTTGTGTAGATGAGAGATGATACAGCCAGAAATTGGGCAACTTGTCATTTCCTGGGGATTCCCATTTTGGGGATTTCGTTAGAGCTTGCCTAACATCATCTGTGGATATATTTTCCCATTCTTGCAGAGGTGTATCCAGCAGTCGTTCTTCTTCACGCTGTATCCATTCTGCATTTGGGTTATATTCCTTTGGGCTGCTCCAAATATTTTCCCAAAATGTCTGTACATTATCAATCGTTAGTGGCGTTCCGACATGTATAGGTGTTTTTCCAATTTCCCTGTAAAATTTCTCAAGATCTGTTCGGAATATTTTATTTTGGCGATAGAACCTACAACGTTTTTCGTATCGTCTTGTTCTCTGTGCCTTTAGCTGAAGTTTCTGTTTCAGCATTTCCTTGATTGATGGAATGTCAATTAGGGATTTAATGCTATATTTCTCTTTTTGGATTTACGTGTGAAAATATTAGGGTTTCTGGTGAGCTCATCGAATATAGAAATCTCACATCTGATTTGTTTTATTTCTCGTATCAGTTTGGTTTTCCAAGCTGGTTCTCTGTGTCTGTTAATTTTATTTATTGTCTTGACCCCAAGCTTCCGAGTCGCTACTAGAGCTGTTGCGTATATGACGTTGTTAACTTCTGTGATGTTTCCCGGTTGTTTATCTGTTAACAGTGTTTCCAGGGCAGCATTGTATATTTTCACGATGTGCTTGTTGGAATTCGTCATATGGATTTTCGGGAGCAGGTCTCTGTCTGACAATTGTATGTAAGTTACTCTGCTGACTACTTGGATGACGTCATTTTTCGCTTTGGTGATTTTAGCTTCGTGGCTTTCAAGAAATTCTAACTTAATGTACCTGGAGTCATCTTCAGTGACAATTTCTGGAGAACTGCAGGTTGTGTCTATGGTAGAGTCTTGGGTTTCATTTCCTGGGAGATTATTTCGTATTTCATTCGCTTTAGCGTCCACCTCATCCTCTGTCGCATTCCTTATTTCTACATTCGTCTCAATAGAGTTTGAGTGATGGGTCATAGTATTTTGTCTGATATCTAATTTTATCTTATCTATTTCTGCCTTTGAGAGTCATTGGCAAGCATGTTTGGATTGAGGTTAGGTCTTATATCATTTCCCACCATACTTCTCCATATTTGGTATGTTTGATTGGTGGTGTTCTTTGCTGGGTTTTCGAGTGCAGTGAAGAAGGATGTCCTGACTTCTCGATACTCTTCGCGGCTGCATTTCGTTCGTTCTTTTTACTTTTCGATTTGGTATTGAGTCACTTGGTCCAAGGTTGGCGATAATCCGGGTTTGGTGACCTAGTGTCTCTTCGTGTGTGGAAGAGTTTGTTCCAGTGACAGACTTTTCGTCCTCAGACTGGTTCCTCTCTGAGGGACGCGGCCCTTGTTGTCCCGGTTGACGGCCGATCCGGTATGAAATATTATTCGTATTCAATGAAATTGGTAGAGATGCGTTTTAACCTTGACCGCCAAGGGGTAATTATCTTGAAGTCTTGAAGAAGGTCCACGAGCACCCCCAGATAATGAGATTGTGGGTTTATTAATATATCGAAGTTAGTATAGTTCATAACAGTGTATGGTATTCAGTGGGGTAGACAATATTAAGTTTTAACTTAGTATAAGTCCGAGTGACCACTCCAATTAGATTTTAGTATATAGACATAAAAAAAGAGAGAAGGTGAATTGCATGGCACAAGTGACTTTCCACAAATGTTCAATTTTCTGTCGCCAACGACAGATACTTATCAAATTTTATAGGGTAGGCTGGACTTATACTACAGATTGGTAGGGGGGAATATCAAAGAATTCATTCAACAAAGGGGTAGGAGCAAGGGAATAAAAGTTATACTTTTACGGTCATCTCTCAACGTACTAGCCTCTAAAAGATATATTTTAAATTTTCACTCAAAGAGATGATAGTCAAAGGGCAGAGCATTGCAGGAAAATTACACCTGTAGCCATGAAAAAAAACAAACAAATATAATACAATATGATCCCTGTCAATGCGGATACATACACATGTACATTATATATATATATATATATATATATAGAGAGAGAGAGAGAGAGAGAGTGAGAGTGAGAGAGAGATATTAGCAAACATGTATTATTATTATTATTATTATTATTATTATTATTACTATTATTATTATTAGTATATGTTATTCTTCTTGCTTTGTAGCCTGTAGAGCTAGGTACACACTATGGTTCTTCGGCCCTAAAATAGAATTGTTATTAATTGATAGCCCTTTTCTTTGTATATAGATGTCCATAGAAGGGCGATCTTCTGGGTAACTTGTATATTGATGCTGCCTAGGACACTATTAAATAAATAAATATATAAGTTATGTTTGCTGCATTGTATCATGTAGAGCCGGTTCCAAACTATGATCCTTAGACCCTACAGGAGGATTGCCATTTATGTGATAGCAGTTTTCTGAGTATATGGGATGTTTAGGGCAACCTCTATGTTGATGTTACACGGGACTCGGTTAGTAAAATTGTCCATTCCTCTTCTCACAAGGCCCAGTGCTCCGATTACTATTGGTATAGTTTCAGTCTTCATTCCACACATCCTGTTAATTTTGATCTCGATAATGTTCATGGAGGTGTTTCTCTCAGCGGCTACTGCTATGTCAGTTAGCATACACGTCAAGAACTTCTTGTATGAGCATGCACTTCCTGAATTTATTATTATTATTATTATTATTATTATTATTATTATTATTATTATTGTTGTTGTTGTTGTTGTTTTTTATTTCTTTTGATTTCTGGCGTGTACACGTTTCTTTCCGGGTCTCACCCAGAGACCTAAGGTTAGAAATGGCATCATGACACTTTCCACTGACGAAAAAAAATACATAGATAAAGCCCTTCGTAAAGTGTGGGCTGTACTTGTGAGAACTTTTTTTTCTTTGAGGCATGGACATCCAGGAATCTCTTTAATTAGTCTACTGGGATGTTTTCCAATCAATCCTAGGGTTCAGGGATTGTTGATGTACCCATGTGCCACATTTTTGACATTTCGATTTCAAGGTCCTTGTATTTTGACAGCCTTTTAAATATCTACAAAGATACATTGCAGTCTGCAGGGATGGCCATATAAATAAAGAGGCACTTTTTTTAGAAAGTCCCATAGAATTGTAACAGGTCCTATCGCCGTAACCAGGTCTGGGTGGTGTTCATACCAGTTTCTTTCAGTTTCCTTCCCGTAGAAGTTGCAAATTTTCCAGTGCAGATATTGGTCCACTCTGTCATGCCGGGTTTTATACTCAGTGAGTGCCAATGCCGTGCAACCTGATACAAGATGATCGATTGTTTCTGGATATTTATCACACAATCTGCATTTTGGTCTAACAAAATATTTTAGTATATGTGCTTGATAATTTCAATTATTACTATTATTGATTTATGTCGTATACACATTTCCTTCTTGGTCTAAAACAGAGAGCTAAGGTCAAAAATGGCTTCATGACATTTTCCACTGATTATTTTTGATTTGTCAATGATAAGCTGTGAGCTGTATTTGTAAGTACAATTTGTTTAAGGCATTGGCTACCGGGAATCCCTTCAATGTTACTATCGGTACCTTTTCCAATCAATCCGAGTGCTCCATTTACAACTGGAATTATTGATGTCCTCATGTACCTCATTTTTGAGATTTCAATTTCAAGATCCTCATATTTTTATACTTTTGCAGATCTTCAAATATACATTATAATCAGTATGGATTGCCATGTCAATAGTCTAGCATATTTTGTTCTTGTGGTCTTTGATCACGATGTCTGGGCGATTAGCTTTGATTGATCTGTCTCTTGTTGTTATTACTATTAGTAGTAGTAATAGTAGTACAATTATTATTGTCATTCATTGTATTAGGTTGGTGCAAAAATAATATCGTTTTTGACGAATTTTTTAACGTCAAAAACGATATATGAGGTGTATTCCAGAAATATCGAGAAGCAGTTACAACTCTCCTTAACTGTATGTTTAGTCTATAATTACTACACCTCTAATAAGCTGACCTGATAATTCTTTGTTATTCCAGATTGAAGGAGACTTTTGGATGTTGAAGGGGGACCTTGGGGTTTTGAAGAGATTTAGCTGATAACAAGGGTCCTGGAGAGATTTCATTTAGATTACCTCCATAGGACCTTCACGAAATGGGTAGAACATCACAACAAGAGTACTGAAGTCAGGGGATCTTACTTAGAAGCAATGCAGATTTTTTTATTTCTACGAAACTAATAAAGATCTCTACCGAAAAAAACGTCTCAATACTTCTGCAATACACTTCATACCATATGTTTAACAAATATTCTATTAGAGCAGAACACTACATCAGAATTTATTATTTAAATCAATAATTTCACAAAAAAATTGGTATTAGCCGACTGATGTTAATTATATTCTCAGGATAGACGTATAAAAGCAAAGTTCATTTCAAATAAAATATATTCTCCTTAAAAAAGAAATTGATAATTCATTCTATTTGCGTTTCAGTTTTATTATGTATTAGGTTGGTGCAAAAATAATTTCGTTTTCTCACATAGTAACATATGTTAGAAAACGAAATTATTTTTGCACCAACCTAATAAAAAGGCTTTATCTATAAAGCCAAAAGATAAAGGCCATGAAAAACAAATATATCTAACATACCTGAAGACATTATTATTGCATTAACTTAGATACAATTATAAGCTCCCTTATATTCTACAGTAATAATCACTCATTCTTAATATATGTTAATGATAACTCATGCAATATATATATATATATATATATATATATATAATTATAATATTTGGTAATCCGTATGAATATATTCCCAAAAGGATATAAATCCAGAGAGAGCTGGGTCCAAAAACAAAGCAAACAATAATTATTATAATGGAAACAAACACTTAAAAGACCATGATGATATTTATTTCCTTAGAATCGAAGATTCGATCCCAACTTATTAGACCGACTAGGAATTCTCCAAAACACTGAATTCCAAACGGGGAGTTGAATCAAATAGGAAATTACTCCACTGTTTTTGTCCCCAAATCATTAAAATTCACATATATTAACGGAATTTCTGGAGGATATTGATTGACTACGTCCTTTAAGAGCATGCCATTTAAAAAGGTTTCTCGTCGTTATTTTAAAACACGAGTAATTCCATATTTTAATAATAGTTTAGAACTGTTTTGATGAAAATAGCTTCTAAATTTATTTACTTTATGTAAAGTTTTTTTTTTTTTAATAATTTGGGCAAATAACTTCACAAGTCCTGTAATTCATTGGGCCTGTAAAGGTATCACAGCCAGAACATCTTTGGTGTCTTTTGGGCAAGATAACCTGTCGGAACCGTCCATCTTCAAGGTTTGGGATTTAGTTTTTCTTCTGTTAAACTGGTTACTACATCAAAGCAATATTGCTCAGTCTACCCTGCTATTTAAACAAAAGTTGTTGGGAGCTGGATTCATGCCATTTCCAAAGACATCAACATAAACTGAAAGAAACCGAATTGAGACGTCCTGGGTATGAGGATAAACTACATCCGCGTCCTGGGTATGAGGATAAACTAAATCCACATCCTGGGTATGACGATAAACTACGTCCAACAGCAAGGTCTATTATAATAAGTTTTTGAAAAAAATATTACCAGCTATACGTTTTTTTTGAAAGAATAGTTTTGCCGGCTATACGTTTTTGAAAAATAATATTACCAGCTCTACGTTTGGAAAAAATATTATTACCAGTTATAAGTTTTTGAGGAAAAAAAATATTAACAGAATTAGATATTTGACAAAACAAAAGTATTACCAGGAAAAAAAAGTTGTCGGCATTAAATGACACATTGAGTTTGATGTGCCGTAAAACAAAACAAATCAAAACCGAATTGAGTGGGGATTGAACACCGAAATCACGCTCCGGGCCGATAGGTTACACTGTCCGCGCCACCTCCATCAGGTTAACTGACTTGTTATTTTGAAAAGTGTAACGAACAAATACAGCTAAATAGCAGGGATTTCAGCAAGATTATGTGATTCTCGAGGTAGCAGTAATGGCGGCCAGGTATTTCTGGTCATTTTCCAAAGTACAAAAATAACAGGAGACATAAAATGGACGAAAGGAAGACAAAGAAATGTTCAAGATTGAGACCTGCATCTAACTCGATTTACGCTTGGTTGCATTGGTTGAAATTGAGCAAACTTCGAAATGTTGAGCGTCTGTAGCGTTTGTTATAATCTTCCGCTCAAGAGAAAGCGATATTCAACTCCTATGAATATTTCGAACACTTCGTATGTGGATAATTCGCTTAAAATTGGTTTGGACAGAAGAATAAGAGAATTTTCTCTGATGAAAGTTTTCAAGCGTTTTCTTATTCATGCAACCGGTGTTGCCGAGCGACGGGCTTGTTGCGCAAATAATACATTTGGCGCAAGTGGACAGCGAATGTGTTAATCATGTGTTTGCTAAAAAGGACATTGCATTTGAGGCGTTTTAGGATATTTTTCCTATTAAAAGGGAAAGGAATGTTTACATAATGAAAAGTTGCCTACGAAGGCAAATGGCCACAAGGGTTGCAATAAATTCTTCTTTATTTGGCTTTGTTCCTTTTATATATTAAAGAAATATTCAAATCAAGAAATATTAAAGGATTTTTAACGAGTCTATTAAAGAATCAAAGAGGATTTCTCTAGTCCAGTAGTTTTTTGAAACTAGAGATGATGCATGCATTTTCATAGAGCTGAAATATATATATATATATATATATATATATATATGGAGATGATGCATGCATTTTCATAGAGCTGATATATATATATATATATATATATATATATATATATATATATATATATATATATGGAGAAAAATATACGGAAAAGAAACAAACAAAAATCCTAATATGTAATTATGCTGTTTTAATATTAATATAATGTCAACGTCGGACGTTTCGGTCTAATAGACCATCTTCAGAACATATTCATAAAACATAATTAACATTAGACCATATTCAATTTCAGCATGAAAAAGACGATGGTCTATTAGACCGAAACGTCCGACGTTGACATTATATTAATATTAAAACAGCATAATTACATATTAGGATTTTTGTTTGTTTTTTCCGTATATTTTTCTTCATGCTGTCGGATCTATATCCATATATTTGCTTATATTTATACATATATATATATATATATATATATATAAGCAAATATATGGATATAGATCCGACAGCATGAAGAAAAATATACGGAAAAAACAAACAAAAATCCTAATATGTAATTATGCTGTTTTAATATTAATATAATGTCAACGTCGGACGTTTCGGTCTAATAGACCATCGTCTTTTTCATGCTGAAATTGAATATGGTCTAATGTTAATTATGTTTTATGAATATGTTCTGAAGATGGTCTATTAGACCGAAACGTCCGACGTTGACATTATATTAATATTAAAACAGCATAATTACATATTAGGATTTTTGTTTGTTTCTTTTCCGTATATTTTTCTCCATATATATATATATATATATATATATATATATATATATATATATATATATAGCGAGAGAGAGAAAGGAATATTAGGGTAAGTTTGGGTGTCTAGCTAATTACTTTTACATCCCAATCTTAACTTTTTATGTCGAAGGTTAACCGATATCTTCCCTACATATTTTGATAATGACCCCCTTACCTTTTACATGGTAACTTTACCTCGAGTGACTTTTGGGCCTTCTACGTAAAAAGCCTGCTCACATACATAACCTTCTTCAACATACCCAGACCCATGTCGAGATTCGAACCAGCATCTCACGATCAGATAGGTAGATAGAAACAGAATGAATGAGATAGATAGATAGATAGATAGATAGATAGATAGATAGATAGATTGATTGATTCATTCATTCTTATAATCTGAAAATATTTTCTGGCTTTAAATAACCTGCAAAGCGGTTGATAAGCCGTAGAAAACGAATCAATCGATCACTGAAAATCTGCAAAATCTTACTAAAAAGGTATGGGAAAAGGATAAATAAATTTTTAAATATCATGAACAATCTTAGGAAAAGACAGCTCAAAATGAATCAAAGAACTGCCTGATAAGTTGCAAATAAATAACTGAATAAAATGTAATTTTACTCTATTTTTTTTTTAATAATACATTTGATAAATAAAAATAGAAATTATTTATAACTCAATCTAATAAATTAACAGAAAATTTTATCTTGTTTTGTATTGCATATTATTATCATGTTATGTATTAATTACCGTTAATAATAGAAGAGTGTTTTATTGGGGTTGCTCTAAATAACGAGTCATTAGCTAGAAATTAAAATGACGTATTTGCTTAGTCACTTAACTTGAGAAAAATATGTTTTACTAAAAATTAAGAAAAAGATTACCACTGACCTTTTACAACAAATATCTTACTTATAAATATTTTCTCCGACTCTTAGAATCAAATAGCGAACGATAAAATAAAGTATTATCTCTGAATCGCTCTACGTTTCGGTGACATTTAACGATCGTTTTTACTTCCATAAATGTCAGATCTTCTCAGATTCTTGATTTTTCTGCGATTTTTGCTAGACTCTTCAGTTGACAATTGCATCTAAAGTCTCTTACAGTTTGAAAAAAAAAACATGACTTGCTCACAAAAGATTAAGATACTAATCGGAACATGCAAAAATCACAACGCACACCATTATGCGTTTTGCCAAGCAACCTTAAATGCACGCATAAAACAAGACAAAACTGTTAAAGTTAGATAGGTATTTGTATGTATTTAAAAATATATATACATATTGGTGTTGAAATGTATATTCTTGAGTGAGAATATCAAGAAGTTCGGAGACGCATATGTGTTTATTACATAAATTGCATCTATTGGATATTGTGTTTCTGTTTTTGGTACACATCATTAGTGATGTTTCTAACCGAGTTTCTGGTCTTTCAATGGTGATCCAGCCGATACTGATCGGGTATCAATGTGTTACCTTCCGTTACCTACAATTTATTAAGATGGTCAAGTTCTATTCTCTCATCTAGGGTACGTTAATCCAGCAAGGAAACACACCTGTGTGCTGATTAGAAGACATAATCGATAGAGAGTGCACAAGCATCAACATCGAAAAAAAAACCTGGATCGCAGGTACATCTACGCCGAAGGACAAGAGATCACAAAACAGACGGTTAGCCTTACTCCGATCCCTCAAGCCTCTCGCATTCAAAGTAGCTATCTTGAGAATCATTATGTTGATTCCCCTAGTGACAAACCGGAGGGAAAGCTGCGAATCAAAAGGCGTCGACGAATTGTCCTAAGCTCCCTGCCCCCATCTCTGTCCTCATGCTACCATCTAAGACAGTGCCGCCGACGTTCGTAAGATACATGTGTTTTAGGGTCCTATATAAAGAAGGATGGAGAATAATATAATATAATATAATATAATAGTAGACGCTGAGTTCAACCAGGGCCGATATTCTGTTTCATGATTGAACGCATACTTCAGGTCATAACCTTCAGGAAATGGCCCGAAGATTTCGTTAAAGCATGAAACAGGGTGTTGACATTTGGTGTTTGCATCAGTGTCCACTCTTATATGTACATATGCTCTATGTTTAATAGTGATCGCTTTTACCCAAAAATATAGCATAACTTAAAAATATATTTTTATCACATATCTGTATTTATCTATATCTATCTATGTATCTATCTATCTATCTATCTATATATATATATATATATATATATATATATATATATATATATATATATAAAGAAATATAGTCTTAAGGTGTGCTATATTTATGGAATAAAGTGCTCAATATCAGAGATAGAGCGTGTGTAAATATAAAAGTGAACATAGAAGTCAACACTTAGAGGCGACAGTCTGTTTCATGCTATATGCAATCGTCAGGCCACGTGTGCTGTTATTTTTCTCAGAGTGTGAGTTCAATACCCGCTTAAGGCATTGGAGAACTTGGAGTTAACTGATACCTGACATCCATTAAACATGACTCGTGGAACTAGAACTGTCTACCCCAGCGAAACAAAATAAAGATGAGAACACTACTCCGAATAAATAGTCAATAGAAAGAGGCATTTGAAATCTCTGGGACGTATAATGAGAAATGAGGGCTTGGAGAATATAACACTCACATTATGATGATAAGAGAAGTGCGAGTGATCATTTTCAATACGTTAACTCTTAGAGGTCAGTTAAGAAATTTGACCTCAAACTTTAACTTTATAAAAGACAACTTAAGGAATAAAAATTGTTGTGCTGATTTATAACTTCAACTGAAGTCTTGACTTTATTTTGAAATTAAACTTGTAAACTAATTGTTGCCACCCGCAGATTAAAATGAATCAGAAATTGCTAAGTACGAGATATCTCGTAGTCGCTACGAGATAAATCGTAATCCACGTCATAATAAAAATAACTCGTGGTTGGCAGTTAATGGGTTAGACTATTCTCATACACAGATAAATATCACCTAATAAAAAAAACAAAAAAATCAGCTTTTGCAACAACAAAAAGGCCCCAACATGATCCCAAATCAAAATTCCAATAAAACGGTGGTCTCTATAAATTCACTTATCTACTTTTAGAATGCCACTACAATATTAATAACAATGAAAAAAAACCGCATGCACCGGTTGCACAACCACTACATTGTCGCACCATTTGACATATCATTTATCCAATAATAGTTCAATTAAATTGCATATCATATTAATAAGAAAACAGACCGATCTTTACGAATAACTAAATAAAAAAAAACTCTATAATATAAACTGTAAAAAATGACGTTTTAAAATTAACCATTAACACGTTAACTGCCAAACGGTTAATTGCGAAATCAGACCTCAAACACCAACTTTATGCTGCCATAATCTTAGCTTGCAGTTGAACTTTAGTGTTACAAGGAGTATTGTTGATCTCTCGCTGAACTGCGCTTCACACATAATAATCAAGTGGGTTGTAGTCTGGGGAGTTAAGTATGATGTGGCTGCAGAAAATAGTCTGGCAGCTATAACTATGTTTTCCTGCTTGTGTGGCAAAGTGCACACTCCTGTTGCTAGACTCAGGGTCTTCCAGCAGCCATATTCTTGACCCAGAGAAGCACTACCCTCCGTGAGAAGATGAAAGGGGTGCATAACGTCGCCATCACTAGCGATCAAGCACCATTGTAATCACCATTACACTGAACCAACTCTTTCAGAATCATAAGCACTGTTACCCAAACATTCTAAAATGTCCGTATTGGAGCTTTCGGCGCCAATGTCAAGCAGTAGAGCATGTCGTTTCCAAAATTCTGACGGAGTTAATTGCGTATGGTGCTCTTTTTACTCACAGACGGTACCCAACTGGCCCTAATATACTGTGCAGTTAACAAAATCAAAAACAAACTAAGCGCATGCGCGAAATTAAAAATATAAAATGGTGATGATTCACCCATCGTACCCAGTAGTATTATCTAATAAAGAAAGGAGTTTCCATTCGTGCATTTAGTTTTTGCTATGTGAAAAATTAACGGCTAAATTATTTCATTTTCTCGTGTCTTTACATGCGTTTCCTTTTTTTGCCACTGTTAGAAGAGTTCAAATGATATGGTTTTCTTTTTGTTATTTGGTACATTTCTTTGTAGGATTACATTGTGGTGATTTTGTCATTAATCCAAGACGTGAGTTGCATAAAGATAAAAGAAAGTCGACACGCATAACATCCATACGAAAGTCTGATGAAACTATTAAATTACATGAGTCGAGATTTTATGTCAGTATTTTAGTTCTGTAGCATGACGAACAAGACCACGTCTAGCGTAATCTACCCTGTGATCAATTTAATTACTGAGAGGATGATCCTTTCACAATTAGTTTAATACTACATAAATTAAATGATACTAAAGCTGTATCGAAACTCCAAAACGAAGAAATATATAATAACTCCATTTATAATATAATGCAATTGTGAACAAGTATGAAACATGTCGAGGTTTCCAAGGGTAACGGATTAAGGGATGCATTATTGAAAACATCCTAAGAAATCATGCTAAGAAAAACAAAAGAGAAAAAGGCCAAAGTAGAAGAAATGGACAGTAAAGGAAATTCTAGATCTAATGAAGGAGAAACTTTACATAATGGTAAGAAAGGGCACAAGTTATATTGAATAAAAAAGCATCAGCCATAAGTGCAAATAGATAAAAAATGGGAACAGCTAAATGGGAAATGTGCATCGACTGAACAACTCAAATACAAAGATGCAGCGCATATGCACAAAAAGATCAAAGAAATTGAAGTACAGAAAACATGTACTTTTTTATGAAATCAACTAAATGGATGTCAATAAATGAAAAAAGATTATATTAGAATAATGGAAGAAGTACAAAAAAGCAAAATTCAACGGTAGCAACAAACAGGACTACACAATATGCGAAATATATTAGGACTCCTGATAAACTACTCACAAATTTGTAAATCGATTGACTTCAGATTTTTCTTCTATGGGCCCTGCCTCTTAAGAATGTTGGCGATCTAAAACAAATTATTCCTTTTAGCTCTTGGAAAAATGTGTCCCTTCGCCAAGCGCCACACGTCCATTCAAAAAAACACTCCAGGAAGATAGCCCACAGCCATACTCTGTTTTGATTAACTAAATCTAATAACTTCAGTGACTCTCAACCCCCTTTTATTGGGTGAATCTGTAGTATTAAAAAGTCATTCGATAAAGTTAGGTAAAGTAATTTTTACTATTACTTATCCTATACAAGTCTCAAGGGACCTTAAATTTACGAGGCTATTGAATAAGATTATTGTAACATTGTAAACTGAGAATGAAGTGGTGCATATTATGAGAATCTTTAGGATAGATAATGTTTGACGCTAGATTTGAAGAGTTTAAGATGATAGTATCAAAGACACACCCTCTCGGGAGACCATTCTACAAATCTCTAAAAGTAGAATCTGTCATATTGAATCTTCCTATTGAGTAAAGGAACATGAAGGGAATGATAATGATTTGATGCCACCTTCATTGAATAGAGAGTTATGATTTTGAACTTCCGAAGTGTCGGATCTAAGTAATGTAGCTCGTCTGAACGTTTGCCATGGAAACAGCGAGAAGATTACGTGTGGCTTGCAAAATATCGATTGTGGGGAAAGAGTTGGCAGGGTGTAAAACGATCAATCACTCATAATGTCGTGTATTCGATTTTGAACACTGTCAATGCTGGACATTGAGGATTGAGTGCCTTGACATGACAACAATACACATATTTGGGGGCGATCTGATACTTGCATTTTATTGAAAGACAGGAAATATTTTTAGATTATGAGAAGTTTTTTCAGAGACAATAATGTTTTAGTGATACAAGTCTAAATAACCCATAGCGGGGCGGGGGAAAGCTGAATTTATATTACTCCTATGGAAATTTGCGGGTAAGTGAATATAACGTATCCAATGGGAATTTGGACTCGGCTCTCCAATTAAAAATTCCGAGTCATTATCCATTACAACACACGCACATCTAAGCTTACAGCCACTCATTTAATTAGTGACCAGGCTTGTCGTCGCTTAGTTTCGGTGAACGTAAGTGAACCGGGTTTTTAACGTGATGTGGCCGTATGCATGAATATACGTGTTCTTATCGATTTAGAATGACGTAGATGCGAAATAGACGTTCAAGGCAAGGAAACGGATTGAGTCTACAAACTTTCGTCAGGACTAAAAGAAATAAAATGTCTGTTTTCTGGTGAAGAAATGTTATTAGACTTGTATTTTATGTGTTGAAGATTACGGGGCATTCCTTTCCCCGAACTGGGAGAGTTTTGTCAGCGGAGTGATCAGCTTCGAAACTCTGGTCATCTAGATTTTTGGAGATGCAACTATAAACTGTGGAATCATTTGCATATATATTTGTCTATATTTCTGAGATGGAGTATTATGTACATTATTTACATTATTCGGACTATTGTCCTCATCTTTGTCGCCATATTTATTACAAAGTTTCGGTCGTTGTACGCTCCGGCCTTCTTCAGGTGGTTGGAATGTAGAACTGAACCCTTTATTTCGCTCACTGGGGTAGACTGTTCTAGTTCCACGTGCCATGTCTAATGGATGTCAGTTATCAGTTATCTCCTGTTAATTCCCCTCTCCAAGTTCTCTACTGCCTTAACAGGGTATTGGACTCAAACTCTTTTGGTCCTGTCACTGGATCTAACTAACGCCATTATCCACTGTCCTGAAGGACACATGGCACAGTGGATAAAGCCGAAACGTTTTAATAATGAAATTAATGTGCATATATATTTAATTTAATATTTAATATTTAATAAAAAATATACTGTTAATGTCCCAGCTTTTACTGAAAGAGAAAATATGGAAATTCAATTTTTGGCATAATATAGAATGTTTGATTCAGAACAGTTTACCAGAGTCTACCGAGGAACTGTGTCGTTAGTTACTTGAATATACTCCAGAAAAGAGTTTCGAAGATCAAAGAAATACAATAGTGACTACATCCTCTCATAATTAAGCATCGAAGAAGACGTGTCGTGGTGTGCAGAGATTTTTCAGTTGCTGGTGGTTGTCAGTTGCTTTTTTTCGAAACGTCAAATACGGATTTGGAATAGATTAGATTATTGCAGTGATGCTTGCTTCTCGTAGTTGAAAAATTAGTTTTGAATGGTTTGGTTTGTTTTGTTTTACGGCATATCAACCTCAATGGTTTTTTAAAGCTTCTGCGCAAAAAATAATATATTCAGCATTAACGTATTAAATCAATCTTTGTTATAAAATTGCAGACAGCCTTTCGCAGAAAAAGAGTTTGTTTGTTTCGTTTTATATCATATCAATCTCAAAGGGTTATTTAATGCCAAAAAATTATATATATATATATATATATATATATATATATATATATATATATATATATAATTATGTTTTCAAAATATGATTTCTTTGCTACATAAGAGTTTTCATGTTTCAAAAACAGGAGCCAAAAACTTCAATATAATTATTAAAATTAAATTGAATTAAAGTATCAAGCTCTGTTAAATCCTCAAGCGAAACTTTTCAGAGCTTTTTAAAAAAATAATTATAACTTAGATTCCACTTTTGTATTGGGCACTGTGTTTTCCTATTTTTCTATAGATTTGCATATATATATATATATATATATATATATATATATATATATATATATATATATATATATATATTGTTTGTTTTGCTTTGATTTGCTTTGTTTTGTTTTTAATACTACAATCTTAAGCTCTTAGAGTGAATGCTCAATATTTATCATACCTCCTTATTCTCACTCCCCACCAGGCGACCATTCAGGAATAATCGACTCTAGGCTTAACATTTCTCAAATTCATTTCGTTTTTTGCCTTGAAAAAGTACCCATTGGAGTAAACGATTCGGCTAAAACTGCAGTTTTCCTATTGTCTTTTTTCCTTTAGACATATAAGCATGTTTATATTATGTATAGAGTCTCTTCTATTTAAAACAAGACGTTCTTGCTCTCTTAACTCGGCAGCGTAATTCATTGCATCTCATCGGTCTAACATTTTCTGCTCAGATGGAAATGGAATGATTCCATTGAATCAATTGTTGCGTGTACTGATAGGAAAGTTAGTTTGGTATGTTGTGCTAGATTATTTTCCCCACGATAACAATTATAAACCTTCATTTCGTGGGTGCAACAAATATTTCTTCCACATCTGGTCCAGTGATTTTGTATCTGGATATTATTGACAGAATCCAAAGAATAATCTGCAATGTCATTGATCCTGATCTGGCATATCAACTTCAGTTATTTTCCCAACGACAGAGGTTAGCGTTCCTCTGTTTTTCCATATATACTTTCATGACAATTGTTCGGCTGAACATTGCAATATCAGATGCACGGGCGAAAGGTAGACTTCTAAAGTTACATGATTCTGGTGGAAAACTGTTGTGGTAGGATCCACCTAATTTGCATAGTGGAGTACCGACCATATAAATATGGTTGGTACCGGGAAGAGAGGGTAGGAATCAAGGGATCCAACCAGAGACTCTGCCCGACTGCGATTCAGTCAACACACATTCCAGGAACGGTCTTCCCAGGAATATAAAAAAGACTATATGTAAATATTGTGTACACTTTCTTGTTTCAATACATTTTGTTCTAAGTACATTTTGTGTTGCATTATTATTCCATGCATTAGTCAAGTTTCAACAAAAACATAATAAGCACAACACTGGATTGACTTTCCTCCCACATGATCGAGAAATTTATTCAATATAATCGTCCCGCCTCATGTCAGTGGAAAAACTTTAAACTGAAAGACGCAATGTGTTTCTCGGACATAAGGGAATACGGACGTTTTAGAGCAACTCTTTACGTAATATACACATACATACTTATATCTAAACTCAACATAAAAGTTGACAAAAATTACGTATAAAACAATAAACGACGTAATTAATACTGTCATATAGGAAAAAAATGAGTAATTACTAACACCGAGGTTGGAGCTTGACGCTCTGGACTTATGAATATATTTTTTTTCACTAGGTGCTTAAATAGCGGTGTCAGGCTACTGACTGGAGTGATTATTGAGTGATTATTGGTGGACTATTGAGTGGAAATATCCAGTCAAATTAGTGTAAATTAATGTGCGTCGATGATTTGAGTTTTGATTTAGGATTTAACGGACGTTAAACCGATCCGCGCTAGTAACAATACATTTGCTAAAATGATTAATTATCTTTGGTTGACTTTTACTTCTTTGTACTTGTTAAGTATTTATTTGCGGTTTTACTTAAATACTGTTTTATTTTAACACTGAAGTCTTGAGTTATACTTAATTATTAACGGCCACCGTACGTCACAAATATACAAAATACAAAAATAAGCTAATGCTTGAAAGAGGAATTTACTCTATTATCTGTAATATTGCCATAAAGAATACATCGGAGAAACCTGAAGGAATTTAATTATTAGGTTGGTGCAAAAATAATGTCGTTTTCTCACATATTAACATATGTGAGAAAACGATATTATTTTTGCACCAACCTAATAGAAACTATATGAACACAAAAGGAATCTTTTGCAATGCAACACGTTAAATGCATTAGTTTCTCACCGTAACGAGACTGAAACGAATTTGTAATATTTGCCACAAAGAATACATCAGTGAAACCGGAAAGAAATTTAATTAGAAACTATATGAACACAAAAGGGATCTTTTACGAAACAACAATTAGTTTCTCACTGTAGCACTATTTTGATCTAAAAAATGCTTGCCTAATTAAAAGGGAAAACAATTTAGTAAGACAAAAATGTTTAGAAATTGCTTTCATCGTTAGATCATCCACAGTAAATTTGCGTCCAGGTTCATGCAACGTTTCACCTTTCTTGGAAGATCTTTTATTATGACATTGTGCGATATTTAATGCCAAAAGTGATGGAAACTTAAACGAAAAGAAAACAAACTTTGAATAAGATTATTTACCCGAAACACGTATTAAAAATTACTTTCCAATATAAAATTCTTAGCGTCCCTATTTCGTTCACCTGCATTTGTATTTACATCAATTTAAACATATTCCGATTGCACAAACACATTTTCTCCAGTCATACTTACTTCCGCTAAAATTGTTCTTTATATATGTAAAAATTATCTATCCTTATCCCATACAAATATGCCTGTATACATATTTATAAGGCATCTTGAATTCACGAATTTAAGCTCAGTACTAGATTGGTGGCTAAGGGTGAAATATTTTTCAATTCTCAAACAAGTGTATATGCACTTCAATAATTTATTTACATACATTTTCTAAACAGAGAAATATAAGACTACGTTGAAAAACCTCAACATTTGTTGCTCCTTTTACAAGAAATTTGGTAATAAACTGTCTGGGTTGGCAACACCGTTTTTCGTTCTTTATTGAATTTTTATCCCTGTGAATTTGCTATGTTGAGAATATGGTGGCGCGTTCAGCAAAATTCTTCGTCTCTTGAATCCTTCATGCATTCTTTTTTGTTTTGTTCGTTTTTGTTTTGTTCGTTTTTGTTTTGTTCGTTTTTTTTTTTTTTGGTGGGGTGGATAGCAATGATAGTATATTTAACCTTCATCATTATTTATGCTTCGGACATATTCATTTCTCTAAAAGAGTCGTTTACCAATTATATTTCAGTTGCATCTCTCTAGAAATACTTTGATGAGAGTCTGGAAATTTTTCTTTTATAATGCCATTTTTTTCCATTTCTTATTTTCTACTGAATTTTCTTTGGCAGTTTCTACTTAAGTTCTTTGGATATTTTTGCAACACTAGACGACGACACAAAAATGTGTTCCAAGTCAGATTCTTTGATTTAATTTGATTCTTCTTCCCATACACAATTACTGTTGAGTGTCATTATTCTTGGAGGTTTATACAATTATTTTTCGCACGTGTTTATATAATTGGGACTTATTCCCAGTTTGACGAATGGAAATATTGTGTTCAATTCTCTTCGAGTGCAGTAAATTTAATATTTCAAATTTAGATATTCCTACCAAGTAAAATTAGTCACCTAATGTAATATGTAAATCGTCTATTTTGCGTCCTGAATGGACATGGAGGCGCATTAGCAAAGGATAAGTGTTAACTAGCTCATATGGTTGATTATAACAAAGACGTGATTTCAATCGTCACTTGATGCCGCAAAATTGTGGCTTTGTAAGGAACAAAGCTAAGCAACAGGGACATGGTTCTATAGAAGGATGCCGAGAATAACATAGACGCAGCATGCAAGCAAATAGAAAACTCTTAGGAAAATGGAAACAAAGAAAAGCATTTATAGATAAAATCAAAAGATACGGTTGAAATATGCCCTGTGAGTGTTACAATCTCCAGACATTATCTCTTCGTTATACTTTCTTTTCAAAAGTATAAGCTTTGTTGTTTCTTTTAATAAATTCATCCCAAGCAAGGCAATAATGCAAAGATGCAAGGGTGTCTTCGGGGAGTAAAAGAGATTACAAAAACCTCAGGAACAATCTGAAACCTAAACCGGAAATAAGGGATAGATTTCTATTCCTGTTCAAAAGAACGGAGAGGATTGTGAACCGGATGATAGGCGAACATATGGCTTTTATTTTCTAAAAACTTCCTCATAGTTCACATTCTCCCTCTAATGTATATTTAGCACTGAACAGAGAACTACATCTTGAACATAGCATTATCACTTTGAAAGGTATTAAATAATCGCATTTCCTTGGCTATGTGTTAAATAAAATGTTGTAGTATCTTCCCTCTAATGAGTCTATTATGAATTCTTCCACTTACTATAAACTAGTAGGAAAATGAAGCATGGAAGTAACCTGCTCAACTGTCAAACTCTCTGCCTTGAGGAATCCGGACGACCCGTAACCCGTTTATGCGGGTTTTAACGAAATACTTTTTGGTCGAGCCGACGGGCTCGGAGAACCAACAGTAAACTCGAGCTTGTGCCATATACATCCCTCGTGGCAGAGGCTGTTAAATATAGCAGTGCCATAACATCCTCAACGTCCAAACTCTCTGCCTTGAGCAGAGAGTAAGTCGGACGAGGCTTTCGTCCATGGAGGTAGACAGTGCCTGAACCCGTTTATGCCGGTTCTGAGGGAATATTTTTGGTCTAGCCTTCGGGATCGGAGTTCCCAGGGTAAACTCGACCTTGTACCACATACATCCCCCGTAGGGGCTTGTTAAATATAGCAGTGCCATAACATGCTCAATTGTCAAACTGTCTACCGTGAGCAGAGAGGCAATGGAACGAGGCTTTGCCGAAGGTCAAAATTCTGTCCGGGGAGGTAGATAGGCCGTGAAACAGTTAATGCAGATTCTAAGGGAATATTTTTGACCGAGCCTTTGACTGTTCGGAACTCCTGTCGAACACTCTGCCTTGCACAGAGAGGGACCCGGGTTAGGCTGTGCCGAACAGTAGAGGTAGAAAGACACGAACCCGTTTATGCGGGTTCTACGCGCTCAGATGACCCACGTTAAACTTGGCCTTGTGCTATATGTGCCCTCTTAGGAGTGGGTCACTGAATATAACGGTGGGATAGACTGAATGCTGGTCAACCAATACACACTCCCAAGTCTTGTAACAGACTTCTGTTATATTTACTATTCAGTACACTATTTATCTGCAACCTCTTCTTTTTTTTTTTCTTATTCCTCAACCAATTGCTTGGTCACAACATAATATGATTTGTATCATGGAAAAATATGGTATTCTAAAAGCAAATGGTTGATGGAGTATTCACGCGCAAAAAATTATTTTTCTTACAATCCTAAATAAGTAATAGCTCTGAAACGGTATTTAATCCGTTAAAAATAAAAACAATCTATCTGAATCCATATCCGTTCCCTAACTATGGATTATATAGTAGGACCTGTATGTAGAAAAATCATTGTTATTCTCAAAGATATTGTTGGCATAGTCACGTTAACGATCCTGTGACCTATCACTATCCTAGGGTCATAGGTGCACCACTTTACTGCAGCCGAAGTCGAAGTGGTGTTTCTTGAGCAAGATAGCCCGAGACAGCCGACAATTGTGGCTTTATAAAGAACTAAGCTAAGCATCTAGGGTGTGGTTCTAGAGAAGGATGCAGTGAATACCATAAATGCAGCAGGTCGATTTTGAATTTATAGATACATTCTCCTTGACTAGCTGACATCCAAGGCTATAGAACCCAGTCTGTCCTCCATTGCTGGCATGGTGGAGAAGAAGATGATTCACACCTTTCCCACGTAAATGAATGCAATGGATCCGACTCAAATTCGAACTTGGCTCTTCGATTCCACAATCCCAGCTGTTTTCCACAACTCTACCGTTTCTACTCATTGTTACTTCAGTATTCAATGGCAAAAAATATTCCAGTCCAAAATATGTTTCAGCAGGAAATAAAACAGAAAGGGTTGATAATTTGTTAAAAATACAAACAAATGTATCTATGTTTGTAAGTTTGTGTATTTCTATTATCATTACTGTATTATATTACTTGCATTATTTACATTATTCTGACTGTGATGCTCATCTTCATTGCCATAATCCCTATTGAATATGGTAATGAAGATGTGGATAACAGTTCGAATAATGTAAATAATGCAAGTAATCATAATATTTCATCTCAGAGATATAGAGGCGGAAGCGTTGTGAATATGGCAATTAAGATCAGGTTAACATCTCGAATAATGTAAAAAATGCAAGTAATCCTAATACCGCATCTCAGAGATATAGAGGCTAAAAAGTTGTGAATATGGCAATGAAGATGAGGATAACAGTCTGAATAATGTAAATAATGCAAGTATTCCTAATACCAAATCACAGAGATATAGAGGCGGAAACGTTGTGAGTATGGCAATGAAGATGAGGATAACAGTCCAAATAATGTAAATAATTCAATTAATCATAATACCTCATCTCAGAGAAATAGACAGATACTGTGTTATATCCTTCATGAAGAAAAGGCAGTCCGAGAAAAATAAAACAGCATTGGAACATCGGTGAATATATCAAATTTTAGCAGAAAAATATTGCTTTATATCAATATTATAGTTACGCATTAGTATTGTCATTAAAAAAAGTTACTGATTCACTGGCTGAAAATAAATCTCTGGTTGGATAATCTTCTATAGCAACAGCCACGTCGCGAATCTAATCTCGAATGGTAGTCTCTGATTTTCTCTAAGGCGACTTAAAGAGAAAATGACACAGCAAAGAGCATCAAAGAGGAGCATTTGAGGTGGGAAATATATTGGAGCGAATTTCTTACAACCAACATTTCAATAACAGCCGTATCTTCCTCTAGAGACATATAACTTTTGCTTTAGGTTCAATCAACTACAAACCATTGTTACCAACTATTATGGCCAATTCATTAGACATTTTAACTGTATTCCTTGTTATTATGTGTTTAATGTTCGTAGGTCTGTTGTGTGGAAATTCTAAGCTGTGAGAGAGAAATTTGGTTGTGATTCTATTTTGGGATTTAGGACTATGTTACTACTATGAGAAAATTAGGTGAGACTGGGGGTGAGTCTTGGCTTCAATTGTTTTATATAAAGGGACTCTTAGACATAAAATGTCATTGACGATTAAATGTATTCATAATCATAGGATATCAACAAGAACATTTCTACAGGGAGTTTTATATAAGGATCTAGATGTCTAGAGATCAGAAAAAAAGTTTGTCATTTTCCGACTGATAATTGTCATTGTAAAACGAATGTAGATACTCAGTCTTGTACGGGGCAACGGAATTAATATACTGTTTTGGTTTGTTTTCGCTTAGATTTGATAGGCGAGTTGTTATTTGTAATTATGATGTTGACATAATCTTTCTATAGAATAATAATATGAAATATACAGTGTGTTGCAGCAAAATTCGGCAACTGACAAAAAGAAAACAAAATAGGCAATAAAAACAAAAGTTATGTATTCAGAAAACCGACAGCTTATCTAGCAACATTTAGAGATACGTACTATATTATTTTACAATGTAACCGCCGCTGGCGGCGACGACCATCTCAAGGCGAGCACGAAAATGAGGACACATGGCACAGTGTATAAAGGCGTTTGTTAGATCCAGTAACAGGACCCAAAGAATGTGAGTTCAATACCAGGTTATGGTTAGTGGAGAATTTTCAGAGAGGAATTAACGGGAGATATCTGATAACTGACATCCATTAAACATGGCACGTGGAACTAGAATAGTCTACCCTAGTGAGCGAAATAAAGGGTTATGTTCGACATTCCAACCACCTGAAGAATGCCGGAGCGTACAACGGCCAAAACGTTGTAATAAATATGGCGACAAAGATGAGAACAATAGTCCGAATAATGTAAATAGCTCTCCACAACTGCTTATCCTTTGAAGCTCTAAGGTCCTTTGACTTTTCACCATCATCTCTAGTTCCGGCTCTGCCATCCATGAACCTACTCGTTAGGCAGGGGTTATTCACTGCTTTCCTCTGTCACTGTGAGTATCAAAATCACATGTTCAGACCTTGATATTATTATAATCCTTCTGTAGAACGGGGAGGCAACTTGGAGTAATGTATAGCGGCTCGGGTTGAGGAATCGGTTTGAGCCGAGTTCGAAGCCCAGTCGAATCCATTACATTCATTTACGTGCTAATAACCTTAGGAAAGATATGAACCCTCTTCTTCTCCCCTCCAGCTATGGGTAAATAGCAGGACAGACCTGAAAAAATCTGCCTCGTCAATCATGTACCTTTCGATACATGTTCGCCTAAGCGTGTATCACGCATGGTACATAACTTGCTTCAAGTCTTTTCTTCGTCTTTGATAAGATTGTCCAGAATCCACCATATAAGAGGACTGATGTTATATAACAGTCCAGCGCATTTTCCTTTATTATTAAAATAAATTTCCCGTTTCTTAATACTTTACTTAGTCTTTAGAAAACATCTTTCGCTATTCCAATGAGGTTTCGGATTACGGAGCCACATGCCCTATTGTGTTTAAAAACACTTAGTTATATTACTGTTCTTGGTTATTCTGGAGTCTCTTATTGATAGATTATATCTCGAAATGTCCTTTTTGCAAAACCTAATCTATTCAGTTTTCTGACAATTCATATTTCTTTCTTTCTTCTCACCTTCCATTAGTAAATTTAATTATTGATTTTTTCGTTTTCCAATAACTTCACCCCGAGCAAGTCAATAAGGCCACAAAGACGCAAAAACAAAGAAGCGTGCATCCAGGGTAGACGACAAACTACATCCGGCAGCAAGCCCACTGAACGGAAAGTCCTAAGTGAAACCACCTCTTAATTGCTGTTGTTTCCAGGTTCAATCTAACTCGGGGTGGTAACACCTGTTAGGGTCGCAGGTATGCGCAAATAGCTAACCGCAACTAACCTGGAATCAAAACACTATAAAAGTACATTTTTCCATTAAAAATACCAGCTATATAATTTCATTGTCATGAAAGCTCCCCGATGTGTGCACAGGATCACCTCGTCAGTGATGTTATGACTTGGGGTCATGACAAGTTTCGGGTCTTGCAACATCATATTTGTTCGCCCAAGAGATCCTACCGAAACAGTACTATTCTTGCAGGCGATCCTGAAGCCAAACATCGGCCAAGCACGCAACAAATGGATACATTAAGTAACTGATACTGCTGATCTTGAAATTATAGCAGCATTACCCGGCGTTGCCTGGGTTTATTCAAAAAAAAGATCACGAATCTCATCCAATCTGTCAAGTTAAAATAAAGAAGATGGCGAAAAATTATAATGACATGAAGTGTGAAAACATTTATAACAGGAGAAAGTTGTTTTTTGTTTTTTTTACAGAAGCACAGAAGATATAAAAAAATTGTCAGCAAATGAAGAGTACATTAATCGCAATCGATCTTCGAAAATTGTTCAGGAGAAATGCTTTGTTGACAGCTTTTGCTCAAACAACATCGAATTAACAACATGCATTGGAAGGAGAAGAAATTCAATAGAGACTTCTTCTAGCAGCCGTGTCAAGGCTAAAAACCAACGTTCAGAGAGACTGTATAGAACTGTTCTTTGCTCCTCAGTTTTGACAGCTCGAGTAGCAGCAGTTCTGGCAGCATTCCTTCCTCGTCTTGTTAACCGTTGCTCATTAGTTTCTGTTGACCTTGCATTAGGTGTACGAATAGCATTTTGTGTCAGTCTAATTTGAGTTTCTTGTTGCGAAGCGTTTCTTCTCCGTGCTTTCATGCGTTTGACTGTAGTAGTAGCACGTCCAAGTGAAAGATTTCGCTTTCTTGGCATTACTGTCAGGCTGTAGCTGGAGGGGTTTGGCTAAGCTTTTTGGATAAAAATGAAGTAATCAATTAAAGAAAGAACATTATACACATTAATGGAAATATAGCCACAATAAATTAAATGCAAGTATATAAAGGAGACCACGGGAACGGGGTAAACAATTATAAGCAAGCTCATAAAGTTAGGATTTATCTAAAAATAGACTTCTAGTGATAAATATAAAAATTAACGTTCAGCTAGAAAGCTACTCACTATGAACGTTAAAACGTACACGCTAAGTTTATCATAATTATAAATGAATCGAAAGATGGTCTTTACATTATTATAAGTGCTTTTTTCAGAATGAAACTGTCAAAATTTTAGGGCTCAAGTTTTCAAATATATGAGTTAGTAAGCATTATTTAAACGCTGATTAGAAGATGATAAATACATAATTAAAAATTGGCATTTACGCTTTAACTTTTTTAATAATATGATTTTCACAAATTTAAATTTAAAGTAACAAAAATTCAAAATATACATGCATGAAGGCTGCCTACCTATATACTGGATGACAACTTTGGTTCGAATGAGATTTTTTTTCCATTGATTTCATCACATGTCACTAATGAACATTACACGTGAAGCAAAATTGATAGTACGCACTACATAACTCGATCGATCATTGCACCTGAAGCAAAACCAATTGTATACACTACACATCTCGATCGATCTCGCACACGCGTCTGATACCTACGTGCACTTCTCCCATCGGTGCACTTTCGTTTGCACTATTTTTTCTTAAGGAAGGATATAATTTTTACCGTCAAGTTAATGCAAACTAAACTATTTCAGTACCAAAACAGGAAATCCAGGGGAAAAAACTGATATTTTTCCTAATGTATTTATGACACATGGGGTGTCAGTTTTGATTTTCAGTTGATTGATCTAAACACAAATTATGTGCAAATTTTCATCGGAATGCTGCTAACCAATTGAAAGACTAATGGGGCAGCAAGATGTTCATGGGTCATCTTGGGGGCCCTTATGTAGTTTTCAAAATCTGATAATCGTTTTTTATTCATTTTAAGATTGTAACATACATGTAAAATTCCGTCTAAATCGAAGCAATTTAAAAATTTTGGGGTTCCTTTGGTTCATTCTAGGGGTCCCAAATTTCAAGCCAAAGGACAGGTTTAAGACTCATAGTAAATGAAATAATAAAGCACAGCTTTTTTTAAAGTTTTCTATTTAATCGACTTTATGGCCAAGGCTGTAGACTTAATTGAAAATTTCAGGGTTCCTTGCTGGTCCCCTAACACGCGGGGGTCCCATTGTTGATTTTCAGTGAATTCCAAGTGACTGCTTCAGTTACTCGATATAATCTCAATGTGTACTGCAATTTTCGTTGAAATTGGAGAATACTGCTACAAAATACACTTGAAAAGCAACTGGCGCATCAAGGGGTTTATAGGGTCATCCTGAGGGCCCCCAACATGCATTTTTAAAAATCTGACAACCGATTTTATCTCATTGTAAGAGCGTAACAAACATGCAAAATTTCATCAAAATCGAAGCAATTTGAATTTTTGGGGGTCCCTTTGGGGCACCCAGCGAGTTCCAGTATCGAGAGAAACGAAGATCAATATAGCGTATAATAAGCGTGACAGTAAGTTGCATACACTTATCAAGTTTCATTAAAATCGGCCTTAGGGTTTAGACTTCAAGTCTGAAAGTTTAAAAACAAACTAATGGAAATTCACATTTAAACATTATATTTATCGATTATCGGTTATTGATTTTTGAAAAAATGACTAATTTTTTGGTCCAAACACACCCAGTATCGAGTACAATCGATGTTACAAATTTGGTGGAAATATGCCTTCTCGAGTAGTTCGTGAAAACACACACACTCATACACACACCCACATAGTTTTATATATATATTAAGATAGAATATAGATAATCATTAACGACTTATGTCACTTCCTACTCAGCCAATACGATACAAAATAAGAATAGACAGAATGCTCATCATTTTTTCCATCTTAGATCCACCACGCGGAAAGACCCACATTCTCAACGAACCGTTTGACATAACAGGTAAGTAATGGCAAGAAAGGTTTCAAAAATTACCAGCAATAAATATTACCAGCAATACATTTTGTAAACGAATATATTAATACATCAAAGAAATTTAAATTTCGGCATTAAATGACCCATAAGATGCTGATATGCCGCTAAACAAACAAACAAACAAGCGTAGAAGCATTTGTATGTTTTTATGCCTGTATGTGTACGCGTGTGAGTCTGGAAAATACTTTCTTTACTTTATATATTGTGATCATTTTGTTTAATGTTCGTATTTTTTTTATTTAAAAACTTCGGAATTTTATAACATTTTTCAATTACGTTTTCAATATACAAAATTTATGAAATAATACTGATACCAGAAATATATAGATCAATATCTTTATAGATATAGATCAATATATTTTACTTCTGTATAATATGACAGTTTTGCTGAAAGTTAATATTTTCGTTATTTCAGGTGAAACTGGGAAAATTGTCAACATATTTTAGTGAAATGTTCACTTAATAAAGTTATTGTTTATAATTTCCATGTAGATACATGGATAAAAGCATTCATGTGTTTAAATTGACTCTGCGGACATACGGATTAAGAAAAGTTCCAATTTCCAGGGATCGTATCCGTAAAAGGAAAACAAAATGTTAGAAACGTATACTTTTGTGCTAATGTCATCTTACAATGAAAAATGCAAACATAATTCCTTTTCTATCTGTGAGTGCTTCCAGGGCATTTGTTCGCATCTTCTTTATAACCAGAACAGCTAGACAATTAGATTTATGCATTTGATGTAAACAGGCTCGACTGCAATACGCCTTACATATATGTCCGTGTCTTTGAGATGAGGTATTGTAGCTATTTACACTATTTACATCGTTCGGATTGTTATCCTTATCTTTGTTGCCATATTCACGAAGTTTCGGCCGTTGTATGCTCTGGCCTTCTTCAGGATATATCTATATTTCTGAGATGATATATTGTCACTATTTACCCTATTTACATTGTTCGGATTGTTGTACTCATCTCTATTGCCATATTTACAACATTTCGGCCGATATAAGGTCTTGCCATCGTTAGATAATACGTTGGAATTTCGTACCGAAGCCTTTATTTAATCCACAGATATCAGTGATTAAAAGGGTTGGTTGATTGACCCAAAAAGTGAATCGACGTAAAGAGTTATGAGTTCAATACCTGGCCACAGCAGAGGGAACAAAGAGTTGCGTTACTAAAGGGAATTAACTGGAACTGAGATATCCAAAAATTCATGTGACGTGGAATTAAAACAATTTCCTCCCGTAGGCTAAATAAAGGTTTCGTTTCAAAATTCCATCTCATATCATCTGAAGAAGGCTGGAGCATACAATAGCCTAAACGTTAACGAGAACAAGAGTCCGAAAGTTTTGCTTGGTTTGGTTTATTTTGTTTTACGGCATATCAACCTCGAGTGGAGATTTAATGCCAACAAGACTTTTAGGATAGGTTCGTATGAATACAATATGTATTCCTTGTAAGAAATCAGTTTTTAGTTCGGGTTTACTTGAAGTTTTTTTTTTTTTTTTTCTGTCGAGAGTCAAACCTATTGCCGGTAATTCTTTCTTTCTTTTCTTTTTTTTTTTCAAAATGTATAGCTGGTAATATTTTTTTCCAAAAAATGTATTGCTGGTAATATTTTTTTCAAAAACGTTTTGCTAGTAATATATTCTTTCAAACATGTATTGCTTGTAATAATTCTTTTCTTTTTTCCTTTTTTTCCAAAATGGATTGTTTGTATTTTTATTATAATTATGTATTTTAATACTTTCATGGAGTTTTGTTTTTGTTTTAGGTGTTCACTAATTGCGCATAGCTGGGATAGGTTTGTATGAATAGAATATGCATTCTGTGTAAGAAATCAGTTTGTAGATCAGGTTTCATTATTTTTGTAAAGATGGTTTTTGTAGAGAGTCATCTGTATTGCTATTAATATTTTCTTTTGTAAAATATATTGCGAGTAATATTTTTTTTCAAAACTCTTTTGCTCATATTTTTATTGTAAACATCTATTTTTATGCTTTCATAATGATTTGACTTATTTTGGGGGTTCACTATTTGTTCATAGCTGGGAATCGAACAGGTTCTTCCACCCCTGGACAGGGTAGACCTGGAAACAACAGCAATTAAAAGGTGATTCCATGCTCTCTAAAACCTCCTGATTAGAAGCCTTGCTGCCGGATGTAGTTTATCGTCATACTCAGAACACCTCAGTGGGATGGAATCTTACCACTCTGAAAAGGTACAGCCGGCGCATCGTGGAGCCCTAGGATGGACAAACCGAAGAATGCAAATATATTTGTTTTAAGGTATATCTTTTTATATCCCTGTGCGTATAAAGATATATGTGTATTCTAAGTTTATATGAGGAGTCAAAAGATATAGTAACGGACTACCTAACACTACCTTCTTAAAATACTGTTCACACAATACAATACAATACCCAAGAGTCACTCAAGTCAGAGAGATAATGAATGATGTCGTTGCGCTCAATGCCGTCTCTGGGTCCCCACAATAAAAATACTATCAGACTGAACATTTGCCATGACAATAGCGATAGAGTACTGATAGTTTAGCAATAAATAACTGATCACCCACAAGGCCACGTAAATGCTTTTGAAACGTTGAGATTGAGCAGCTCCAACGCAGATATGATAATAAAAATATGGCGTAGCAAGAGGATTCAGGTATTTTCTGGTGTGTTACCATTTTCCTGCATCTTTAGCGATGGATTGTCTAATATGAGTTCCAGTTGGCGCCTGTTTATTTCTGTTTAAATGTGTGTCCAGGTGCGCATGCACTCATCGTTTGCAATAGAAACTTTTTATTTTTTTGAAAACCTTTCGATGTCAAAATAGGTAGAAAGTCTGGTACAGAAGTCCAAACAAGGAATAAGCGTTGAGAGACTTCTTTGGCATCACTTCCCACAAAATTTCTCTTTCTCTTCCTGTCACGACTGCAGACAAAATCTACCTTTTACTTTGAGGCAGCGCGTTTGAAACTAACTGTAATTCCAACTGCATAAATAAAACGTCATTAGATTTCCTTTTTATTTACCCTCTCCTACTGTGTCTATTACTATTCTTATATTTTTTCTACAAAAATATTTCTGGTGACAGGTTTGGGGCGTAGAGAAGAATACTAAACAATTGTATTATTTTGCTTATTTTATTTATGAATTTCACGTTGAAGCACAAAAGAAGCTGGTTATTCAGAGTGCGATTGAAATCATTGTTTTCAGAGGAGTGAGAAACAAATCACTGCTGCAGTTATCTCCCTTGACAGATTTGGCATGCGCATTCAAAATGACGCAAATAAGATGTGTAAATACATAAAAAAACTAAAGATTCTACTGTGTAATGGATGAAAGTCGACGAAGCAAGAAAGAAAAATGGACAGAAATAAAAAAAAGAACAAGTAACATCACACACTAAGGAGATAAAAGATGCATATAAACAACTTCAGATGGAAAGGAAATAAAGAAAGTAATTTACATCGATATTCATGTTTACTTC